>JAVGWX010000003.1:55924622-56074622 GCA_036924085.1 Ariolimax columbianus
TTGTTGCTGTGGTTGTTGTGGTTGTTGTTGTTGTGGTTGTTGTTGTTGTTGTTGTGGTTGTTGTTGTTGTTGTGGTTGTTGTTGTGGTTGTTGTTGTTGTGGTTGTTGTTGTTGTTGTTGTGGTTGTTGTTGTTGTTGTGGTTGTTGTTGTTGTGGTGGTTGTTGTGGTTGTTGTTGATGTTGTTGTGGTTGCTGTTGTTGTTGTTGTTGTTGTGGTTGTTCGAAGATACTTGGTGCTGAGCTCAGTTCATTCTTGTCGTTTGTTTAGTTCCACGAAGCGCTAACGGGAACGTGAAGTGAAGTCTTGATCAGTACGTTTTACCTGAACCTGGCTAACATAGTCTGATCAGTACGTTTTACCTGAACCTGGTTAACATATTCTGATCAGTACCTTTTACCTGAATCTGGCTAACATAGTCTGATCAGTACGTTTTACCTGAACCTGGCTAACATAGTCTGATCAGTACGTTTTACCTGAACCTGGCTAACATATTCTGATCAGTACCTTTTACCTGAATCTGGCTAACATAGTCTGATCAGTACGTTTTACCTGACCCAGACGACTTTTCGCATCACGCGAGCCCCTTAAACGGCTATTGATATAAAAGATATTGCAGCCTGCCCGAATTGTCCGCCTGGGTATTTGTGTATGACAAGGACAAGAATAGCACCACTGCCCCATAGAGGCCATGTCGTAAGTGGCGACTAACTGTGTGACATGGCATAACACCGGCGATGGTTAAGTGGTTTGTTTAGAGAAGCACAGATATCGCATAACAGGCTGCGGGTCTACTTTGCTCTAGTGTTTGAGTCTATTAAGATGGATTCGTACATCGGTTAACCACCCTCCGTAAGGGCTTGTCCCAACACTGCAGAGTATTAAGCTGCTCGAGCCTAGCCCGCTAAGCAGGAAATCTTTCTCCCGGCTACATACAGCTCAAACTAGAGCTGGGACCTGCATAGGGGCATCTGTTCTTGTAGAAGTACAGGTCGACTAAGAACTAAGAAAAAAGATGTTGCAGCTTCGCTGTGAACTTCGACACAACGTCCTTTTCATACACACACACACATACCCATGGACACGCACATAAACACACACACTTACACATACACTTACACGCACGCACATACACACACACATACATGCATACATACATACACACATGCCTGCATACACGTACATACACACACATATGCATACATATATTCATAGTTTTACTCACACAGATACACATAGACCATATCGCCCGTTAACGTCGTGTCATTCAACCTGGTTTGGTTATAACGGCTTTGAGAATCCAAAAGAGAAATTAAAATATAGAATAATATAAAATATTCGATACAAAGGTATATTATTTACGTGGCATATATAATCAATTAATTGAGTTTACAAATAGTAAAAACAGGCCTAAAAAGGGGGGGGGGGACATTTTCACGTGTCTAGCACATCATGAATACTATCGACAATATGTCAGATGCATGGCAGAAAGTGAAAACAGCTAATGTGATCGGTGTTTGGCGAAACATCTGCTCGCATTGTATTGGCGACAGCTATGGATCTGAGTATCCAATAAGCGAAGTTCAAGAACAAAGTGTTAGTACACTAAGCTAGTGTTGAAGATATAGGGGTTACTTGAAACACGAGATGAAGAATGATCAAATGGTGATCTCACGCGGATTGGGCAACAACGAACAGCTGAACAAGAAGGCAATGAAAGAAATGAAGCTTTACTTCCACAATCTGAATTAACAAAATATTTGTCTCATACGTTTCAATATTTGGATACAACTATGCCAATTTTCACTGAAAAAATACCCTCAGAGATGATCACAGGCCAAAAAAAGCAAAGGGTATTGTCGTTTAATTCCGCCGAATTAAAATGTATTTTATACCCAGTCTGTTATTTAACTCGATGCACTTGAAGAACTGGCTTGACTCACAAAACGGTACATTATGAGGTCGAGAGGTAAGGCACTCGCCTCTCAAAATGATGAACGGAAACGGTTGGCGGTCGAATCTCGCATGTTTTAAGCGACCACTAGTCTCAAGAGAGGTGTGACCAGAATACCTGCATCTTGACTTGTGTCTTGTCACAGTTCTAAGGTAGCTCGGGACCAGAGAATGAGTTAGATGACCAGCGCAGTTTCTTCTTCACTAGAATCCAAATACAGCACAAGTTACATCATCAAGACAAACCCGTCTGACGATTCCGTCCTCGTCGTTTAGGATGGAGAACTAAGAAATTCACTCTGTCCTCCTAGGAGCCACTACACATGGAATCGAGAGGTCATGGAAGACAGCAAAGGAAATCATTAAAACGGAACGCACCGACACAAGCTGGATTCTTACATATGCGAATGTAGGTGACGAAATCGATCCAAAGCTCATCAGTTGATCGCGTTCGATACTATGTTACAGCACATTGACTCACTTTTTGCCATTGCTAATTTCAGTATTAAAAAAAGAACCAGACGTCTGCATTGCTTCGAAATTGTACTTATTTCGCATTTTTATTGTAAAACTTGAAACTTGAATCATACCTGAATACAAATTGATGTGTATAATGGAGTGAATGAATTTTTACATGTGAATTTTCTCATGTGCTTTTTTTTTTTTATTATACGAGGCGTGTTCAAATAAAACCGGACCAAACTGCAACAAAGGAACTTACGTACGATGCGCATGATAACGCTACGTCTGGTGTAGACAGCACATACCAACCGTCAAGTTTGGAAAATTTCATTAATTCTGACTCATATTGTCCTCTGCACACCGTTAAAAACATGGCGGGTGTGATACGGAATCCGTGCAGAGTTGATCAGCGAGCGGTGATTCGGTTTCCACAGCTGAAGGATGTCGACCAGCTGACATTCATCGCAGAATGCAGGCAGTGTATGGTGGCAAAAGTGAGTCGAAGACAACAGTGAAGAACTGGACAACGATGTTTTAAAGAAGGACGTGAGTTAACAAAAGATCTTCCGAGACCAGGTCAGGCGCAATTCACGTCCTTCTTTGAACATCGTTGACCAGTTCTTCACTGTAATCTTCGACAAATATGTGTCACCATACACTGCCTGCATTCTGCGATGAATGTCAATTGGTCGACATCCTTCAGCTGTGGAAACCGAATCACCGCTCGCTGATCAACTCTGCACGGATTCCGTAGCCCACTCCACCATGTTGTCAACGGTCTGTTGAGGAAACTATGTGTCTTAGGATAATGAAATTTTGCAAATTCAACGGTTGGTATATGTTGTTTACACCAGAAGTGACGCCATCATGCGCATCGTACGCATGTTCACTTGTTGCAGTCTGGTCCAGCTTCATTTCAACACGCCTAGAACATTTTAATTAAACGATTAAAAGAATGGAGAGAGAAGATTAGCTGTTTTCATGGCAGCCTGGTTAACGATGGGGGATCTATGTGATCCCCTTATTAGTGAGCAATGCGCAGATGAAGCAAACCTAGCCGAACCACCTGGAGGGGTCAACCTACATCAGCACGCTTGTGATGTGAGGAAAGCTACTGAAACCCGTCACTTAACGTTCTTTTCAAAACGAACAAAGAGTAATCATACATCAGCACGCTTGTGATGTGAGGAAAGCTACTGAAACCCATCACTTAACGTTCTTTTCAAAACGAACAAAGAGTAATCATACGTATTATGGGCATTCAATAACAACAACAAGCAATAGAATAACAACTAGTGTATACAACTGCTAAAGGGAATTGTACCAACAGGTAACAAGAAAAGGCACGTCCTCAAATATTGGACATGTTTTTTAAACGGCCAACTAAATAATAATATCAACAAGAAGAAAATGCAGCACCATCAACAGCACCACTGTCACACCATCAGCTTTGATGAGATGCGAGGCCTCTCTGACATTTTTCTCTGCACAGTTTCATGATTTCTTCTTCTTCTTCTTCTTCTTCTTCTTCTTCGTTATCAATCTCCCGCTACCAATCCCTAAAAGGGCTTAAGTAGCAGAATGTAGTCCAGAGAACGGAATGCGTTGTGTCGTAGTTTACAGCTTGGCTGCGATATTTGCACCTTTCGGTCCAACACATCCGACTTCAGCAAGCATTTTTTTTAGTACCAGGTTAGCATTCCTTCTTCGATCCCTTCTCCTTAGCCAGTCTGCCCTGCTGCAGCCTGTTATCCAGGATCACCGCGTGGAGGTGTAGAAGGGTCTTGGCAGCTATGGTTCGCTGGCCCTGACGCTAGCAGTCAGCTATGGGTCGCTGACCACTGCAGCTCATGCGCTGCTCAGCGTCTTGATCCCGTGGAAAATGACTGATATCACAAAAGCCATTATTTGAAACGGACACAGATTTTCCTTTATACAAATTCACTTCTAGCGATGATGAGGGCCAAGCTTCTTCTCTACTCATCGGCAATGGTGAGGCGTATTGAAGACTCCATCCCACCCCTCCTTCTCTGCGCACACCTACCACTGCATCCACTACTGCATCATAATCATGTAAATATTTGATTTGTCTTTTTAAAGAATCTTATTTGAATGGGTTAATCGTAGGAAATACTCAGACAACCTTACAATCAGTCTCAGATCAGGACTGTCCAACCAGGTGATGCTGCTGCTGATAATGATGATGATGATGAGGAGGAGGATGTGTAGTACACGTTCATTTCTGCTTACATTATTGAAGTGTTGTTTTTGGTTATTGTTTTTGTAACTGTATGGGATTATGTTGACCAGAAATGTACTGTAGGAAAATAACCATTTTTCATCATAATTGCCTCTATGGTCAAAATCGCTTTCCCTTAACCTTGTTTCAGTTAGAGTAGTGCTTGGATCATGATGCACTAGCGCATGAGCTGACAGCAGTCAGCTACTCACAGCTGGCAGCTTGCATCATGGTCAGCGACTCACAGCTGGCAGCTTGCATCCGGGTCAGCGACTCACAGCTGGCAACTTGCATCAGGGTCAGCGACTCACAGCTGGTAGCTTGCATCCGGGTCAGCGACTCACAGCTGGCAGCTTGCATCAGGGTCAGCGACTCACAGCTGGCAGCTTGCATCAGGGTCAGCGACTAACAGCTGGCAGCTTGCATCAGGGTCAGCGACTCACAGCTGGCAGCTTGCATCAGGGTCAGCGATTCACAGCTGGCAGCTTGCATCAGGGTCAGCGACTCACAGCTGGCAGCTTGCATCAGGGTCAGCGACTCACAGCTGGCAGCTTGCATCAGGGTCAGCAAACCATAGCTTACCAGACCTTTTTCCGCCTGCACGAATTGGCCATGGCAACAGACCACATTAGTCACTAGTGCAGTCTGGTAAAAGGATAGTGATTGAAGTGAGAAGGCAACCCCGGATATGTTGGAAGGAAAGACGTAGATATCGCAGCTTCGCTGTAAACTACAATACAACCACACAACATTATTTTCAAGACGAATGCTAAAGAAAAAGAAGAGTAGTGCTTTTCAGGAGTCTAACCACCACGTGTTTTGGTATTTGGATATAAGTACACACACACACACACAAGTACATATACAGCCTCACTGTGACACAAATTAGGACAAGAATTTCGTTGGTCAAATAAGGCCTTTAGAGAAAAGTATAAATTGCTAACCTCAAAGAATATCTTGATTGCACTTTGTAGAGCTGAAAAATGGACTCTAGCAAAGAAGGATGAAAAAAGCTTCGAAGTATTTTAATTGTGTTACCTTAGAATGGAAAGAGTCAGTTGGACAGAGAGATGATCCAATGACAATGTCCCCACAGAGGTAGGCGCATTAAAGACAAACACTGAAAATGAAACAAAAACGAAGATTGAGTTGACTAGGACAAAATATGCGACATTAAATTTTTCTACAGAAGATACTATAGGGCAAGATCCAGGGAGAAAGAAGAAGGCAGAAAGAGAAATTAAATTGTAAAACTATGCTGGAATAAAGAGAGCTGCAGATGATATAGTCAAATGGAAATACATGATCAGACAACCTTATAATCAGTTGTAGGGCTGATCAATCAGATGATCATGTTAATGATATATATATATATATATATATATATATATATATATATATATATATATATATATATATATATATATATATATATATAATATATATTATGGCTGTACTGAATATTCACATCCAAGTCGTCGAATTCAATGAGATACTCGCATTTGGCGGAATAGTACGAACACGAAATATATCTTGTCCTCAGCTTGGCGTGATAATAATACATTGTCAGACATATGTTGTCTTTTGTCAGGAAATGTTGCGAGATGTGTTCGTTTCTTCCAGAGAATGCATGTTTCATCGAAGCTGAGCTGGTTTACATTATGAAATACCCAGTACCAAACAAAATCAAACGAATATCAGGTAAGCGAGATACCAGAGTTGATCTATGAACTACACTTCAGAACTATTCACTAGCTAGGCCCATTATATATTACCAAAACATATTCGCAGGATGTCATACAGTTGAGATGTAATACGCTTGTCTTTCAAGAAGCGAACGAACGAAAGCCGGAAAGAGGTGAGGTTTCTAATTCTGCAAGTTTCAAACGTGACGTGGTCTCAAGGGAAGTGAGAGTAGTGTTTAGTCATATAAAGTCGTATAAAAACGTTAAGTTAAGTTAAGTTATATCGAAGATTAACGAAAAAGTCACTATGTGTACGTAAAAGAATCCTTGGGAACAAAAAATCACTATGTGTACGTAAAAGAACCATTGGGAACAAAAAGTCCCTATGTGTACGTAAAAGAACCCTTGGGAACAAATAATTAGTCGATAGCCTGACCAGATGAAACAGCCTTACAAACAACAGTGTCCTTTGTAAGAGAAACCGGACTTTGATCTGAGGATGAACGAAGAAGTAGAAGATAGCCTGGCCAAAAAATGTAGACATGTAAAATTCCTATCCAATACACCGCCTATTGTAATCCAGGCCTAGTAACCAGCAAGAAGTATTATCGCAAAATGAACGGGCTACAGATAGCTTCAGTTACCTGGAAGCAGATACGAGCGTGCCTGTTTGAAGACCATGTTTAAAAGTATTTCTTTAAAAAGATATTCTATAGTAGCACTTAACACATCACCTGTTTGTTGATGATTACTTTATATTCAATAACCGGTTCGCAGTTATTTTAGTGGCCAATTTGAAAATTCAAAATGCCAATAAATAGTATACAGTAAGGAAAGAAATAAAACTGCTCGTACATTTATTATTTGCTTATCGTTATATTGCATTACATTTTGTAAACAAATAGCTACACCAGGCATACATAACATACCAGGACTTACTGCGCTCGCTGCTACAATATATATTCAATCGAGATCAAAACATTTTTAGTTCCCTATGGAGTACATGTTTTCAACAAATACTTGTCAAGATACCAAACACTGACATGGGGATATCTGTTATATGGGGATATCTGTTATATGGGGATATCTGTTATTTGGGGATATCTGTTATATGGGGATATCTGTTATATGGGGATATCTGTTATATGGGGATATCTGTTATATGGGGATATCTGTTCTAGTTTTTTTGACTTAAAGATTCTACAGGATGGAGCAGCAGTTCTCTAACGACATATTTGTAAGGTTACAGTGTAACTAGTCTTGGCTCCCTTTTTGGACCCCGGTAACACCTGCTTAAAGCAATCCTCTACAAGCTACATGTGTTTTTTTCTTCGGCTTTTCTCCACTTATATCCTTCATTATCTTAAATAGATTATCAAGATGGTGAGCAGCGCATGAGCTGCAGCGGTCCCATAGCTGACTGCTGGTGTCAGGACCAACGAACCAGAGCTGCCAAGACCCTTCTACACCTCTACACGGTGATACTGGATAACAGGCTGCAACAGAGTAGACTGGCTAAGGAGAAGAAACTGAAGAGGGAAGGTTAACCCGGTACTCAAAAAATGCCTGCTGAAGTCGGATGTGTCGGACCGAAGGGTGCAAATATCGCAGCCAAGCTGTAAGCTTCGACACAGCGCATTCCGTTCTCTTGACTACATTCTGCAACTTAAGCCCTGCTCAGTCCTTGCTAACGGGAGATTGAGAACGAACGAAGTCAAGTCAAGTCAAATTAAATAGATTTAGGGCTTCCGTCTAGATAAAGGATGTGCTTAGAGGAACATTGATGCTGATTTGATCTTGAATTCACACATTTACATGTTCTCCCACCTCGCCAATAAGCTGTCCCACTTTCTAATAAATTCCGGATGCACTTTGGTAGCATTTTTTATTGTCTCTAACATTTTGACGTTATTAATATGACTTACGCGGAATTCTAAGCGCCAAGCCAATTCGATCGATCAAACCATTAAAAACATTATCGTTAAAAAAAACCTCGTTAGTCGATTGACAAAAACAATCGATACAGTCCAAGACTAGCTAAACTCGAATGACGACTCAGCCATATGTCAACGCTCCAAACGTTATAGGTAATTTACTCAGGAGAAAGCAAATGGTGTCAGATCTGAGTCTTGTTTATTGAAACTGCATTCAAGTCATTTGTCATCTCCGTTACTCGCTAGTTTTGTTGACCTGGTTCAATTACGTTATGTTCTGGTTGAATATCCTCCATCAAATATTAGCTACAAATGCAATGAATATCATCAACAACATCAGTAACAATAAAAACAGCAAGCTGTGATCAGAGAATATAACTTTCAACTCTGAATCAATAAATACATATTTGAAAAATTCAAAAACACAATTTAAAAAAAAAAATACAAGTAAGACGAGGCTCCGGCGACTCTGTGGATTAAAACAAAGTGTTTAAAAAAACATAAATAGGTATTGTCGGTTACTTCTTTTTTGTACGCTGTCAGACGTTAACTTGAATTTGTTCTAAAAAAAACAGCGGTCATCTTGAGACTGTCGACACTGCCATAGAGCTTGTCTAGTGTTGGTCTGATGATAGCCCTATGTGTTTTCTATGGTCCTCGAATGTCGGGCAATTTTTGCATTAGGTGTTCAGGGGTCATTGTCCCAGTACCACATGTCCATTCGTTAGTAAAATCGACGTTACGACCAAAGTGACTTCATCAGAGACAACGTGTCAAAAACATCACTTTTTACTTCTTTATATTTATGCTCGATTATATCTTCATTTAATGTATTCTTTCTTTCCCAAATCGTTGTCCTTTGTCCTGTAAAGTACATTCGGATGTTGTGTCGCAGTTTACAGCACGGCTGCGTCTTTCTGCCTGACATATTCGATTTCAGCTGGGGATTTTTTTGTACCGAATTTTCTTTCCCTCCGAATACTTTACCAGGTTACACTATTCACTAGTACAACCTAGAGGCATAACATGGTCTTGGTCAGCTCTGGTTCGCTGTACCTGCTGCAAGCAGCCAGCTATAAGTTGCTTACTGCTGTCAGCTTATGCACTGCCGTGTCTTGTCAAACTACTTACCCCCCACCTTCCCTGTCCTCCTATATTAGTAGTTAACTCATATATTTGTGTTGTTTGTTGTCCCTGATGAAAGCATTTTGGTTGAAACGTAGGTTTCGCATTTGGTTTTGTCTAAGCGCGCTATCTGACTAAATATATATATATATATTAATATGTATATACTTTGTCCGAGGGCAAATGGTCATCGTCTTTAAGAGCGGCTGATTAGTATAGTAATACTGTACTCGCTTTTAATGACAAAGGAACCGGTAGCTCCAGTCGACTCAGTTATAAATGGGTACCTGGCTGATGGCTAGGAGAGGAAAAATGCAGTGAGGAAGGGAACTGGCCATCCCACCTCACGAAGCTATGGCTTAGTACAACGAAAGCTCTAACACTTCATCCCCGACGACAGTCTGCCATAAGACTACCTTTACATCAAGTAATACAATATTGGGCGGCATTTCGAGATTATCCATCCAGAAATTGTCGATTTAAAAGAACATGAAAAGAAAATTTCAGAAACCGTCAAAAATGATAGAAGTTTTTCAAAAGTCCGCTATGCAAAGGTGAAATGTACCATTCTCTCAATTGTGCATAGCAATTCTTCAGAGCAAGCACACCAAGCCAGTAGAAAAATGTATTATGGAAATTGATAATCTGATTGAAGCGTTTTATATAAGACTGTCTTTGTCTAATGAAGACGATATTCAATTGAAGATGATTCAGGATTCATTTTTAGTGGAGCCAACATACTTGCCACTCCAATTGTAGTTAAATGGCATTGATCTTCAGTGCTGGACAGATTACAGAAATAAGCATTGCTAATGCAGCTGACACAAGGATCTAAAGAAGTAGAATACTTTCTTTCTCTCTCTCTCTCTCTCTCTCTCTCTTTCTCTCTCTCTCTCTCTCTCTCTCTCTCTCTCTCTCTCTCCCTCTCGCTCATTTTTTCCACTTTTTTCTTTATATTTCCCTCTCTTGTAGCTGATATTATTATTGCCGTTGTTGTGTTCGTACATACATTACTTTGCCCTTGTGTTTGTCTGTGTATGTGGGTGTCTGTGTGTGTGTGTGTGGGTGGCTGTGTGGGTGGCTGTGTGTGTGTGTCTGTGTGTGTGTGTCTGTGTGTGTGTATGTGGGTGTCTGTGTGTGTCTGTGTGTGTGTGTGTCTGTGTGTGTGTCTGTGTCTGTTTGTGTGTCTGTATGTGTGTCTGTGTGTATGTGTGTATCTGTGTGTGCATGTCTGTCTGTGTATGTGTCTGTGTGTGTATCTGTGTGTGTGTGTCTGTGTGTGTGTCTGTGTGTGTGTCCGTGTGTCTGTGTGTGTGTGTCTGTGTGTGTGCCTGTGTGTGTCTGTGTGTGTGCCTCTGTGTTTGTGGGTGTGTAGAACACGTCTGACTAAGCGTCTGGTTAGAGTAGTGGTAGAGCATTCGCTTTTCAGGGTAAAGGTATGGGGTTTAACCCGCTATCAGCACACGTCAGTCGAGCGAGATATACACGGGGTTCATTTGTAAATGGCACCTGACCTATGGTTAGATAAAGAAAGGCAGCTAGAAAGGGAACTGGCCACTCCCACCTCACACAAGCTATATCTTAGTGCAAGGACGTTTCTAACACTTCATCCGGGTTGCAGTTTCTGGTTTTGGACTACATGAAAACGTTGTATTTTTCTACTTTAATAAAATTACTTTTTAAAAAAATATAATGCTAAAGAATTACTAAACAGACTAACTTGAAGCATAATTCCCACCTTGAACCTTGAAATTCTCACCTTGTTGGGCACCCCTGACTTAACTTAATTAGCTTTCTAAGAACACTACCAAAACATGCAGCATCAAAGGATAAGTTGCCGGAAGGTTAAAAGAACGTTTTCAATGAAGAGAAAATTGCGTATTCATTCATTTGTATCCCGTTCAGTTTTTTTAAGGAAAAAAAAACCTAACGTCATATCTGGCTTACCTTGACCAGCCTTTAGGAGAGCCTGAATCTAGTCAATCATGGTAAAGTTCACACCAATTGTGTGTACGTGGTGAGATTGACAACCCTCCTTAGTCGCCTCGTACGATATTCTTGGAAGAAAAAAGTAGGCCTCCTTTGTTCTCCTCGGTTACCACTAGGGTGAATATTATATATATATATATATATATATATATATATATATATATATATATATATATATGTATATATATATATTAGCGCAGTGGTAGATCACCATCTCACAAAGCTGTGCCTTGATACAGCGAAGGCTATCACCCTTTATCCCCGATGGCAGTGTCTGATATGAGACTACCTTTACCTTATATGCTAAAATGATGAGGAATTATGTTTCTTCGTCTTCTTCGTTCGTTCTCAAACTCCCACTTCCAAGCCTTGCAAAGGGCGTTGCAAATAGTACTGTGTTGTCCGGAGAACGGAATGGGCAGTGTGGTAATTTACAGCTTGACTGCGATATTTGCACTTTCGGTCCAACACATCCGACTTCACCAGACATTTTTTAGTACCGGGTTAGCCTTCCCTCTTCCATCCCTTCTCCTTAGCCAGTCTGCTCTGTTGCAGTCTGTTATCCAGGATCACCCGGTGGAGATTTACTGGCCCTGACGCTAGCATTCAGATTTGGGTTGCTGGCCGCTACAGCTCATGCAGTGCTAAACATCTTGATCTAGAAGGTCATTCTAGAAACATTGATTGTAATTAATTCTAAGAAAATAATCCACTTTTGTATCAGAGACCAGGATAGGCCACTGGTTTCATCAGCGGGTTTCACCCTGTGAGAACAATATCATGTTTGTATAAGATCGACGAAGAAAGAACGCCAGAGTTTGAGAAGAATACGTCAAAAATAAAGAATTGACGATTTAGCATAAGAGAAAAGATTTATGTGTTCAATAGGCATACACCAATTCCACCTGTAATCGGTCTGTTCACATCAGCTGACGTTTGTGTAGCATATCAGTTCTACAGAATATCCGGTTCTATACTCTCTGCTCTCCTTAGTCACCTCTGGCGACGTTCGTTGCAGGATATAATGTTACTATACTTTACTCCCCTTTAAGGTCCGGTAACAGACAGGCGTACAGTAAGAACCACCAGCATAGAAGGCCCCGTTCTGAAATATGCGCCCAGGCAAGACCAAGTTCACCAGTAACCTTTACCCGCTGAGGTCTCGTAGGTATGCCATTGTTGAGACAACACAGTCCTTTGTAGTTCTCTGTCCTCAGCCCTGCGAACGAGTCTGGACAAACTGTGTCGTGTCTATTCAATCCAGGACGTTTTTGTCCTCCTTGCTTCCGCCCACCTTCGACTATCTTGGTCTTGTTGGTGTTGTTGTTGTTGTTGTTTAATGGCCACAATGAGTAAGTTAACTCTTTTGTGGGTCTTGAAAAGAGCGTTAAGTGGCTGGTTGTAGTAGCTTTCCTCACATCCAGAGCGTGCTGATGAAGGTAGACTGCAGTCCTCCAGGTGGCTGTGCTATGCTTGACTTATTCTGCGTGGCGCACACTACTACAGGGATCACATCGATCCACATCTCGTCAGTCAGGCTGCCTTGAAAACAGCCTGTTTCCAGGGAACGCTACGTGAAAGAGAGATTGTGGCCGTGGCCGGTGTATTTACCCTGATGCTACGTCCTGGACAGTATGTTGTGCCTGACTGGTCTAGTGCCTCAGTTACCTCAGTCTTAGTCTTAGTTAGCCTGACCTTCTACAGAGGCAGATGTTCCTGGGCAAGTCCCAGCTCTGGGTGAGCTGGATGTAGCCGCAAGGGACATTTCCTGCTTAGTGGGATAAGTTCGAGCAGCTTATTACTCCGCTGCGTTGGAACAAGTAGAGGGTGGTTAACCGATGTGCGAGTCCATCTTAATAGACTCAAATACTAGAGCAAAGTAGACTCAGTGTATGTTAAGCGCCATCTATGCTGCTCTTGACAAATCCCCTAACTATGGCGGTGTTAAGACATGTCACACCTTTAGTTGACTCTTACGACATGCTCTCTGTGAGGAAGTGATGATTTTTTAGTCCGTGTCATACACAAAGATCCCGGCGGAACACTCGGGACGCCTTCAATTATTAGACGTCTTCTAGCCGTCCGGCATGAAATGTTGAGCAGCATTGAAAATGATTGAATTCAGAAGAAACAATAGAAATGATGTGGTTCTAAATATAGCCTAAAAGTAATTAAATTCCTACCGAGTCTGAAATCTATCTTTCTTCCCCTCGCCCCCCCCCCCCCACTCTCCCACAACCCCCAAGCCCCTATCCGGCCTAGTATACGACTGGAAGTAAGACTGGCAAAAAAACAAGAGCGTACCACGCATAGCCTGCCGCTACCTGGCAGATTCTTCTTCTTTTTTTTCTTTTTATTCTTCTTTTTCTTATTGTTGTTCTTCTTCTTCTGTTTCTTCTTCTTTTCATTTCATTACATCTTTGATGTTTACAGCATCAGAGGAGTCTCCGCGATTAACGCCTGCGTAGGATTTGCCTGTTCCCAACCTACCTGTAATGCAGCAGTTGTTCATTGTTTTCCACACTCGATATTTAGCAGTTCAGCAGTTATGAATTTAATGTCAACTTTTTAAAATGAATCTGCCCTTCCCTCTATTTAGAGTGGTTCCTGATATTAAAAGAAGAGAACCGCTGTCACCTTCCAAGCACGTCGTAAAAGGCAACTAAATAGGGGTGTGCTTGTTCCAAGCAACCTAATCATGTAAAATGCATTACCATTATAATACGAGTATTCTACTGCAGAAACTTGGGTACAGGCTTCCTGTAAACGATCCTATGCTTCATAATGGAGCGAACAGGTGAATTACTGCACATGCTTGGAAACTGCTTACTTTAAAAGGGGCCCTCTGCAGCTGTGACCCATGCTTCTCCTCGAAACAAAAAAGGCGAACGATGATAAAGATAATTATCCCCCCCCCCCCCCCCCCGCACACCCCTCCTCTCTCTATCTATCATTTTCTATGCCGTGTTCTTTCTTGGTCTCCCGGCGCGGAAAATTCCAAATGTCAAACGTGATGTCAAGCATATAATTTAACATTAACAAGAACCTTAACCCATTTCCCTTCCTTGATCCCACCAAGCCTGGTCAAACGTGCCGCAGCGATCAGTCGGGTTTCAAGCTCCAATAGTATGGATCCTAGCAATAAAGACGTTAGTTTAGAAGACAACAAAATATGTAAAGGTAGTTACGTAGCAGGCAGCGCAGTCGGGGATAAAGTGTTGGAGAATTCATTGTGCGATATGGAATAACACATTTATTTTGAATTTAAGAGGCAGGTAAAATATGTAGGAGCCATGGATACTTCTGCATGAAAAGTTCTTCGTGGGGTTGTACAACATGCCAGAGGGTATAAAGTAGTGGGTCTTGAAGAACAAGCTGTCTTCAGTCCACTTGTGTCGTTAAACGTCGAATGGAGGTGTGAGCTCCTTTGTTTCATATTTTTTGACAGATGAAAATCCGCTGGTGACTTGCCAGGTCAATCCCAGTATCTGTTACCAACGGTTAGTTTGGCAGTCCCTGGAATATACGATCGCCTATTTTTCAGATTGGTGGTGTTGAAAGCGTAAATTGGAGCATGGTGGACCCGTAGCCTGTCAGTTGCCATCTATGCCGCTCCGCTAACCACATAACCAAGACCTGATTTATAGCCACACAGTCCTCTTTATGCGACATATTCTCTGTAGCGCGTGAATCCCTAGAATAATTTTAGTAGATTTTCAACTTGAATTTTGCCCGAGCAGCGGCCGTTAAGCCTAGTCTTTTTCATTTTCTAGTGCCAAGAGATTTTGAACGTGCGCCCACTGTGATAGTGTGGGGCACGTTGGCGAGTAAATACTTGTACTGAAATGTTAGGCGTCACAACATTTCTTTTGCGACATGGCAACCTAGTGTAAATTTACATCTAGACAGACTGGAAAAGAAGAAAAAGAAGAAGATGAAGAAAAAGAAGAAGAAAACAAAGAAGAAGTAAAAGAAAAAGAGGAAGAAGAAGAAAAAACAGAAAAAAGAAAAAGAAGGAGGAGCAGAAGAACAACAAGAACAACAAGAAGAACAACAAGAAGAACAACAAGAAGAACAACAAGAAGAACAACAAGAAGAACAACAAGAAGAACAAGAAGAACAAGAAGAACAACAAGAAGAACAACAAACAGAAGAACAAGAGGACGAACAAACAGAAGAACAAGAAGATAAAAAGTCTACTTCCCTGTAAGACGCTACTAAGGATGATTGTGTAAGGGGATGACAACCTTCATCATGTAAAAAACGGCTGCAATTTATATTGCACTGCAAATAACTAGATTCGGGTTTTCATAAAAACTGGCACGGGTAAACTAGATCCAGTATTTGATCTATACTCCTCCATCTGGGGTAGAAGAATAACGTCTGGTCAGGCAAAACATACTGGTCAGACATGTTAGTCAGGGTCAGGCAGAACATACTAATCAGACATGTTAGTCAGGGTCAGGGAAAATATACTGATCAGACATGTTAGTCAGGGTCAGGCAAAACATACCGATCAGACATGTTAGTCAGGATCAGGCAAAACATACTGATCAGACATGTTAGTCAGGGTCAGGCAAAACAAACTGATCAGACATGTTAGTCAGGGTCAGGCAAAACATACTGATCAGAAATGTTAGTCAGGGTCAGGAAAAACATACTGATCAGACATGTTAGTCACGGTCAGGCAAAACATACTGATCAGACATGCTAGTCAGGGTCAGGCAGAACATACTAATCAAGACCCCCACCTCAACTTCCTCGTAGTCCTCCCTGAAAACGCACTAATTCATGGGAATTTTATTAGCGAGGTGGGGAGATCGACGTGATCTTCGTAGTAGTGAGCAACTCGCAAATGACGTCTAGCATAGTAGAACCGCCTGGAGGACCCCCTCGCGGTATGTGAGGAAAGCTACTTAAAACCACAACTTAACGCCCTATTTAGGGCGCTCAAAAGAATAGACTTGCTGATTGTAGGTATTGAAGAACAACAACTACTCCATTTGGAGTGACATAGAAAAGAGGCTGCTGATAGAGTCATCAAAAGAACCACTATGCTATGGCCCACATCGGGAAGGTGAAAGAGGGGCCGACCTAACAGATCTTGCCGGTAAACCACAAAAGCGGAAATGGAAGTCATGAATCAGTGCTAGAGCACCGTGTGAAGGATGACCTCAGATCGAGTGAAGTGGAAGGCGGTTCAGGCTGCCCATGTCGTCTAACAATAACTCTCCGCTTTGTCGTTTGTTTGTTGTTTACAAGGATTTAAGAAGCATCAGCATAACGTCTTCGTTCTTATCAGCAGTGAAGGTGACTTTGACAAACCGAAAGGCATGCTGGAATTTCCATGTTAGTAGTTTAGCAGAAACACGTGAGTGACCGCCACAGTGACTGAGATGAGACTCTAATTACTTTCAATTATTTTGGTGTTGATTTTGTGTGAAATCGTGAATTTAAAAGCTGAGTGGTTGTTGTTGTTGGATGCTCACAATGAGTAAAATTACTCTTTTGTGCGTCCTAAATAGGACGTTAAGTGGCAGGTTGTCGTAGCTTTCCTCTCATCTCGAGCGTTCTCATGAAGGTAGACCCGGGGTCCTCAAGGCGGTTGTGCTATGCTTGGCTTCATCTGTGTGTCACTCACTACTACCGGGATCACGTCGAGCCTCACCTTGTTAGCCAGACCGTTGTCCTCGACAACAGCCCGTTTCCAGGACGACCAACGAGGAAGTCAGGTGAGGGTCTTGGCCAGTATATTTCTCCTGACCCTGGCTAACATTGTCTGATCAGTGTGTTTTTTATGACCAGACGTTAGCCTCATCATCCCAAGCTAAGTGGTAGAGTAGGTTGTTCTGACGAAAAGGTTACTGGGTTAGATCTCGTTATCGACACGCACCAGTGGATCAAGCTGTAAATGTGTACATGGCTTAATGTTAGGGAGAGAAAAAACGACGAAGAATGGCACACGCCACCAAACCGTTATTTTAAAAGCTGAGACATCGTACAAAGAAGTCTCTAAAACGTCATCTCCGACAGCAGTGTTTGCTAACAGGATACCTTTTACTTTGTGAACGAATTGTATATAAAGATAAATGTATTCTCTAATCAGTAATTCTCATTGTGAATGTAGTGGTGAATACTTAATTGTGTACTAGACCGTCATCTATTATGTAGTTCGTGAGACAGCATTCTTCTCTGGACTTTGTTCTATAACTCCAACAAATCAGGAACCAAATTACAGTTGAATCACATGCAAGCATCTGCGACTGGATATAGTACCCTGCCATTTTGGTCAAGAGACACACTCTAATCGCTGTGTCTCTTGCGACGAGACACACTCTAATCGATGTGTCTCTTGTTACAATATATACTCTAAAGCTGTGTCTCTTGTCACGAGACACCCTCTAATCGATGTCTCTTGTCACGAGACACACTCTAATCGATGTGTCTCTTGTTACAATATACACTTTAAAGCTGTGTCTCTTGTCACGACACCCTATAATCGATGTCTCTTGTCTCGCGGCACACTCTAATCGCTGTTTCTTGTCACGAGACACACTCTAATCGATGTGTCTCTTGTCATAAGACACACTCTAATTGATGTGTCTCTTGTCATAAGACACACTCTAATCGATGTGTCTCTTTTCATAAGACACACTCTAATCGATGTGTCTCTTGTCATAAGACACACTCTAATTGATGTGTCTCTTGTCATAAGACACACTCTAATCGATGTATATATTGTCACGAGACCCTCTAATCGCTGTGTCTTTTGTCACGAAATACACTCTAATCGCTGTGTTTCTTCTCACGTGACACACTCTAACCGATGTCTCTTGTCACGAGACACTCTAATCGCAGTGTCTCTTGTCACGTGACACACTCTAACCGCTGTCTCTTGTCACGAGACACACTCTAATCGCTGTGTCTCTTGTCACGTGACACACTCTAACCGCTGTCTCTTGTCACGAGACACACTCTAATCGCTGTGTCTCGTGGACCATCTAAAGTAGTGATCAGGAAATAGGTTTAAATTATGCCAAATTGAGTAAATATGAAAATGGGCGTGAAATGAAGGTTTTTGAAAAATAAAGATGAAAGTATATACATATGTTACTCTATTCTATTTCAAGTGTGTTGGTTATTTGCGTAATAATTCACATCAAACAAAAGTAATATATATTTTCAGCACCAAATTTGAGGCTGTGAGGTCACAGAATAATCCACTTTTTAACTGTTTGGGGTGTCAAACATTCTGCAAGAATGGACAAGAATTGTTGATATCGATTCTGCTAATTCTATCTGTCTTAGCAATGAATTTCTTGGGTTAGAGTTAGGGCTAAGTTATTGCTAGGCTTGGGCTACGGTTAGGGTTAGCTTAGGTTATGTTTGGTTAAGGTTAGGTTAGGTTAGGTTAGGTTAGGGGTAGGTTAGGGTTAGGTTAGGGTTAGGTTAAGTTAGGGGAGGGTTAGGTTAGGTTAGGGTTAGGTTAAGGTTAGGTTAGGTTTATGTTAGGTTAGGTTAGGTTAGGGTTAAGTTAGGTTAGGGTTAGGTTAGGTTAGGGTTAGGTTAGGGTTAGGTTAGGGTTAGGTTAGGGTTAGGTTAGGGTTAGGGTTAGGTTAGGGCTTAGGTTAGGGTTAGAGTTTTGGTTTGGTTTGGGTTAGAGTTAAGTTAGGGTTCAGGTTAGGTTAGGTTTAAGTTAAGGTTAGGTTAGGGTTAGGTTAGAGCTAGGTTAGGGTTAGGTTAGGGTTAGGTTAGGGTTAGGTTAGGGTTAGGTTAGGGTTAGGTTAGGGTTATGTTAGGGTTATGTTAGGGTTAGGTTAGGTAAGGTTAGATTTAGGGTTAGGTTAGGGCTATGCTTAGGGTTAGGTTAGCGTTAGGGTTAGGTTAGGGAATATGGCAAGGTTATGACTAAGGCTAAGTTAGGGTTAGGTAAGTGTTAGGGATAGATTAGGTTAGAACTAGGGTTAGGGTTAGGTTAGGACTAGAGTCAGGTTAAGGTTAGGTTAGTAGGTTAGGATTATGGAAATGTTGGGTTAGGTTGGGACTAGCGTAAGGGTTAGGTTATATTTTGTTTAGGGCGAGCATCTTTTCTACACTTCTACTTTTATTTTATTTTTTACTTATTTTTTTAAATAATAAAATTGTGTCGACCTTACTCCGAAATAGAATGTCCCGTTACAGTCAACAAATGCAAAATGTGTACGATCGGAACCCATGGAACTATGTTTGGGGGAATTAAGACGCAAGTTTAAATTTTTTTCAAGGACAGTAGTATTGTTTTTTTATTCAAAACTGAAACCTACAACTACGATGTTATAAAGGTCAAATGATTTCAAATTAAAGTCACGTGAATAATCGACAATTTGACATTTTGCTTCCGACCATACTTCGAATCTCGTCGTTCCACATTCTGTCTCTCCTGGTAACACTGGTAACACTTCATTTCACAAGTCAAAATTCTGCTCTCACGTGCCCTGGTCAGAGACCATATTTGGCACTGGTAGCACAGAGACGGCATAAATATACTGTTTATCAGCTGTTGCATTGTTTCGAAACTAATACTCGATTGTTTAAACAGTGGGGACATCTTATAAGTCACCGCAGATGCTTTCTGACACGTAGTTTCAATTTCCCTGTCGATACTACCGTCTGCAGAAAAATTACTGCTCAAACACTTGAACTCATGGACCTGTTAAAGAGCAATATCATTTACATTTATCTTGAGTGGCCCAGGTGTTCTTTTTTTTTTTTTTTTTTTTGCGTTCGCCTTATTTATCTATTCCCCAAGGCGTGTGTGCGTTACACTGTGGTTTTTATTTTGCGCCTGTCGGCCCAGTGCATCCGACTTCAGCATGCATTTTTTTATGTAAGGGTCTGCTTCCTCCTGCATTTTCTAAGGGTTTGCTTCCCCGGGGTGTTCAGGTGTTCTAATAATAATCATAATTTCTGTTTTGTTCTTGCTAATTTGCATATTGTGTTTAGCACAGGTAGTCACAAGCGCGTTCGTGTGGGTTTGCAGTTTGTTTTCATCGCCGTATAGCAAGCACTGATCATCTGCAAAGAGCAACTCGTATATTCAGTTATGTTTTGCTTCAGATGTCTCAATTTGACCAGTGTCTGATGCGATTTTGTCCATGTAGATGTTAAACAACAGAGGAGAAGCACACACCATTCTCTCACGCCGGTAGTGATTTCAAAAGCATCTGTGACATCATCAGTCGTTCTGGCAACGTTTTTACTCGAACGATGAAGGGCTCTGACGTTATCAAGAAGCTGGCCTTGTACACCATAATCTTCCAGTATCTTCTAAAGTCTCTCAAGCATTATAAGTTGCTGGACATTATAGAACTGGCCTTATTTAAATATCTCTAAACATTGACCACATTATTACGCTCCATGTTATCAAAGTAGTTCTGCAGTGGATCCCTGAGCACTCAAACACACAATGGGAGTGGAGGTTGCAATATTATTTGGTAAATAGATTCAACAGAAATAGATTTTAGGTAATACCCAACACAACTTTCCGGAACTTTAAAGCAACGTTTTCAAATCAGTATTCTGTGTTACACTACTGAAATGCTTCCCACGCTGTTTCGTTCAGTGCCAGAAACCCTTTATCAGAAAATCATTGTTACCGTGTGTAGGTAAAACACTAACTGTACATAGACACATATGATAAGTGAAGAGAGCTCGGCAAAACAAAAATTGGAAACAAATAATGTGATTGATGCAATGACTTTATTTCAAACATTTCTATAAACATTTTAGCTGTCTCAATACATTTGGTTATTATTAACTGTTAATCTTTCATTAACCTGGTCTCACCTAACGAGAATAATGCCATCGTTCCATTAGATTGCCTAGTTCTGTAACAAGTAGATATTTGTTTTTTCGGTTCAGGCTTGTATTGATACTGACATGTTCTTTTATTGGCTTTTTTCTGTATTTTTGTTTTGTAATATTTGTTTATTTTATTATTTAGAAGGTGCGGGGAGGGGGGGGGGGGAGGTGGATAGGGAAGGGGTTGTTGGCCACACAAGTGTACTTTTTTAATTTTTGTGTTTCTTTGGTGAATTGTAAAAAAAAATATTTTTTCATGTGGGGGGCGGGGAGAGAGGGTTTGGGGAGAGGGGGGGGGGGGGGTGTTGTGCATTCCAGCATCCGTAAAAATTTGATAGACTAACAGATCCCACTAGTTGAGGCTGCGTAAAAAATGTCAGCTCTCCAGGTAATGGGTAAGTTTGTTAAAATAGGAGAAATAAAAGTCCACATAAACGGACAGCCGTCATGACAGGTTACAAGCATGTAAAAATGAAAGTAACTTAAGATAGAGCACACCTCACATCGTACATGGGAGTGCAACCAGTAATTTCATTTTATCAACCTTAAGAAGGCAAGCGCGAAGACTCCTACTTCACACAAGTAGGTGATGTTTGGAAACTGCAAAAATTGCATCACAACTTCGCCAGCGACTACACGATTTTCATGGAGAATTGTTAACCAAAAAGACTACAAACTGTCTCTTTCCTAAAAAAAATGTTCTTCCTAATGCTTGACAGAAGATTATTATTTCCTCTGCACTAATACGCTGCTCTGCCTTTTTAAGCCAATACTTAAGTTTCTCTTGAAATGCTTTTACTTATTTACTTCCAAAAATTCAATTGTCTTAGAACTTGCAGCATCAGTGAATTCATGTAGCAAATGGAAAATGACTCATATAATCGACTTCTTTGTTCCTGGGCGCCATCATATGTACTCAGTCTCTTTCATTGCTGAAAGTGCTGACGACAGAGCAAGACCTCCGTAGCTTCCACTGCGGCTTCTGAATTGTCCCTGAATTCTTCACGTACAAACTTACAGCTGGGACGATTGAGAGAAGCCATTATATCATGAAATAAACCGCAGTCATGTCAGCTCTGGATACTGATGGTCCCTGCAGCTTGTTAATTATACACACTTCTGCTCCGTCTACTCTTTCGCCCAGTCCGCTCGAACCTCGGTTGATATTAAAGCTCTGCAGTCTGCGAATTGCTCATTTATTTACTGTGGTGCTTTCATCAAACAGACGGTCATTGATAGACTTCAAAATGTCACTCCTATCCATATCTTATGTACCCTTAATTGGCACAAGTGAAGCCAGGATGTTAGCTCGTTCGTTACCCTGACCCTGAGAATGACCAACAGGGTAGATTTTCACGAGCCCCTGCAGGTGTGATGCATCTACAGCTGCCATCCACCAATCCCTTAGCCAGCCCTTCTGTACCTTTCGAAGTAAGGACTGGGAGTCTGATACGATCAATACCACTGTTAAGGAGGCTCAGTTAGCCATCTCACTGTTTCATCTCAAATCTCATTATGGAGTTTGCTGACCTGTTTGACCCGCTCTGCTCAGCAAATGCATACTCGTATTGTCTTAGAGTAGCGGTGTACTCTGACAGATCACTTCCTTCAGAGTGCTTTCTCTTCTACACTTTAAAAGCGTGCTAGGTGCGCCGTTACCCAAAAAAAACAGTTACCCAATTTTCTGTTCTCGCGAGAGTCGGTAATCTTAACTATCTAACCAAAAATACATGTATCTGTTTGTCCGTCTAGCAGAAATTCTCGAAAGGTGAGCTCCAGCAACGTGAAATTTGCACAGATCATTCTGTCTGCAATTTCTAGATCTTCACAACTATTGCTAGCTCGTTGCGTCATTTCCTTCTACAGTTAATTAACATTAACGACCGTATTTTTTTTTATATACCGGATGGTGTTATTTTTCTTCAGTCGCCGCTCAAGAAAATCAAAGCTCCAGCACCAGTCCACCCGTGGATCTAATCAGAATAAGTGCAAGACAGTCCTTTGACACTTGACAACGATATTCCATATATTTTTCTCAACATTTAGTTTGCTAACTGAAATTGTATCATTAAAGTTTATGTACATTCCACAACACTTTTTTGAGCATTTGGACTAAGGACACGCTAAGGTAAGTCAACATATACTCGAGGCCCCAGGACCAGTTCGTGTTTGAAACTCATCGGTATAAAGAAAAGTCAGTGCTTTGACTCTGGACAACGCGCGAGTTAAGACGTAAATCATATTCTATAATTATAGACATTGACCAGGTCACGTGCTCTTCCAATGAGCTTCCAGTTTCATAACTTTCGTTCTCTCACTTGAATACAGTGTTGTTTTGATCCACTTTTCTCTTTTAAGTGAACATTTCGTATAGAGTGATTATCGCAATGCTGCCAACGATCCAAATGCTAATTACATTATTTTTTTTAACTGCCGACTACGCGAAGTCGTTGCCATCACGTTACTTTTTCCAAGTTGTTCTATCAACTTGATGTTACTCCTGAATTGTGTGTATTAACAAATTATGTTATTTCCCGGTCGAAGCCGGGCTCTAAAGGTCTAGTTTAAAATAAAAATGAACTTTCGCCACAGCAGCCCAGCTGCTTCGCTCAGTGTGTTGTTGTTGTTGCTATTGTTAATGCCCACATTGATTATTTATGCTCTTTTGTGCGGTCTGAAAAGGGCGTAAAGTGGTGGGTTTTAGTAGCTTTCGCCCCATTCTAAACGTGCTGGTAAAAGTGGGCCTGGGTCTTCCAGGCGGTTGTGCTATGCTTGGCGTCATCTGCGTGACGCTCACTGCTACGGGGATCACGTCGATCCACATCTCGTCAGCCAGAGTGCCTTGACAATATCAGCCTGTTTCCAGGGGACGATATATATTATTATTTATTATTATTATTTATTATTATTATTTATTATTATTATTATTATTACATAGAGGATAGGTCTTGGTCAGTATATTGTACCTGATCATGACTCGACATCCTGGTCAGTAAGTTGTGCCTTACCGGACTAGCATCGGAGTTCTCTCCAGTGTGCTACTAATAGTCTATATATGCTATCCACATTGCTCTGACCAATATTTTCATAACTGCGATATTCAACAATGTCAATTAACTTTCAAATTATGTATTTTTTTAACTTCTATAGCAGAAGCTGTCGTCGGGGATGAAGTGTTCGAGACTTCATTGTACTAAGCTACAGCTCGTGTGAGACTGGGTAGCCAGTTCTTTTCCTCGCTGCCTTTGTTTCCCCATCCTTAGGTCAGGTACCCATTTACAACCTATAGAGCTGGGTCGACTGAAACGTGCCGGTAGCGGGAGTTGAGCCCGTACCATTGGCCTTGAAAAGCGAGTGCTCTACCACTATACCATTGTTGCGACTAACTGATCACGCTAACAACAGGAGATGGAGGTAAAACCATTTGATGATGCTGTCACGTCAAATCTGAAAAAAGATTTCAGTGGTTCCTTCTTGGTAAAAAGAAGGAAAAAGGTTGCTATAGAGATCACAAAAATTTGTTGGAGAGACTCACACAGATAGAGAGCTCCTCATATCGTGTTGTTATAGAGGACGATGATATGCGAGAGATGTTCAAATCAAACCGGGACTTTTTGTTCTAGTTCTACCTGAATGGGTTATAGCGGGCTCGAACTACTATCATTAGTTAGGGGCACTTCTGTCCTATTACTGCTCGGTGGCTCACTTCCCGTGAGCCAGTCACGTGACAGATAAATAAAAATTGCGTACAACGCTGTTAGTGCTAGCATGGAACAGCGTGTTGTGATGAAATTTATTGTGAAAAAGGGGTGAAACCTGCGGAAATTTACAGAAAACTTCAATCACAATACGGTGATGGGACGCTCAGGGGCTGTAAAACTTTTGAATAGTGTAAATGTTTTAGAGAATGCCGTACATCCGTGAGTGATGATCCCACCACATTTATTCATGTAAATATCCAGATTGTGGAACACCTTATCTTAAATGTTGATTTTTCTACCCCGTGTTGCTGCTATCAACTGTGATCATACACATTTTGAGCGATGTGCATAACTGTATGGGGAAAAAAACGGCCTGGTTTGATCACAAATGCTGTCCTTCTACTGCAAGAGACGGCTCGACCTCATATGGCTAACCGCATTATATGTCAGGTCAGCATTTCAGCACTGATGACGAAGTGAAACAGACTGCCTTGGATTGGTTAAGACATACTGACAAATCTTTCTACGCTGAAGTTTTTCTATTATTACGTAAACGCTAGGATAAGCGCACAAACATTGCAGGAAATTATATTGAAAAATAAATTGACATTTAGACTATTTTAAAAACATTTTTTTTTCATTCAGTTTGACTTCAACGCCCTTCGTAGATTGCTGGAAAAATTGTCTTCTTTTTATAGCTACTCCCTTTAGTAAAAAAGCATTTAAGCCACCATATGTTCCTAAATGTTATCACATTACAAAAGTTCAAATGTACAAATAGGGAAAATTATTATTTTAAAGGGCTAATCATCAATCCATAAAATGTCAGATATTCACCTTATTATTGTCCTGCAGCAAAAGCTGATAAATATCATTTTTTATTTTATCATCCGGGAACGGAAACATCTGGTTGTCACGTGGTTTCAGCCTAGCAATTAACTATTACATGATATAAGCTTGTCGACACTAACCTATTCAGTGCTTCAATATAGCCAACTTAATCACATCCATTCAACAGTCTTGGCAGATTCAAAATGAAAGAAAGCGTTAGACAGTCTATTAGTAGCTTCTGAGTCCTTCTAGACAGCTTTCGATGAAGTGCAAAACATCCAAGGCTGTCACAACTGGTGTCTGGAAAAGAGGCAATCAAAGACAAAAAGTACGTATATAACTTAACTTAACTTAACGTCTTTATACTGGTTTAGAAGACCCTGCAGAGTCTGTATACAACCAGATACATTTACATCACCTTGCTCTAAAAGCTATGCGCATCCAGTTTATTCTTAAATGCATTAACTGTCCCTGCCTCCACTACCTCCCCTGGCAATGCATTCCAAGCATTCACTACTCTCTGACTAAAAAAATATTTCCTAATATCTAACCTGGACCTCTCTTTAGTCAGCTTGTAGCTATGCCCTCGTGTTATTGTAGGTGGCTGTATTTTAAAAAACTTGTTATAGTCTAATTTATCGATTCCTCTGATCATCTTATAAACCTGTATTAAGTCACCACGAATTCTTCTCTCTTCGAGACACTGTAGGCCGGTTTTTCTGAGTCGTTCCTCATAACTGTAATTCTGGAATCCCACTATCATCTTTGTCGCTCTTTTTTGTATTCTTTCTAGCATATTTATATCCCCTCTGTGATAAGGACTCCACACATGTACACATTACTCCAATCTAGGTCTAACTAAAGCTTTATACAGTTTGACGATCACTTCCTTGCTCCTATGTTTAATATAATGTCAGAATATTCTATCAGCGCCTCTTTCTTACAAAGGTATGGAAGGATAAATCTCTGAGACAGGGACCACCACAGACAAAAGGACAGATTTAATGATTAGGACACTATGACACATATACAAAAAGACGCATTTAGTGATAGACAAACATAAAGAAAAATGTAATGAAAGACAGACAATAGGACAGACAGGCATAAAGGTATGTTTAATGACAGACACAAAACAGGACACACAGACTGAAAAGATATCTAATGGCAGACAGACAACGCAACACATAGATAATAAGATAAATGTAATGCCCACTGGATAAAAGGGCAGACAAACAAAAGGACAGACATGCATAATAACAGACAGACATAAGTATAAACATACATAAGTACAGACAGATATAAGTACAGACAAATATAAGTACAGACAGACATAAGGACAGACATACATAAGAACAGAGAGACGTAACTACAGACATAAGGACAGACAGAAATAAGGACAGATAGACACAAGGACAGACTGACATAAGTACAGACAGACATAAGGAAAGACTGACATAAGTACAGACAGGCATAAGGACAGACATACATTAGTACAGACATAAGGACAGAGAGACATAAGTACAGACAGACATAAGGAAAGACTGACATAAGTACAGACATAAGGACAGACAGACATAAGCACATACATAAGGACGTACATACAGAAACAATGACATACATTAGGACAGACAGACATACGAGCAGAAAGACAATAGCATTGACAGACATAAGTACAGATATACATGTATGTATGTATGTGTATGTATGTGTATGTATATATGTGTATGTATGTATGTGTATGTATGTATGTGTATGTATGTATGTATGCATATATGTATGTATGTAATATGTATGTATGGATATAGTAAAAAAGATCCCATCACTCCATGCGACGCATAGGACATATGGTATTAGGCCCATATTATTTTATAACCCACGGCACTTAGTGGAAGATGTGGTCAGCATCAGGCAGGCCACCTTTACTTCCTGGACTGAACCGGTACCCATTTACGGCTGGGTCGACGCATGAGATATTGCGGTCTGAAAAAAACATGTATGGAAATAGTTTTATTTAGTAGTTTTCATGTGTAGTTTACAAATGTAAGTTTGTTTTTTCTATTTTTTAAGTATATTTGTTGTTAGAATGTGATTTGACTTGAATATTTATCTCTGAACAGGCACCCCATTTCTCAACACATAAAGTCCAGCGTTATGACCTTCACGCAACATAATGGATAATACGTTCCTGAGAAAGAAAACAAAATATGTTGCTCTTCGCAAACGATATAGACAGCGGCGATATGATAAAGAGATTTATGTGCGAATGGTCTAATGCAGTGCTATACAACGTTTTTATTGAAGAAACTTCCGGGATCGTCCACTGTTCTTCTTCTTCTTCTTCGTACGCTGTCAGACGTCAACTTGAATTTGTTCGAAGAAAGCAGCTGTCATCCTGAGGCTGTCGACACTGCCATGGAGTTTGTCTAGTGTTATCACTGGTGATGGCCACATGTGCTTTCTCTGGTCCTCATATGTCGGGCAATTTTGCAGCAGGTGTTCAGCGGCCATTTTCCCTGTACCACAGGTGCATTCGTCAGTGCCACCTATCTTCAGTTTATTGAATAGATGGTACCTCAGTCTGTTGTGGCCTTTGCGGAGTCTGAAGACTACGACCTGCTCTCTTCTGTGCAACTGGTAATAGGCATCATTTGTTGTGTAGCCAGTATGTTCTGTTTCCCATTTGGCCATGTATCTGGCACTAATGAACCTTTTAGACTTTTCGTAGGTCACACTAGAATCTGGTTGTGGTAGTCTTGCACCTTCTTTTGCCAGTCTGTCTGCCTCCTCGTTGCCTTGAATGTTACAGCGGGATAGAATCCACTGTACCACTACTCTTTTTGGTGCGGCCTGCTGGCAAAGTTGACAGAGTACTGCTCTTAAATCATTAAGTTCAGTATTTGTTTTGCTTTTTAGTGATGTAACCAAGGCCAGGACATCTGTAAGCAGGACTATCTGGCTTTCATTGCTTTCGCCTGTCAGCATTGCTTCTGCAGCCTTCAGTGCCTCTGCCTCCGCTCTGAAATTGCTTGAGCATTTTGCAGTTGCTACTGACAGTGTTATTTTTCTACCATTTGTTAGGCTCAGGAATACCCCTCCCCCTCCATTCTGTGTTATGTTTGTTACAGAACCGTCTGTGTATGCATGGGTCCGGTCCATGCTTGGGTAGTTTTCCGCCATGTACCTCAGGGTTATGTCTCTTCTTTCTTTTTCAGTTTGGCTGTTCTTGTTTCCAATACCTGGTATATTTTCTACCACCTCCGGAATGATATGCTGCTTTCATGGTCCACTGAGTCTGTATGTTTTGCAAGTTTTAAATCATTATGTAGCATGTCCTTTGCAGAACGTCGATTCCATCACTGCCCATCTGAAAGAAACTTATCTCTTGCAAAATCTCCAGCCTACTCCAGAGTCATGCACAAGCATTCCTTGACATCTTGGTGCCATCGCCTTCTTGGTCTGCCTCTGCCTATCTTGCTCGGCATCATACCTTCCATTAACGCTTTCTAAAAAAACGTTGCGTCTTTTGATGTGGTCAACAAAATGTTCACATTTTCTGTTCATGGTGATATCTATGAACCAGTTCTCCTCTATGCCCAACTCTTGATGAATATCTGCATGCTTCAGTTTGCTGAAGACCTTTCTATAACATTTCGACTCGAAGGACTAAAGAACCCTTCTGTGCATGATGCATAGCCGTACGCTGCCACGTGAAAAAACACAGGTTCTCAAAATATTCACTTTTGTTGGTTTGCTCGTGTTCTGCTAAAACCCTCCTCGGGTTGTGTTTTTAACAACAACACGCAGGGGGGAACAAGATGCTGAGCAGCGTATGAGCTGCAGTGCTCAGCGACCCATAGCTGACTGCTAGCGTCAGGGCCAGCGAACCAGAGATGTCAAGACCCTTCTACATCTCCACGCGGTAATCCTGGACAACAGGCTGCAGCAGGGCAGATTGGCTAAGGAAAATGGATCGAAGAGGGAATGCTAACCCGGTACTCAAAAAATTCTTGCTGAAGTCGGATGTGTTGGACCGAAAGGTGCAAATATCGCAGTCAAGCTGTAAACTACGACACATCACATTCAGTTCTCTGGACTACATTCAGCTACTTAGGCCCGTGTCAGTGCTTGGTAGCGGGAGATTGAGAACGAACAAAGCCAAGCCAAGCCAGACACCAGCAGGAAATACACGTACACACATGCAAGCATACGCATACGCATATCCGTTAAACTAATAACCATATTACAGAACTTCTACACTGCATACAGTGTTCATATGTAGCCAATTACATCTGTATCCGTTAACTCTACACGAACGTGCATAAAGAAACGGTTCACTGAATGTACTAGATGCATGCCGACTAACAGGAACTTCAGCTAAACGGGATGTTGTTTAGAGCAAGCGTAGTCACGTTTAGTATTCGCTAACATTTCTGTCCCTTTTCTATTGTTGACGTGGGTTTCTTGCGTGCGTGTATATGTATATGCATTTTACAGAGTTGTGTTGTTGTTGATCGTCGGAGCTCGAATGTGGAGCAAAAATCGGTAGCCTGCCAGGTGTGTCATAAGAGCTGACAAAGGAGAATCGGGGAATGGGGCTTGAATTTTATGTTATTTTCATGCTATCGCGTCATTATATTGTTTTTTTTAATGTTGCGTGATACTGTTTTGTTGCTGCTTTAGTACTGTTTTAATGTTGTGTAATACTGTTTTGATGCTGTTTGGTGCTGTTTTTATGCTAACAATGCTTTTTAATTCTGCTTTGATGCTGTTTAAACGCTGTTTTTGATACTGTTTTCGATAATATGTTTAATCTAAGAGGGTGATTTGAAAAGTATTATCTACAGCGCCGAACCTATGGGGCTTGTAGTGGCATGTGCCTGGGACGTGATGCACAAGCCCAGCAAACAGTAGCATGGCGCCTTGCGCGGATATACGGTTGAAGCAACGTGCTGGGATTGAACACCTGACGGCAGAAGGCTGTGCACCCATCGACATGCATCGAAGAATGACTGCGGTATATGTTGACGTCTGTGTGGATGTAAGTTTTGTCAGGAGGTGGGCATGGTCTGTGAAAGGTGGCAATCCAGATACGTCGAACCTGCATGACTAGACTCGCAGTGGACGAACTATCAAAGCCGAAAATGCACAGGACCAATCTCGCGTGAACTGATTCGTGCCAGTCGCTGTGCCAAACAGAAAGATATCGATCGCCACGATGTTTATGACTTTGATTTAGCAAATCTATCACATTATCCCTGCCCTGTTTGGGTATAGAAGAGTGTGTGCGAGATAGGTCCCTCGAATGCTGACACCGAATTTAAAACAAGGCCAAGCGCATGAGTGTCAGGAACATCTGACGCGATTTTTTTTTTAAAGTCGACGAGTCATGGGCACATCATTATGACCTAGAAAACAGAATGTGGAGTAGTAGTAATAATAGCTGTCCATCGTTGTCGATGAGGACCGCCGACATCATGCTTGGCACAGATTTCCATGTTGGGTGTGGTTGCGCGTGGGGCTGAACAGGCCAATGCGGGCACGAAAACATGTGCTGCATAACGGGCACACGAGGTCCGTAGAAAGTGTTGATGTTCCCGCTGTTCGTGATTTTCGGGTCTCGCGTCTGCTCTGTTCTTTAACAACACCTTGGTCTTCGCTGGTAGATACACTAGCTTTGACTGCGCTTCTCCAGTCAGAACTGTTTTGCGCAAGACATTCCCAGGTGTCGACGCCTGTCCGGCAACTTTTCAGTGAGTCCCTCAGACCGTCTTTAAAACGTTTCTTTGAGCACCCTCTCTCGCGCCATCCCTCTCTCAGCTCGCCGAAGAGAAGCCTCTTTGGGAGCCGCTCGTCTGACATACAGACGAGGTGTCCGACCCATCCTAGTCGTGCTTTTTCTAGGAGTGCATGTATGCTGGACATGTTAGCCCTTGAGAGAACCTCGATGTCAGTGACACGATCTTGCCATCGGATGTAGAATATTCGCCTCAGACCTGTGTGGAATATTCACCTCAGGCAACCTGTGTGAAATATTCGCTGTGTGAAATATTCGCATCAGACAACCTGTGTGGAATATTCTCATCAGGCAGCCTGTGTGTAATATTCCCTCAGGCAAACTGTGTGGAGTACAGACATAGGAACTCACCTACTCAAAAATCATTCAAGGTCGTCGCCTAGGCGAGAAAAGTGATGATGACCATATTTTGGAACTGCAAATGCGTAATCTACACTGAATTGTTGGAGCAAGCAATACCGTCAACTTCGATCGATATGTGAAAAACTTTGCAGAAGCTTAGAGCACGGTTACTGCGTGTTCGTGTGCGCATGCACGCAATTCTTCAGCACGACAGTGCTCGCCCACACATAAGTCGACTAACAGTGGAAACAGTGGACAAACAGATTGGAGCATCTCAAGTATGACATTTTACCGCATCCATCCTACAGCCCTGATCTGACACCTTGTGACTTCTTCCGCTTCCTGAAAATCAAGAAACACCTAAATGAACACCGTTACGATTCTATGAGGTGCAACTAGCTGTACCTAGTTTCGGGAGGAGACGTCTGATTTTCTTTCCGACGGGATGCAACAACTTGTCTGACGTTGGCGTTTCTGTTTAGACTGGGATGGCGATTTCGCTGAAAATTATTTCCTCAGTAGCAAAACTTTTAATATCGCCCTCGTTTGTTTTTATACTGTTTTCATGCTGTGTTTGATGCTGTTTTTTGATCTTTTAAATACTGTTTTATGCTGCGTTTAATATTGCTTTTTCTATTGTTTCTAATGCTGTGTTTGATGCTATTTTTGTTCGCCATTGGTACTGAGGAGATACAGGCCAGAATCTTGGCAGAGATGGGCAAACAAAGATCTTCATACTCAGTACGGGACTCAAGGCCTTCCTCCGCGGAATGGGTCTGAGAGACACCGCTACATGCGATTGGAGAGCATCCAATCAGACACATGAACGCATTCTACAGGACTGCCCTTCCTATGCTCGAAAAGGCGGAGTGTGGGGGTGGGGAGAGGGTGGGATGTGGGGGTCCGGCGAAGACCTGAAACGCACAGTTCTCTTCGTGAATCTCACCGAACTTAAAGAATAGCACCAGTTGATCGAAGAAAAATGAAGAAAGATGAAGAAGAAGAACAAGAAGAAGAAGAAGAAGAAGGTAGCGGAAATAAAATAGCAAAGAAGTGTTGATTAATATTGAGAAAAAAACTACGTAAGCGTTAAGGATATTACCGTATCATCCATATTTGTGAATAAAAACACGATGTTCACTTGTTCAGCACTGAACTACACATTTTAATTATTTGTTTGTGTATCCTGAACATTTTGCTGATATGTCTATTCTTTTTTTTTATATCAGTTATCGTTATTGAAATGTTTTCTCATTCTGCAACACACACACCCCCCCCCCCCACCCCAATTTGAGTTGTATTTGGATGACCTTTAGCGAGATCTCCAAGTGCACTCTAATGTCCTTCGGAATCCTCGTTCATGTGACCTAGTTTTACGGGGTTTGAAGTAATAAACGGGTTTAAAGGATGAATATCACTCATTTTTTGTCTGTCTATGTTATTGTGTGTGCACATTTGCGTGTGTATCCAGGAGAGCAATGCAGCGATAGCTAAACGGGGATGTTATACGTTCTGTCCCTTCTTCCTTCGCTTTCCAATAATCACATTCAAATCTCCCTTGGCATCCTGATTCTCTCGTCACGATAGATCCGATCTCTTAGTTGCGTCAGGATGGTCGTGCTGTCCCGTTGCTAGCCGTGGCTATACCTCTGTCTTGCTAAATTTGATAGTGATATTACACACATGCATACACCCACCCACACATATACACCCACACACACACATAACCCACATACACACATACACACACACACATACACCCACACACATACGTCCACAGCGAGAAAGAAAGAAAGAAAGAAAGAAGGAAGGAAAGATAGAACAGAAATAAGGCGAAAGGACGTAACAAAGAAAGAGAGAAAGAAGGAAAGAAGGAAAGATAGGCAAGAAAAAGAAAGAAAGAAACTAAGAAAATAAGAAAGTAAGAAAGAATGAAAGAAAGAATGAAAGAACGAAAGGAAGGACCTAAGAAAGAAAAAAATAAAGAAAGGCAGAAAGAAAGAACGAATGACAGAAAAAAGAAAGAAAGAAGGAAAAGAAAAAAAGAAAAAAAGAAAGAAAGAAGGAAAAGAAAAAAAGAAAAAAAGAAAGAAAGAAAGAAAAATAAAGAAAGAGAAAGAAAAGAAAAGAAAGAAAACACGACACGAAGAAAAAAAAGAAAAAAAAAGAAAGAAAGAAAGAAAATAAGAAAGGCAGAATAAAGAAAGAAAGAAAGAAAAAAGAAAGAAAGAAAACAAGAATGGAAGAAAGAAAGAATCATGTGTGTCGTTGTAAAAGCTAAAATTCTCAACACTACCTTCCATCCGTAAGAAGTGAAAACGAAAGACAGACATCTGTAACAATGAAATGAGCGAAGTTTTTCTTTCTCTTTTTGTTTAGACTTGCTGCAGAGTTGTTCCTTCCTTCAGTTTGGTATGCCTATCACACGCATGCATATAATACTGATTCATCCACACAAAAAATGTTTTTGTTATATTTTTTTATTTCATTTAAATACGTCTGTCGAAAGGTAGGCTAATAACTGATTACATAAGAAATTAACACACAGTGCGTCCCACTCGCTACCTGCCCCTGGTTTCCCTTTTATAACTCTAAAACCAATGAACGTGATTCAATCAAATTTGACACGGACATAAATTGTTGTTAGAGAAACAAAACCAGATTAAATTAAATGTTGCAAGCGGTCACCATTAGCATCAAGACCTGCCTGCACACGCCTCTCCGTGTTACTGAAGATATTCACCAACGTACCAGGAGTTACAGACTCAGCTTCCCGCCGAATGTTTTCGTGTAGTTTCATGAGATTCCTTGACTTGTTGCGAAACACTTTCCCTTTTATCTTGCTCTATAGGAAGAGATCAGGCCAGGCAATGTCAGAAAACCTTGTTGGTGAAAGTCCCTTAGAAATTACACGATCTTCAAAGAAAGAGGCAATTTCAGCCATGCTGACATTTTAGGTGTGGCATGTGTTTCCATCCTGCTGAAAATAGCCAGTACACAGTTCCTCGTCGTCAAACTGGTTCGCAGTATGTCCATGTCAAATTATTTTTCAGTTACGTTATTGGTATAAAAGTTATAGGGGAAACCAGGGCCCAGCAGCGAGGGGTACACCCTGTAAATGTTATCACGCGTAAGTGACCAACCAAAAAAAGCCACAGCATAAAAAATTTCGGTACTTGTGTCTTAATTTACTCCAAACAAACGAAATATATATTTTTAGCCCATACATTTTAGGTAGGGATGTTACAAAATAGACCCCTTTTTAGCTTTTGCGGGTGTCAAAGATTCTGCGAGAATGGACAAGTTTCTGCATTCGATTCTAGGTCAGCATTTTAAAAATCCTATAGCATATTGAAGTTAAAAAACATTCGTACACAAGTCTTTCAGAGCAGTCCATTTTTGACAAAAGTTCTTTGTATTTTAAAGAACAACTATAAAAATCCATAAACGTCATAGTCTTCAAATGGTTTTGTGTGAGTATTAGGTCATTCAGTGACTCCACGTTGTGTAAGCATTAGGTCATTCACTGACACCTCATTGTGTGAGTATTAAGTCCTCCACTTACTCCACTTTGATAAGGTATGCAGTCCTCCACTGACTCCACATTGTGAGATTATTGGGTCGTCTATGGACTCCACATGCTGTGAGTATTTGCTCCTTCATTAACTCCCTATAGAATGATATTTAGGTCCTTCACTTACTCCACATTGTGTGAGTATTAAGAGTATTCATTGACTCCACATTGTGTTAGTATTAGGTCATTAATTATTATTTTTTTCAGTCACAAAACTATTTCAAGTGCTTCACAATTTTCACTATATTTGACTACTTCTTTTTCTCTTTTTTTTTGGTTTTGTTTGGAAAGTGTTTGCCTCTCTGTATCCTACTGGCGGAGGCACGCCCTTTTCCTCCCTGGGCCTCAGCCTTTTAGGTGATATCGGGACGTATTAACCAGTGCTTGGATGCGTGTGTCTGTCTGTGTCTACCAATGCTATTTTTGGCGCTCTCGGATGTCAACCCAACCAAAGTGCAATGGAAGAGCCTCCCACCGAGAACGCAGGTGAAAATTGTGTAAGAGTGTGACTGTTGGACAGAGTCAAATGGAACAGAGTGTGCCTGGGACTCTACATCTAATCTCATTAGGTGACCTTCGTGAAGAATGTTGTGAATAATTACACAGAAGCAACACATTTGAATAACTATAAGATCGATGTTCCCGAGATGTTGATTTTTAAGAGAATATAAATATTACAGCTAGGATTCTGATGAGCTCGTCTAAAACTAGCATTAGTGTTATTGCCTGTGAAGATTGAGCGTGCGTGATTGGTGAATGGCTGACCTACTTAAGAATAGCAAACATTTCGGATCGGCTCGGATTCATCCGTTTTCAGCTGTTCACTTCTCTTACTGGGCCACTTACTGTATTCCATTTCAATACCATTCCTCTACTTTTCTGGTTTTTCTTTGGCAAATTTTAAAATATGACAGAATAAACTAACTACATCCAAATTCATCTTTATATATATAAATATATATAAAATAACCAACACAAAAAATTATGCGAACATGTATCTTTCCGGTGGGAATGTGCAGGTGTGAAAAGTGGACCAAAACACAAACACTTAGGAACATGATTGAATCTTTTGAACAAAAATGCTACAGAAGTGTGCTCAAAATACCATGGATAGTCAAAAGAAAAAATGCAGATATCCTAAAAGAACTAGATATCGAGGAAAATTGGTTAGTAAACAATATCTTGTCAAAAAAGCTCAAATATTTTAGCCACATCAAACGTCATAATGGGCTGGAGAGAACTTCTTCTTCTTCTTCTTCTTCGTTCTCAATCTCCCACTACCAAATCCTGAAAAGGCTTAAGTAGCGGAATGTAGTCCAGAGAACGGAATGCGTTGTGTCGTAGTTTATAGCTTGGCTGCGATATTTGCACCTTTCGGTCCAACACATCCGACTTCAGCAAGCATTTTTTGAGTACCGGGTTAGCATTCCCTCTTCGATCCCTTCTTCTTAGCCAGTCTGCCCTGCTGCAGCCTGTTATCCAGGATCACCGCGTGGAGGTGTAGAAGGGTCTTGGCAGCTGTGGTTCGCTGGCCCTGACGCTAGCAGTCAGCTATGGGTCGCTGACCACTGTGGCTCATGCGCTGCTCAGCATCTTTATCCCGCTAGAGAGAACGATACTGGAGGGTATGGGGCCTAGAAAGCGGGACAGAGGCAGACAGAAGAGAAGATGGACACAAGACATCACGTAGGTCCTGAAGATGACAGCGACAGAGGCGGGAGTTCTGGCTAGCGATTGAGAGTCTTACAGATCGGTTATTGTGAGAGCGACGTTCTGCAAAGGACATGTTAAGTGATGATATATGTATACATTCATTGTATGTTAGTTTCTTTGCGTGTGTGTGTGTGCAGCATTGTAAACCGAAAAATTAGGACATTATAGTTTTCAATTGAAAAAGGAAAGGTACATCCTGCTTTTGAATACCATATGACAACCCTATATATGCCACATGTCAAAATTATGGCGAATGACACATGTAGTTATGTGTAATATTTATATAGCAGCACCAAGTGATTAGCTCACGTGACAGGACGAATCTTTATTGTAAACCTGAATAATATCGCTCCTAAATTGACTCGTATTTATGAAATGCTGAATGAGTCAGATATTTGTAATAATGGGGAATAAGTGTTTGACTAACACTAAGTAATGAAGTTATAGCAAAATACACAATGGCTATCACAAAAGGAGATACGTAAATGTTGCATATTTTGGTCAGGTAACAAATTGGAAAGAATCACTTCCTGTGGCCAATCTGGCCAAAATATACATGTACTTATGATTCTCCTACCGGAAAGAACCACGCGACTACGTGTATCAACATTGTGATTACAGTACTAGGGGCCTACTGAGATGTTTTGTACTACACACCGATATGTTAACACATGTTCACCTTGTTCAGTACGCCCTGCGATATCGTATTCTTCTGTTAGCTCAGAAAAGATCGTGGTGTCGTAGTTTACAGCGAGGCTGCGGTATCTGCATCTTTCGGTCCATCCGTCTGATTTCAGCTACTTCTTTCTGAAGAGCAAGTACAACTTGAAACCAGAGATAATTCGTCAAATTGTGAGCAAGTCAAAAGAGTAGTTTCCCATAACAACCAGAAATTCATGTATTTGAGGTGTTGTCTCTATAACCTTGTGTACAGCCCACATGGCTACTGTACACTCGCCATCGCTGCCGGATTCATGCAGAAGTTAAATAAGCTGCAACTCAGGGTCTCGTAATCCGCAGGTAACTTACAATACGCCTGAGCTTCAACAAATTTAATAATTTTTTTGCACAGCTAAACAGAATAAAAAATCAACTGAAAACAACCATGTCTCACTAAAAACGCTAGCACTTAGCATCACGTCCATAGAAAGCGATAAGCTGCGCAGCTTGTCATCTGAGAACTAAATTAATGAGTTTGCTTTCACATAAATAAAGAAATAAAGAAAACACATATTCTAATGATATCGTTTTTCAGATTATACAAAAAAAGTTTATTATTGCTTCCATTAAAACAAGGTGTTCGCGGGTTCAAATCACGGTGGAGACCAGGACTTTTCCTCATAGATCATCTAGTAAGAATTGTCCCTGATCTCTAAGTAGTAGATAGGACACCTGTTAAAAATTCCTTGGCAGTTGGAAATCGAAAAGAGTAGACTTAATGGCCGCTGCTCGGGCAAAATTCAAGTTAAAAATCTACTCAAGTTATTCTAGGGATTCCTCAGTCCCAGAGAATATGTCGCAAAAAGGGGACTGTGTGGTTACTAAATCAAGTCTTGGTTATGTGATTAGTGTAGCGGCATAGATGGCGCTTGACAGACTACGGGTCTACCTTGCTCTAATTTACGCCTCCACCTCCACCAGTCCAAAAATAGGAGAATGTATATCCCAAGGGCTAGCAACCTAACGGTTGGTAACAGATACTGGGATTGACCTGCCAAGAATAAGAAGACGAAGAGAAAGAAAATGATGTTGGCGAAATATAATAGAATAGAAGAAGAAGAAAAAAAAGAAGAAGAAGAAGAAGAAGAAGAAGACGAAGAAGAAGAAAAAGAAGAATGTTTCCAGAGTATACACATTTTGACATGTTCAACTGGAAAATCCCACACATCCAAATGCTTCCCAATGTGACATCACTTCTATATTTAGAATACAACTGGTAGAGTGGTTAGAGTGACTGGTTAGAGTGAATGTCTATCGCCCAGAAAAACATCCCATAACCACCCCCCCTCCACCCCCCCACCCCCCCACCCCCCCCCCCCTTCCGCCCCCCAAAAAACACGTTCGTGAATCGAAGAACAGCATATTTAGTTTTATTCAGATCAGTGTTCTTGGTTTCAATTTCCTGATAACACGAGTGATGCACTCCCCTAATCTCCAAGAGTTGTGACCAAGTTTGTTGCTGTTTGTGAATGCCCACAATGTGTAGGTCTACTCTTTTGTGGGCCCTGAAAAAAGCATTAAGTGGCGAGTTGCAGTAGCTTTTCTCACATCCTGAGCCTGCTGAAAGAGAACAGGGGTCCTCCAGACGATTGTGCTATGCTTGGCTTCATCTGTGTGTTTCTCTCTACTAAGGAGATCACGTCGATCCCTCACCTCGTTAGTTATGCTGTCATGAAAACAGCCCGTTTCCAGATAGGACTACTAGAAAGCCGAGGTGAGGGTCTTGGTCAGTATGTTTTGTCTGACCCTGACTAACATGTCTGATCAGTATATTTTGCCTGACCCTGACTAACATTTCCGATCAGTATATTTTGCCTCACCCTGACTAACATGTCCGATCAGTATATATTGCCTGACCCTGACTAACATGTCCGATCAGTATATTTTGCCTGATCAGACATTAGCCATCCTCTCCGTGACCAAGAATTGGTCCGTTGTTACCTCCAAGCATGTCGTAAATTGAAACGGTACTTCCGTCTTAATTCACCCCTCAGTTCCCTGGTTCCCATCTCACGGTACTTCGGTCTTATTTCATCCCACAGTTCCCTGGTTCCCATCGTACGTCACAGAACATTCCATTTCGGGTGGACGATATAATTTTATGTTTTTTTTAAATAAGTAAAGGCTTTGATAAATACAGAAGTGTAGAAAAGATGGTTATAGTCAGTTTTGCGAAGGTTTAGAGTTAGGATTGTTGTTAGGGTTAGAATTATGTTTATCATTAGGTTTAGGGTTAGAAAACATGATTGTTAATACATTGTCTGACAGCACGCTGCAGTAGAAACTAGATGCTACTCTCCTGATCGTCAAACTATATAAAGCTTTAGTTAGACCTAGATTGGAGTACTGTGTACAGGTGTGGAGTCCTTATCATAGAGGGGACATAAACATGCTAGAAAGAATACAAAAAAGAGCGACAAAGATGATAGTGGGATTCCAGAATTACAGTTATGAGGAACGACTCAGAAAAACCGGTCTACAGTGTCTCGAAGAGAGAAGAATTCGTGGTGACTTAATACAGGTTTATAAGATGATCAGAGGAATCGATAAATTAGACTATAACAAGTTTTTTTTTAATACAGCCACCTACAATAACACGAGGGCATAGCTACAAGCTGATTAAAGAGAGGTCCAGGTTAGATATTAGGAAATATTTTTTTAGTCAGAGAGTGGTGTCTGCTTGGAATGCATTGCCAGGGGAGGTAGTGGAGGCAGGGACAGTTAATGCATTTAAGAATAAACTGGATGCGCATAGATTTTAGAGCAAGGTGATGTAAATGTAACTGGTTGTATACAGACTCTGCAGGGTCTTCTAAACCAGTATAAAGATGTTAAGTTAAGTTAAGTTAAGTTATCATGGATCAACGTGGACAGATTCAAGAAATAAATTGCTAAGACGGCGGAATACGCGGCAGCAGAAGCAGTAGTTCTCGTCTATTCTGGCAGAATGTTTGACACCCTCAACAGTTTAAAAAAATGGACAATTATGTGACGTCAATACCTCAAATGTGGTGCTACAAATAGGTATTTCTTTTGTTTGGGGTGAATTAAGACGCAAGTACTAATAAAACTAACGGCCTAATAATGGCATTATGTTAAACTATTGCTTTGACAATACAACTGGCATTGCTAATGTATAGGATTCCCCTAAAGGCTTTACTTCAACCAAAAGATGAATCTTCTCTTTTCTTTCCCTTGTATCATAATCGGGGTGGTCACAAAATCAGTTTTACGTTTATATTAACACAACACAGCATATAAGACATTGACTCCTTGTTGAAGACCATACTAAAGGTTAGCGGGGGAAGCAATCGTCCAATAACCAGACAACGTTATAAGTGGGTGAATATCATCAGGAGATGGACTGGGAAACGCCTGTCAGATTGCACCATTATGGCAAGAGATAAAATAAACTGGAGATCCGATGCAGCCGCCATTCGCTGCGGAGACGGCACTTCAACTGAACTGAAACAAGTTTCCAAGAAAAACTGAATAAATTTCAAGCAGAAATATTAAACATAGTGATAATCACTTGATTCGCACCCGGTGCTGAAAGAAAACGGTTCATACAACCTTCCAAGCATGTCCTAAATAGGCGACTGGTGAAGGTCGTGCATGGGACTTGCACAAGGCTCATGTGAAACGAATAGATACAGAAGCCACTAATCAAGTGCTTGTATAATATCTATAAAATTGGCTTTCCCTAATGAAAACTAGTTGCTAATTAATAATATTTTACTATTAAACCGGTCGCTCGAGTTGGCGGAGCATAGGTCCAACACTACATTTGTATCTACTGTATTCTGTATTTATGAGTCTGCTCTGTTGCTTTATTAACAAATGTTGTTTATGTAAATGACTGCACCAGCCTCGCCCCAACATTTCCTAGTTTCGTGTTTTGACCTTCAAAGAAGGCTCCACTCGGGAAAACTAATGGAACTTTGAGGCCAGTACTTTGATAGGCGCTCATTAGTGCCTACGGACAATAGAGACATTTTTCGCCTGCAGTGTCAACAAATCTCACAGTCTTTGCTGATTCTCAGCAGCTCGGCCTGTATTCTATTTCCTAGGACCAGTAGGACAAAGAGCTTTTCCTGACAAATAAACTCATTGTGGTATTTATGTATATACGAGTATCTACAAACGTATCACTGGACTGTAGTTGATGCAATGTTTACCTATGCTGCTGGCCTGTGCTCCCGGACAACTGATAAGATCTCAACAACTTCCTGTAATATTAGCCGCTCTTCGAGAGTTGAAGGTTATTTGAGTAGCTTGGTGTGTTGTCCTTATTCTCGAGTGGATGTCGGTATTAAACGACGTTGTTTAGCAAAGTGTATACTTGTTGCTATCATTTCGAAAGAAACTCTTTGCCTTGCCAAAACTGCAGCCTTCGTCAGGCATTCCTGGATATATTGGTGCCATTGTCTTCTTGGTCTTCCCCGGCCTCTTATGCCTGGCACCATACCTTCCACCGCTGTTCTCTCAGGACCGTTGTGTCTCTTCATCTGACCAAAGTATTTAAATTTTCTGGCCAAAATGGAATTTACAAACCAGTTCTCCTCTATGTTCAACTCTTGCCGAATGTCTATATTTGTTTTTTTCTCCGTCCATATATATATATATAACAGATTATGTACGAAGATATAGTTGGCAGAGTGATACATGAAGGAGCACTGACTGACAGATTATGAGTGCAATCAGAGATGAGGATATGATGCCTTCTTCCGCACATCCTGTTCTTGTTGGATAAAGACTGTATAATGAGGACATTAATCGAGGGAAAAGAACTGGTATTCAGTGGATATGATTACTCATCACTGTTCACTGTTGTTGATAAAGTCGTCATTGCCGTTGTCAGTGCTTATCCCGGCGTGTGTGTGGCTGATGAAGCCAATGCGGGCACGAAAAGTTGTTTTGTTTGTGTGTGACGGCCACACAAGATCAGCAGATTGTATCGATGAACCAGCTGTGCGCAGCTTCCGTTTCTCGTGTCTGCTCTAGGCTGCCCGAACACGGTCATCTTTGCTGGCAGGTACTCCCGCTCTGACTGCGATCTCCAGCCAGTTAAGTTTTGAGCATGGCCTTCCCAGGAGACGAAATCTTTCTGGCACAATTTTTAGTTAATCCCTCAGACTGTTCTTCAATCGTTTCTTTGGACGCCCTATCTTGCGACGACCCTCCATTAGTACGACGTACATGAGTCTGTTGGTACCGTTCGTCTGGCATGCTTAGAATATGTCGGTCCCATCCCAGTCGTGTCTTTTGTAAATAATGCATGGACACAGAATATGCCAGCCCTCCAGGGGAACTGAATTTCTGTGACATGATCCTGCTACTAGATGTGGAGTATTCGTCTCAGAAAAGATGTACGAAGTGGGTTCGCCCTCTTGCATGTCTAGAGTACACTAACTTAACTTAACGCTTTTATACTGGTTTAGAAGACTGCAGAGTGTGTATACAACCAGTTCTTTCATAATCTATTGATCTAAAAATACATGTGCACATCGAATTATTCCTGAATGCATTAATTTACCCTGCCTTCGCTATTTCTTGTAGCAAAGCATCCCAAGCATTCACCATTCTCCGACTAAAACTATATTTCCTGGTATCTAATCTGGACCTTGCTTTATTTAATTTGTGTCTGTTCCTTGTTGTTCTTGTCGGCGGTTGGATTTTTGAAACTGTTTAATGGTCTAATGTATCTTTTTCATGTATTAACTTATAAACCTGTATTGTCACTTTGAATTCTTCTCTTTTTCTGGACACAGTAGACCGGCTTTTCTGAGTTGTCCTCATAACTATAATTCTGGAATCCTACTATCAGTTTTGTGAGTTTTTGACAAATAACAATGACATTTTGAAGTCTCTCAATAACATTTTGAAATCCATAAATGAGATTTCGAAGTCTATAAATGACATTTTTAAGTCTATCAATGACATGTTGTAGTCTATCAATGACATTTTGTAGTCTATCAATGACATTTTGGAGTATATCAATGACTTTTTGAAATGAATGACATTTTGGAGTATATCAATGACATTTTGGAGTATATCAATGACATTTTGGAGTATATCAATGACATTTTGGAGTATATCAATGACATTTTGGAGTATATCAATGACTTTTTGAAATGAATGACATTTTGGAGTATATCAATGACATTTTGGAGTATATCAATGACATTTTGGAGTATATCAATGACATTGTGGAGTATATCAATGACATTTTGGAGTATATCAGTGCCCGGAAGTTGGATGGTGACAACAAACTATATTAATAAGCAATTAACGAATTTTGAAATCGAACGAAGTACGATCGATCTGACGCGCAAGAGAGGTTGGAGCAGAAGTCTGTACAACAACCCAGCTGCGTGTGCGTGCGTGCGTGCGTGCGTGCGTGCGTGCGTGTGTGTGTGTGTGTGTGTGTGTGGCCCTCTCCGCTTACCAATGTTGGGAATCACTGGGATGATTTGCCCTTTGTCATTATGATCACACCAGTCACGCGGGAGTGCCTCCATGTACTGGTTGGTATGTAAGCCGAGGTACAACACCAGTTAGCGTTATATGAAAGCGTCTATATTGCGTGACGCGATGAGGTATCGTTTGATGCGTTAAAGATGAGTCACCATCATCAAATGCATGCCGAGTGATCTTGACGATCCACTCTTTCCAGAGACGTCTATGCTTTGAGCAAGTCAGCACTTCCGTTGTTCATCGTCTTTAAAGTCAGTTTCTTATGCTATCCCAGATCTTTATTTTCTGTCTTCCTGCTCCCCTTTTCGACCCTTCTCCTTAGCCAGTCTGTCCCTGCTGCAGCCTGTTATCCAAGGAACCTGCCACGTGAGTGTAAGAAGGGCCTTGGCAGCTATGGTCTCAGCGACCCATAGCTGCCAAGGCCCTTCTACACCTCCACGTGGTGGTCCTGGATAACAGGCTGCAGCAGGGCAGACTGGCTAAGGAGAAGGGATCGAAAGGGAATGCTAACCCGGTACTAAAAAAATTATTGCTGAAGTCGGATGTGTTGGACCGAAAGGTGCAAATATCGCAGCCAAGCTGTAAACTACGACACACCGCATTCCGTTCTCTTGACTACATTCTGCTACTTAAGCCCTTTCAGGACTTGGTAGTGGGAGATTGAGAACGAAGAAGAAGAAGAAGAAGAAGAAGAAGAAGAAGAAGTAGAAGAAGAAGAAGAAGAAGAAGAAGAAGAAGAACCTTATCTGTCTGTTTTAAATTTAAACTAGCAATGTTCTTTTGGTATTTAATATGTTAACAGCATACAAGTAAACGCCTCAAAAAAAAATCATGGCTTCCACAACGGTAGATATCAAGCTGCAGGGGAAATCTCTACAAAACGTCCAACACTGTACATACCTGAGAAGCAAAATTACACAAGATGGAGATGCCACGAAATAAATTTCCACTAGAATTACTTTGGCTTCGTTCGTCCTTAATCGGCTCACTAACATCTAGAAATCAACGACACTGAGAAAACATACACAGTTCAGACTATTCAACTCAATCGTAATATCAGTTCTGGCATATGAATGTGAAAGCTGGGCTGGAAGACAATAAAAGAGCTAGAAAACAAAATAAATATCTTTGAAAATAAATATTTAAGAAAATTATTCAATGTACCCTGGCACCTGTTCATAACCAATGACTCGATAAGAATAGAGACAAACCAAATATACGTGTCAACCATCATTCCGAAAAAAGCGATGGACATACATCGGACATGACCTTAGAATGAATAACAACCGTCTTATATTGGAAGCACTAGAATGGACATCAATGGGTGCTCGGAAAAGAGGAAGACCCGAGGAAACACTCAGGAGAACAATCATTCGAGAGGGCTCAACTATGGCCTTCGACACCACACAAGATCTAAAAACAGTAGCGTCACACCGTTCCAACTGGAGATCATTTGTTTCTGTCTTATGCGCCGTATTTGGCGCGCATGAACATAGATAGATAGATAGATAGATAGATAGATAGATAGATAGATAGATAGATAGATAGATAGATAGATAGATAGATAGATAGATAGATAGATAGATAGATAGATAGATAGATAGGCACGCACGCAGGTAGGCAGGCAGGCAGACAGACAGACAGACAGACAGACATTAATGATATTACGGTTCGAATAGATTGTACATAAGCTAGTTTATGACGGTAAATCTAAATGGACTACTGCTACCACAATTTAAACTTACTAAAGCCATCGATAAATGGTACTACAGTGCTAAAACTACCAAGAATGCTCAAGGGCGCACACGCTATGCCTCTGACAGCAGCGCATTTTTTCTTAAGAAGAAATATAAAAATTTTGTGTAATGAATACACTATATTTTGTTTTTGGTACGGATTGCTATGTAGAAATAAAGGTGAATTATTGCCTAGTTTAAATTTCTTAACATAAATTACATGACTGTATTTCGACAAAGCTGACTGGGGAAATTCTTGGCTGACTGGTTAGCCACCTTAAAATTTATGAAGCCCTGCAGATACATGTATTTATTTATTTTTTTTAATGTAAGATTTATGAAATGTGAAGCTGGGATCAAGATGATGAGCAGCGAATGAGCTGCAGTGGTCAGGGACCCAAAGTTGATTGCTAGCGTCAGTACCAGCGAACCAAAGCTGCCAAGACCCTTCTACACTTCCAGGCGGTGGTCCTGAATAACAGACTGCAACAGAGCAGACTGGCTATGATGAAGGGATCGAAGAGGGAATACTAACCCGGTACTCAAAAAATGCTTGCTGAAGTCGGCTGAAACCCGTGGCGGGCCTCACCTCCGTGCAGTATATTTCACCTCTGTATTTAGCTGGATGTTCAGTTTACCATAGCAATGAGTTACGCTGAAAGCTGGAACAGCTTGGGGTTATTTACTATGACTGCTGTAGCATAAATTGATGCACCGGTTGGCGAAACGCAAGCGCATGACTCACTGAACAATGTTGGCATAACTATTGTTGACAAGGACAAAGACAATTAGCATTCATAACATTAGTCTCTTTGTTGCGCACATGTTGACGTTTTGCTCCACTTAGTGCGGCAGTGAGGCATCAATACAGCTTGCAGGAAGCCTGTATCTTGGGTTAATATTTGCGGTTTCTAGAGAAATTGTTTTACATGATATAATTGCAAGCCCAGTGGATGACACATTTGTTTTGGATATAGGAGCCAACTTAAAATATGTAGAAGCAGACATAGCCCTGGATGGATAGTTTCTCACAGGGTTGTGCAACATGCCGGATCATCATTATTATTACTGCCCTCGGGACATAGAACAATGACAACCCTCCACAGCAAGTATCGTTTTGAACTGCCCTTTTGTCTCACTCCAATTGAGTTCCAGGGACCGAAATTCATTGTCCCAGTCTTTTCTCCAAGTGTTTCTTGGTCTACCTCTCTTCCTCTTTCCCTGTTAATTCCATGTCAGAGTCCGTCTAGCAATGTTAGATCATGCTTTCCTTACAGTGTGTCCTATCCAAACCCCATTTCCTACGTTTGATCTATTGCCCTACCGATTGTTGTGGACTCCTTTCCAAAATCGTCATGCCCCAACATGTATTGCAAGCACATGTCCATTAACCTCTGTAGACATTTATTGACGAATTGCTGGAGTTTCATGTGTTGCATTTGTCGTTCTCCAAGTTTCTGCTCCGTACATGAGTATCGACTTGACATTGGAATTAAATAATCTGAACTTGGTATTAGACTTTATTTCCCTGGATTCCATATATTATTCAGGAAATGTTCCGGGCGGTATCGATATTCTTGAAAGTCTGAATTCTAAATGTGCACATTCAAGTCTGATTTCAAAGTAATACCTCCGCTAGTACTTATATCCGTATTTTTTCTTAGGGACTATTCATAAATGATGACCAGATTCGAGAAGGGGGAGATGTATGTAATGTGTCCATTATGTCGTGAGTATTTCAATTGAAAGTGTTCATCCACATGGCAACTCTTACTCATATACATAAAAATGTGTCAAGAGCAATAAAAATCCCTTTTATCTCTTTAAGTGTCATATAATTGTTTTTCAGCATTAATTATCAAGAATTTCATTTCTGTTTGACCTTTTAAACAAATTTAAAATAATGATAGTGCCTGTTTTTTGTGTGTCTTAAATGTAGTAAACCCACTGTATTATTGTATGCGCAGTTTTGGCATGTCTTAATTTGTATATAGCTTTAGTGTTTAACTTATTGCAAGATACTAATTACAAATGGTTTCAATTGTACTCAATACTGTGATGAAACTTATTGTGCAAAATATTTAGTAACTCGCGTTTAACATAATTAAAAAAGAGCTATATATTAAAAAGAGTTAAATGGTGCTTGCATAACTAATTTAAGTTTGAAATACGAGTACATGCAGTTGATAATACGAGGCGTGTTCAAATTAAACTGGACCAAAGAACGGTAAAGAACTGGACAACGATGTTTAAAGGAGGACGTGAGTTAACAAAAGATCTTCCGAGGCCAGGTTAGGCGCATATTGTTGGGTTAACTCGCGTCCTTCTTTAAACATCGTTGTCCAGCTCTTCACTGTTGCCTTCAACACAGTTTTTTTCACCATTCACTGCTTGCATTCTGGGATGAATGTCAACTAGTCGACATCCATCAGCTGTTGTTCTTGTTGTTGGCGAATGCCCACAATGAGGAGGTTACTCTTTTGTGCGCCCTGAAAAGGACGTTACGTGGCGGCTTGCAGTAGCTTTCCTCACATCCCGAACGTGGTCATGAAGGTGGAACGGGCTCCTCCAGGCGGTTGTGCTATGCTTGGCTTCATCTGTTTGTCGCTCACTACTACAGCGATCACGCCGATCCTTCACTTCGATAGCCATTAAACCAGCCAGTTTCTATGGAGGGTTACGAGAAAGCAGAGATGAGGGTCTTGACCAGTATATTTTGTCAGATCCTGACTAACATGTCTGATTAGTATATTTTGCCTGACCAGATGTTAGTCTTCCTCCAATTGGACAACGGTAAAATAATTTTTTACAATTTCAACAAAGTAAAGTTCTCGTTACAATTATGTCTTATACACGGCATATAGACAACAGTACCACATGCTTTTTGATAGACGTGATATATTTACTACTGTATCTTGTACAAAAATTGAAAATCTATACAAAAAAGCGGTAAAGGTCAGTCTCGTGGCAACAATTGCGTTGGCGAGAAGATAACTCTTCATGTACTAAGCTGCAAAGTATGTGAGGTGTGGTGGCCAGTTCCCTTCCTTGCTGTTTATACCTTCCCTAACTCATACGTCAGGTACCTATTTACAGCTGGATCGACTGGAGGAGCGGTCGTAATAGTATTGTTTTATGTCCGTCCTTGATTTAGAGCCCTGGAACGCTGTAATCTCAGTTTTAGCAAGCCAACTCGCTGTCGACTAGGCTACGCGCTGAATAATCGTAATGAGCAAAATAAATACAATTATTCAGCCCCAACAAAATGTATCAACATTGATAATATGAATAGCGAATTTATAAAGCCATTGCATTAAGTTCGTTCAAAATCGATTACTCGAATTGATCGATAGTACCCGCACATATTTATAATATAGCTCATCAATACTTAGTATTATTAAAAAGGAGAAATTCATTAGTAAGATACTATACATCGATTGATCTTGATAAGTTGATTCACCGAGTGGCGTGAACAGCGGATGTATAACATCACACCGACAGTCCGACCTTGAAGGTCGTTGGTAAAGTTACCCTAAAAAAGCTAGCTGAAACCAAATGTGTCGGTCCGAAAGTCGCAAATATCGCAGCCTGGCTGTATATTGTGACACAGCGTCCTTTTCGTGACGACCTCTGAAAAAGAAGAAGAAGAAGAAGAAGAAGAAGAAGAAGAAGAAAATATTATATTCTGTGTTTCTTATAATTGATGGTGTAAAGGGGAAAGGGGGGACGAGAGAGAGAGAGTGAGTGAGTGAGTGAGTAAGTGAGTGAGTGAGTGAGTGAGTGAGTGAGTGAGTGAGTGAGTGAGTGAGTGAGTCAGTGAATGAGTGAGTGAGTGAGTGAGTGAGTGAGTGAGTGAGTGAGTGAGTTAGTGAGTGATAGGTGGGTACGCCCGATTTGAGAAATTGTGCGAGTAAAACACGGACTTGTACTGAAATATTAGGTGCCAAGGCAAATCGTTTAGGCGCCATTGCAGTCTGACGTCTTGGATTTATCTTAGCCTCTGCTAGTCCCATGTACAACTTTCTTTAGTCATCTCTTGTGACATACTTAGAAGGTTTTTCTTATTCTTAAATCCTTGGCCAGTGACTAGCAAAGCGGTAAGGTGGCATTTTTAAGTGCGGCAAGAAATTCCCTCCACTTCGCCCGGCCTGCAGTCATAATTCGTACTGTCCTCCAGCTCTGAATCATGATTTCCATTTTGGCCATCACGGTTCTTTACCGAGATGTCTTAGGTTAGCTTCTCTTTCATCTTGTATCTGCGGCTCATAGTATGGTGATTCTGGTGGATTTGTTCCTTTCAATTCAGGTACCGCTAGGATATTTTTCGCATGCTTGTTGTGCATTTAGTTTGTTTTGGAAACATATAAATTTCACTCCCTGCCATGAAGCGGCGCATGAGCTGCAGTAGTCAGCGACCCATAGCTGACTGCTAGCGTCAGGGCCAGCGAACCAGAGCTGCCAAGGCCCTTCTACACCTCCACGCGGGGATCCTGGATAACAGGCTGCAGCAGGGCAGACTGGCTAAGGAGAAGGGATCGAAGAGGAAATGCTAACTCGGTACTCAAGAAATGCTTGCTGAAGTCGGATGTGTTGGACCGAAAGGTGCAAATATCGCATTCAAGCTGTCAACTACGACACAATGCAATTCCGTTCTCTGGACTACATTCTGATACTTAAGCCCTTTTATGGTTTGGTAGTGGGAGATTGAGAACGAACGAAGCCAAGCCAAGCCACTCCCTGCCATGAAAGGATTTGGGACAGCTAATTTATTTGATGGTTTTATTGCAACGGACGATAAAAACATACACAAGGGAAGCCTGAGAGTACGAAAGACAATAGTACCTAGCCGTTTTGGAGCAGAAATTGATTTTCTGCCTATATCATAAATTGCATCTGTGAATAGTTGATCGTATGTCGAGGGAAAAAACACATCGAATAAATCATTGAGCTTATTTAGATCAAGGTGATCCGACTATCTTGCCGTGCCATTCAGATGTGATCCACGTGTATGTGTATGCGTGACCCGTGCCCATAGACAATTTGTTTGGTTGTGAGTAAATGAATACCAATTTTTTTTTCTTCAAGTTTTGAACAAGCACTCAAACGGGAAGTAATGTTCTATTGCCTGCAGTCAAAAACGACAAGCGAAGTGTATTGTTCTATTGCCTGCAGTCAAAAACGACAAGGAAGAGGTATGTCGGCTTCATAAGAGGAGCAAAGGGACAACATAGGGCCTATTCAACCCAAAAAAGGGGAAAATGGACATGTACATATATAATGGAAATAGGTACGATATTTTATTGCGAATGACGAAGAAGACGAAGAATGTCTTCAGTAATCATGCAAAACTGTTTCCTTTGAAATGGCGTTCTTAGTTTTCAGCATAGCAACGCATTCTCGTGAGATATCCGTTGTTTTTAACTTTCACGATAAAGGATTGTTTATTTGTTAATTGTTCTCATGACCTGCCGGTGAACTTTTTACAAGATGGATAAGATGGACTGGACATGTTGTTTACATTTTCTATGAACGCCTACCAAAACAGCTTTTGTACCGTAAGCCAACACGAGCGTAGCACTTGTCAGGAGAACATAAGAAAAGTTACAGAGCCGCCTTTAAAATATCTCTTAGGAGCTTCAACATCGATGTCAACTCCTGGGACACGCTTGCACAGAACCGTTTCATTTTATATCACTCAAGGTGCTCATATTCCATATGCCCAGAAGATGCCGGAAGAACAGACCCCATGACGACCACAAAGCCGACTCCACGTGTGTGTCTCTTGTACGGCATTACCTGTCGTGCCAGGATTAGACTTTACAGTCATATGAGGTCAATTTCACAGGACAAGTTGACTAGCGATGGAAAGCTACTATCAAATAAGTGTCTGGGATCAAGATGCTGAGCAGCACATGAGCTGCAGCGGTCAGTGACCCATAGCTGACTGCTAGCGTTAGGCCCAGCGAACCACAGCTGCCAAGACCCTTCTACACCTCCACGCGGTGATCTTGGATAACAGACTGCAGCAGGGCAGACTGGCTAAGGAGATGGGATCGAAGAGGGAATGCTAACCCGATACTCAAAAAATGCTTGCTGAAGTCGGATGTGTTGGACCGAAAGGTGCAAATATTGCAGTAAAGCTATAAACTACGACACAACGCATTCCGTTCTCTGGAGTACATTCTACTACTTAGGCCCGTGTCAGAGTTTGGTAGCGGGTGATTGAGAACGAACGAAGCCAAGCCAAATAAGTGTTTGAGGATTGAAACATCTGGGGCCGCATTAGACATTAGGAAAGAACTGACAATTGCAAGTGCATATAATGTTTTGATTGTTTAAGATAAATTTAGCTTTTTTATATTAGGGCTCTATATTTTCTTTGGTTGGGTCAACAGTTCCCTCACTTCGTGGTCTTGCATTGTCTAGTTGTGAGGCAGATACCCGTTTACAGTTGGGTAGACTGAAGCATGCCGGGGATCGATCCCTAACATAAGGAGTCGTTGATCGAAATATGTACCTTTACCATGAGAGGCAAGCAGCTATGACGCTCTACTAAACCAATTGAAAAACACAACAAACGTGCATTGGGCTTGCGACTTACAATCTCACCACTTAAAATGGATTGCTCCAACACAAAAAAAAAACCATAGCTAGCAAAGATAAAAGATGCCCCTTCGTGTAGGTTTCATGCCAGAGCAGGGATTGTTTTGCTATATGCTCCTTTTCCACCATTTCAGAATGTAATTTACCCTATTCCCATGATTGTCTGACTCGGAAGGTGCATTTCCAAATAAAATGCATTTATTATCGAAAATATGTGTGCTTTCTTATATCATGATCATCATCAACTGGGTAAGCAGTTATACGACTGGTTGTAAGGTTGTCTGAGGATATCTCTCCATTTGACCATATCCTCTGGTTGATGTCCTGAATATTTCAAGGAACTTCTCAATCCGGCAGAAATAGGTGATAATGACATATTCACACAAAGTCACAAGGAGAGAGTAGAACGGCCAATCATAGCAGCAGAAGTCGAACAAGCTATCAAAAAGAGTCCACAAAACAAGGCACCAGGAATAGATGGTTTTACAACATAGGCCATACAAGCCTGCAGATAAACTGCAGTAAAATGGTTGTCCAGAATAATGAATGTGGCATAGACAACATTGGAAGTTCCGCAGGACTGGCAAAAATCTATAGGTATACCCATTTGGAAGAACAAAGGAAACAAAAGTGACTGTGAAACATACATGGGAATATCTCTCTTGAGTCATATAAGTCAAATGTTGGCGAAGATATTTGAAAACAGAATTAGACCAATAGTTGAAAGACAATTAAGTGACACAGTTTGGCTTCAGAAAAGGGAAAGGCTGCACAGACGACCTATTTACTCTAAGACATATTTGTGAACAAACTATTGAATTTAATCAGGAACAGAACATCGTATTTGTAGACTAGGAAAAAGCTTTTGACCGAGTGGATGGAACCAAGCTATCTGAGATCCTGGAAAACTATGGAGTGCAAGGACAATTATTACAATATATAATAGCAATGTTTAAAAACAACCAAACTACTGTGACAACACCAAGCGGACTCACTAAGCGGTTTCCAATTAAGACAGGGGTAAGACAGGGATGTGTACTATCACCACTTTTGTTCATTGTATACATTGATCAAATAACCTCTGAATCAAAACTAGAAACCACCACAATGAACGAGCTTATTCTTGCAGATGATCAGAGTCTCTTTCATGCTGATGAAAAAAACATCCAAGAATATATGAATGCCCTTGACAATGTCTGGGATAGATATAATAATAGGATTAGTACAGCAAAGTCTGTGGCAATGATAATCAGCAGAATAAAGAAAACACTAAATATACAAATTAAAAAGTACAGAGCTTAAACAACTCAGTGAATTGAAATACTTGGGCAGCGTGTTCACACAGGATGGAAGGTTAGATAGAGAGGTGGAATCAAGGACACAGAAAGCTAATGCGGTTTTCTATCAGCTCCCACCATTACCAAAACACAAAAACATTGCAATGAAGACAAAGATACAGCTGATAAATAGTATTTGATACCAACTCTCTGCTATCAGTGTCAGACATAGACTCTCAACAAGGCACACGAAAGAAAAATCATGGTATGCAAAATTAGGTGTTTGAGAAAGACTGTGGGGTTCACAAGGCTGGACAGATAAGAAACGAAATAATCAGACAGAAGGTGCATGCAATACATAGAAAGGCAGAAAATAAAATGGTTCGGAAACCAGACAAGAATGCAACCAAAGTTATCAGCTGCTCGTATCTACAATACCAGACATCATGGTTGCAGAGCAAGAGGCAGACCACGTAAAAGATGGATAGATGGTGTCAGTGCGACACTGAAGAAACCACGAATGGCAACAACACCAGCGACAAAGCTGGCACATGACAGATAACTGCACATCCCCATGGTGTCCTACGACGCAAATCGATAGAAGATGATGATGATGATTATCCGTTCTGACAGTGGTTGCAAGGTTGTCTGAGCATGTCTCTCCATTTGACCATATTATCTGGTTGATAAGTCCTAAGGTTGGTTGTAAGGTTGTCTGAGCATGTCTCTCCATTTGACCATATTATCTGGTTGATAAGTCCTAAGGTTGGTTGTAAGGTTGTCTGAGCATGTCTCTCCATTTGACCATATTATCTGGTTGATAAGTCCTAAGGTTGGTTGTAAGGTTGTCTGAGCATGTCTCTCCACTTGACTATATCGTTTGCAGCTCTCTTTATTTCACCATAAGTTTGTACTTAAATGTCTATGCATATCTGAGATGTAAAGATGTGTCTTGATCGCCTCATTCCTCTTTTCACACTGGATCGTGCTCTTAAGTATCTCCTGTAGAAGACTTTCAAGTCTCATGTGTCCTAGCCAACTTAATCATTTGTATCATTTTCGATATTTGCCTTTTTTCTCACTACACCAGTGAGAACTTTGTCATTGGATCTTCTTTCTGTCCAATTCACTCGTTCCAACCTACGGCAGCACTACATTTCAAACGCTTCCAAGCTTTTTTCATACATCATTTTTAGAGTCCATATTTCAGCCTCATAAAGTGCAATTCTTCTCTTTCTTCTTCATATGCTGTCAGGCGTTAACTTGTTCGAAGAAAGCAAGGGTCATCCTGAGGCTGTCGACACTGCCAAAGAGCTTGTCTAATGTTGGCACTGGTGATGGCCACATGTGCTTTTTCGGTTCCTCATATGTCGGGTAATTTACAGCAGATGTTCAGGGGTCATTTTCCCTGTACCATAGGTGCATTCGTCAGTAGCACCTATCTTTATTGAATAGATGGTAATTCAGTCTGTTGTGGCCTGTACGGAGTCTGAAGACCACCTCCTGCTCTCTTATGTTCAACTGGTAATAAGCATCATTTTTGTGTAGCCAGTATGATCTGTTTCCCATTTGTCCATGTATCTTGCCCTAATAAACCAACTTCGCAGGACACTAAAATCTGGTCGTGATAGCCTTCGTAGGTGATACTAGAATCTTTTCGTGGTAACCTTCGTAGGTCACACTAGAGTCTGGTCGTGGTAACCTTCGTAGGTCACACTAGAGTCTGGTCGTGGTAACCTTCGTAGGTCACACTAGAGTCTGGTCGTGGTAACCTTCGTAGGTCACACTAGAGTCTGGCCGTGGTAACCTTCGTAGGTCACACTAGAGTCTGGCCGTGGTAACCTTCCACCTTCTTTTGCCGGTTTACCTGCCTCCTCGTTGCCTTCAATGTTACAATGGGATGAGGATGATGATGTAATCCCTTTAGCTGTGAGCTGGCAGATCTTGACAGCCTAATGCCTCCCGGACAAAAGCATACGTCCTCCTCAAATGTTCTAGTGATGTGTATAGTGTGTTGTGTTTGGCGGGGTGTTGTGGTAGCATCAGGTTACGCAGATCGGCCAGCTCTGGGCACAAAGTCAAGAGGTGCTCGACTGACTCCTCGTGGTCATGGCAGATCTTCAGTTTGGTTCACGTAGTGGATCTAATATTTTCAGATGTTTGTTGAGAGTGGCATGACCTGTTCTCAGCTTGAAAATCAAACTCTGAGGGTCTTCGTTTCAGTTTCTTGACTCGGTCTTGGTGATCTGGTTTTGCTTGGTGTTTGAAATATACTCGAACTGTCTCGGATGTGGCCCACTGATCTAACCACTCCTGTCTATAGTTATTTTTCAGGATTTGCTAGCAGGTTTGTAGTGTGATGTTAGTGGATGGAACCCACTGTACCCCGACTCTTTTGAGTGTTTACTGCTGGCTTAGTTGACAGTTGGGTAGTGATTAATTATTTCCTTAGTTCAATCCTGATATTCATTGAGATTTGCAATGTGTTTCTCTCTGAAGGTCTTTATTACCAATTTAATCTTTGTTTTAATTCCAATTTCATTGCGAGCATCTACTGCGATAGTGTCTCATAAATTGATGATTATATTTATTTGCCTATGTTGTTTGGTTTTTATCATAGTCTTTGTTTTCGATGTGTTTATTTGCATGTCAAACTCTTTGACTGTGCTGTTAATTGTTTAAAGCAGCCTTTGCAGAGCTACTTCTGATCCTTCCACTGTGTTTTGCTCATCAGCAAATTTGAAGGCATTAACTTTCATACCATTGACTTTGACATCCCTATTACAACACAGAACACCTTGTTCTATCATCTCAGAATGTGCGCTATAGAGACATGGTGAAAGCAAGCAATCCAGTCTTGTTAAAACTGGGCATTTTAGTCACTCTTTGATTAATACAGTTGTTCTTGATTTTCACACGTTCTGGATTAATCTAGAGATTAATATATCGATACCTATTTGTTGCAACATCTGAAAAAGTTTGTTTCAGGTGACTCAATCAAAAGTTTTTCTTAGTCAATAAAGCAGATAAATAGTGGACATCCGTGATCGAATATTCTTTTTGCTAAAAGCCGCAATGATCCGATGACATCTCGAACACCCCTGGTGTTAGGAAATTCAAATTGGCTATTGTTTTGCGTCTCCTCTTCCATGCCATTGAATCTCTCCTAGTTTATCTTTAACATTATTTTAGGCGCATGTGGCATTAAGCTTATTGTTCGAAATAGGTCGCAATAGATTTTTTATTTACTAGATTAATATATCTTGTTTTCACCATGATGTAATCCATTTGATAGTTCTTCATATTCCCTGAACTCTATCATCTGTATCCCCTTCTAAGCGGGACTTTACTCCATGTGTTTATTATAATGTAGTTTTCTTGGTGACAAAAATTCACTAGCCTCTTATTTTTTTCTCTTATTACTACAAATTCATTTACTTTGAGTATTTTATTATGTGTCTCAAATTGAACAGCAATATAAAATGTTGATACATTTTCAAAGTACGATCCCCGATTTAAATAAATGTAACTTTTTTGTGTTATTATCATCATCATCAGTAGGTCATTCAGTCCTAGGACTGGTCAACCATCTCATGGATGTTGTCCTTCCATTTCTGCCTATCCTCTGCCGCCGCCTTCAGCTCAGCATACATCTTCACAGCCATATCTCAGCAAGCTTGAGACAAAAAGATATTTCTAGATCTCCTCCTCTCACTCCTTCACAGCCATATCTCAGCAAGCTTGAGACAAAAAGATATTTCTAGATCTCCTCCTCTCACTCCTTCACAGCCATATCTCAGCAAGCTTGAGACAAAAAGATATTTCTAGATCTCCTCCTCTCACTCCTTCACAGCCATATCTCAGCAAGCTTGAGACAAAAAAGATATTTCTAGATCTCCTCCTCTCACTCCTTCACAGCCATATCTCAGCAAGCTTGAGACAAAAAAGATATTTCTAGATCTCCTCCTCTCACTCCTTCACAGCCATATCTCAGCAAGCTTGAGACAAAAAAGATATTTCTAGATCTCCTCCTCTCACTCCTTCACAGCCATATCTCAGCAAGCTTGAGACAAAAAGATATTTCTAGATCTCCTCCTCTCACTCCTTCACAGCCATATCTCAGCAAGCTTGAGACAAAAAGATATTTCTAGATCTCCTCCTCTCACTCCTTCACAGCCATATCTCAGCAAGCTTGAGACAAAAAGATATTTCTAGATCTCCTCCTCTCACTCCTTCACAGCCATATCTCAGCAAGCTTGAGACAAAAAGATATTTCTAGATCTCCTCCTCTCACTCCTTCACAGCCATATCTCAGCAAGCTTGAGACAAAAAAGATATTTCTAGATCTCCTCCTCTCACTCCTTCACAGCCATATCTCAGCAAGCTTGAGACAAAAAAGATATTTCTAGATCTCCTCCTCTCACTCCTTCACAGCCATATCTCAGCAAGCTTGAGACAAAAAGATATTTATAGATCTCCTCCTCTCACTCCTTCACAGCCATATCTCAGCAAGCTTGAGACAAAAAAGATATTTATAGATCTCCTCCTCTCACTCCTTCACAGCCATATCTCAGCAAGCTTGAGACAAAAAAGATATTTATAGATCTCCTCCTCTCACTCCTTCACAGCCATATCTCAGCAAGCTTGAGACAAAAAAGATATTTCTAGATCTCCTCCTCTCACTCCTTCACAGCCATATCTCAGCAAGCTTGAGACAAAAAGATATTTCTAGATCTCCTCCTCTCACTCCTTCACAGCCATATCTCAGCAAGCTTGAGACAAAAAGATATTTATAGATCTCCCCCTCTCACTCCTTCACAGCCATATCTCAGCAAGCTTGAGACAAAAAGATATTTCTAGATCTTCTCTCACTCCTTCACAGCCATATCTCAGCAAGCTTGAGACAAAAAGATATTTCTAGATCTCCTCCTCTCACTCCTTCCCTGCATAATGTCCTCCAAGACCTTTTTGACTGGGCCCTGTCTCCGTAGATTATGTCCCAACCAGCAAAGTCGATTTCTTTTCATCTTCCGTATTACCTTTCTCTCTTCTCCCATCTCCGACTATACCTTTTTTATTGATTTCTTCTTGGTCCAGTTCACTCTTTCCATCTTTCGGTAACACCACATCTCAAAAGCCTCCTAGTATTTTTCCTCTCTTTTATTTATAGTCCATGTTTCAGAGCCATACATTGCTACTCCAAACGTATGTATATAAGATTATTTTCCTTCGAGACATACTAATGTAATTGGACGTAAGGAGTCTTTTTTTTCTCTCTAACCATTTTCTTTGAAATTGCAATTCTAGATCGTATTTCTTTATAGAATCGTGCATCTTCTGTTATGGTTTGACCAAGAAATGGGAATTGTATATTCATAACTAATTACTTAACAGACTAAATGTCTAGCAAACAAAATGGAAGGAGCATGAGAGAAATAATATAATCAGAACATTGACAGGCACAACTTGTAAGCACATAAAGAAGTCTTTGGGACATCAGCACTAGCCTTGTATTTCTCCATAGCTAACTACGCCATGTCAGGAAAGCTGCTTACATGTCAAACTTATTAAAACAGCAATAATTGAGACCGACCAGGCAGTTACAGCGTGCCTAAAACTTACTCCAGTTAGAAAAATATACTCCATAATCGGCGCAGCCCCACATGTGACACGAAGAAAAGTCGCTTCAGAAATAAAAATAAAAAAGGCAAACGACCCAAGGCGCCCTTTGTTTATAGAAAGAACTTCAAGAGATGGGGATACAGAGATTATGACTTGCGACTATCGAGCAACACAAGACCTAGACCACCTGATGATCTGCCTAAATCTTCTGAAAACGTACAACATGGCTGATATGTTGAGGGGAAATGGCAAGTCTATGTGGCTGAACGTTGGAAACATGATGTCTGAGGTGCTGTACATGACACTCAAAGTAAGAAAGTAACGAGGAATGGTACTTGCGTTCTAATTCACCCCAAACAGAGTTCTCTTGGTTCGCATAGTACGTTACGAGACATTCAATTTCGGGTTAGCTGGTCGATATAATTTTATTTTAAATAAATCATTAAAAACTTAGATAAAAATAGGAGTGTAGAAAAAATGGTTATATGTTTTACTAAAGGTTTGGGTTATGGTTATGTTAGAGTTATGGTTAGAGTTAGGGTTACGGATAAAGTTAGGTTTAGGGTTATGGTTAGGGTTATGGTTAGGGTTGTGGTTAGAATCCCGGTTAGTGTTAGGTTTAGAGTTATGGTTACGGTTAGGTTTAGTGTTAGGTTTAGGATTGTGATTAGTGTCACGGTTAGTGTTAGATTAAGGGTTACGGTTATGGTTAATTTGGGTTTATAGTTAGGTTAGATAACATTCAAGAAATTCATTGCTAAGACGACAGGAATAATCGGCAGCATAAACATAAAAAATAAAAGACAAATGGACTACTCCATGACATCACCACATCAAATTCGGTTCTAAACAATAAGTATTTCTTTTGTTTGAGGTGAATTTAGACGCAAGTACCCAAAGAATAATGCCGAATTGAAATCTCTAAAATTCCGCCTTGAAATCTCTAAAATGTCGCCTTAAAATCTCTAAATTCCTCCTGAGGTGGAATTCTCCAGTAGTTGAGGACCTCTGTGCTAGAAACCAGTTACAATGGTGGCCCATACTCTTAATGGTTGAAGACTTGATAGGGCATTCCGAAACCATGCTCGTGTAGTCATCGTAACTACATTTAAAAAGCAACGTTCTATTTACAATCTCACGATAGCAAGAGTTCAAGAATTGTATTACAGTAACTAGGGGACTTGCGCATTAATAACCTGGCCAGCAGGTGTCAGAGACACGCTATCGTAACAGCTCAGAGATTTCCAGCGTGTGTATGACTAGGGCACGTAGAGACACGCTGCAGTGTACCGAGATGTGAATTGTTACATTTCTGTTATGGGAGGCAAGACAGCAACATCGATAGTTTAGGCTTTTTAGACTTGTATGCCGGCCATCTTAGTTGTGTCTTGTGACTTTTCTTTCTTTCAATTTGAGTGACAAGTCAGCGGGAAATGGGATTGGTCGCCCAATCTCAGACAAAGTCTGAAACCTAGAACAATGAAGCATCTATCCCGCGTCCCTGGTGACAATGGTTTGTTTATATATATCATATATACGAAGCATGTTCAATGAAACCGAACCTAGTGGCTTTATTACAAACATGTGAAAGTTACATCATCTGGTGTGACAGAATTAAATATAGCAATTGTTATGAAGCAAACATGCCAAAGGGTTATTAAGAAAAGTCGCCATAGGCATTCAGACACGCATCCCACTACTTCGGTAGACGGTGGATGCCGTCCTGAAAAAAATTACTTTAATTGCTCTTTGAACCACTAGGTACCGAGACCATGACATCTGCATCGGAGTCGAATCTTTGTCTCTTCAGAATTTTTTAAGAGCCCGAACAAATGAAAATCACAAGGGGACATCGTGCCTATAGGATGGGTGTGGCAGTACTTCCCACCTTTTCTGTGCTAACGTTTTCCGAACAATATTCGCGACATGTGGAAGCGTATTGTCGTGCAACAGAATCACACCACGTGAAAATATGCTGGGCCGCTTATTCTTGATTGCTGTATGCAGCTTGTCTAGTGTGTCATTGTAGTGGATGGCATTAATGTTCACGCCAGACTGTTTAAAATCTTCCAACAAAAGTCTCTCATAGTCAAAAAACGCTGTCAGCATAACCTTACCAACGGAAATGTGTGACTTGAATTTTGTTGGTTTCGGTGATCCAGGATGTTTCCATTGCATGCTAGCAGTTTTGCTGCTCGACTAAAAGTGGTGACACCACAATTCATCCCCTGCCACTGTGCGCAAAAAAAATGAATCACCCTCCTCTTCGTATAGCAGCACGTAGGTTCAAACTCCATCCCACGCGTTCTGCCTTATGGTAGTTGGTCAGCAACCGAGGTACCCATTGTGAACACACCATCCGATACTTCAGTTTCTTGCTAACCACCATTTGAACTGTCCCTAACGACACAGAGAATTCCTCTGCTAGCGAACGTAAGCTCCGGCGACGGTCCACCCGAATTTCTGCGTCAATTTTGGTGATGGCATCTACTGACGCAATAATATGCGCCTGACCTGGTCTCGGAGGATCTCCGTTAATTTACGTCCTTCTTTAAACATCGTTGTCCAGTTCTTCACTGTTGTCTTCGACACACTTTTGTCACCATACATTGCCTGCATTCTGCGATGAATGTCAACTGGTCGACATACTTCAACTGTTAAAAACCAAATCACCGCTCGCTAATCAACTCTGGACGGATTCCGTATCACACCCACCATGTTTTCAACGGTCTGTTGAGTCGGAGGATAATACAATTTTGCAAACTTGACGGTTGGTATAGGCTACTTACACCAGAAGTGACATCATCATACGCATCGTACGTATGTTCACAATCAGGGTATCGGAAAGGTGAATAATATATGGGAGAAGTGTATCACCTCGAAGGTTGAATACTTAGAAAAAGATTAAAGTTCACACTCCAATTTCCAGATAAGTGTCTTGACTCCTTCATACTAAAGTGCAGAACTTGTCTACCATCTCTCGAATATATATATATTCGACAGGGTAAAACATATAAGCTCACCAAAATGCTGAAATGTTTACATGTTTTTTGTTTCTAAGAATCGACGTCACTGCACTCCGGGTATACCCATAGGTTTCTCAGTCTCTCTCGGCAAATGGTGTAGGGTATGGATGCTGATGGTCCCTGTAGCTCGCTGGTTGCACACTCTCCTGCTCCGTCCTCTCATCCACCATACTCTGCTCGAACCTCGTTTAATGTCGAAACTTTGCAGCTAGTGAACTGCTGCTTCATCTATTGCGATGTCCTCGTCTAACAGGCGGTCATTGATTGATTTCAGAATGTCACCCCTATCCATCACTAACGTGTCCATGACTGGAGCTTGTGAAGCCAAGATGTCACCCCTATCCATCACTAACGTGTCCATGACTGGAGCTTGTGAAGCCAAGATGTCACCCCTATCCATCACTAACGTGTCCATGACTGGAGCTTGTGAAGCCAAGATGTCACCCCTATCCATCACTAACGTGTCCATGACTGGAGCTTGTGAAGCCAAGATGTCACCCCTATCCATCACTAACGTGTCCATGACTGGAGCTTGTGAAGCCAAGATGTCACCCCTATCCATCACTAACGTGTCCATGACTGGAGCTTGTGAAGCCAAGATGTCACCCCTATCCATCACTAACGTGTCCATGACTGGAGCTTGTGAAGCCAAGATGTCACCCCTATCCATCACTAACGTGTCCATGACTGGAGCTTGTGAAGCCAAGATGTCACCCCTATCCATCACTAACGTGTCCATGACTGGAGCTTGTGAAGCCAAGATGTCACCCCTATCCATCACTAACGTGTCCATGACTGGAGCTTGTGAAGCCAAGATGTCACCCCTATCCATCACTAACGTGTCCATGACTGGAGCTTGTGAAGCCAAGATGTCAGATCTTTCATTGCCCTGAACCCAAGCATGACCAGGACAGTAGATCCATGTCAACCCCTGGAGGTTTGAGGCCTCAACAGCTGCTATCCACTCGTACTTAAGCCATCCCTTCTGTATCTTCTGAAATACGGCTTGCGAGTCTGTCACGATGACTGCCTTTGTTATAGAAGTCTCATATATTCATCTCAGTGCTGAAGTGACCGTTTCCATCTCTAATCTCAAACTGGAGGTTGTTGACATGTATGGTCTACTGCGCTCAGCAACGATCTGTCCTCTCACTCTAGCCGAGAAACCTCAGCATAATTCCCTACTGCGCAGCACTGATCCGTCGGTGTAAATTACGGCATCCCTCTTCTGCGTGTTCTCAATTATCAACTGATTCACCTCGTGCTCTGCTGTCCCATGCTCCGTTCTCTGCATTCCTTGCCTAAGGTTATGATGAGTCTCTGGTACTCTATCATTCTATCACCATTGTGTACCCATTCTTCTCCCTTGGCTATCGTTTCAGCTGGAGTGACGTGTCCGATTGTTGTCTCTGCCTCTGCCATCCATGACGCCCATCGCTTGATTCTTGATCTCTTGATGTCTGAGATACCACTGTGCAGAGGGTGCCTCGTGTCTTTGGTGACACGCAAATAGGCTTTGACTTGTGCCAGTTTATGTCTGAATGTCACCGATAACAATCCCAACATGTACCGCATCATCACAATCGGGGTATCTCTAGTGCAGCCCAGAACCAGTCGCTTAAATCTGGTTGCGTTCCGACCTTTCCCACTGTGTTGATAGTGTGAAGATGCCCAATCCTAAATCGATAACCGACAATACGACCTGACAAAATGGGATGAACGGGAGGCGTTGTTCCAAGTTGGAAGCAGCTATGGTCTTGAGTGTTTCTAACCCTTGCTTACATATGTGTATGGCCTGGTCAACATGGCAATCATAGGAGAGACTGCGATCAAATTTCACTGCGAGGTATTTCAACCTGTCACACCTGTTAAGGGTGCATTCCTCTGGGTTGTTGTTGTTTGCGAATGTCCACAATGAGAAGGTTATACTTTTGTGCGCCCTGGAAAGGACGTTAAGTGGCATGTTGTCATAGCTTTCCTCACATCCCGAGCGTGCTGATGAAGGTGGACCAGGGTCCTCCGGGCGACTGTGCTATGCTTGGCTTCATCTCGTTCACTACTACGGGGATCACATCGAACCTCACCCTGTTAGCCAGGCAATTGTCCTTGACAACAACCCGTTTCCAGGACCCTCAGGTGAGGTTCTCTGTCAGTAAATTTCTCCTGACTCTGGCTAACATTGTCTGATCAGTGTATTTGGCCTGACCGGACGTTAGCCTCGTCATCCTTTTGCTCTGGGTATAAGTACGAGACATGGCAGGTGGTCTCCAATACATCCCAGCATATGGATGGAGCAACATCACTGGATTTAAGTGCCAGGTCGATACCCCCGTCCGTATTTCCCTGTCGAGATGCTAGTCTAGTTGGACGTCCGTCATTCACGACTTTGAGGTTTGTGTAGACCTGGCTCAAGGCGACCCCTTGCCTATTTTCAGTGACATTTTCCCACTCCTCTGGCCTAGCATTAAAGATACCTGCAATGAGGCACATTTTACTCTGCGACTGACGTCCGACAGAAATTCCCACTTTACGTACTCGAAGAGGTGATCTACGTGAGCGTATACGTTGCAGATGCTCTATTCTTGGTGATTGATTGGCACTACAATCCCTTGTAGCTCGACATTCTCAATTGTATAGGTTCTAGTATATATCCACGTATGGGGAAGTTCTTGCTTCCCATACATCACCAGTTCCGCTTGCCGGGCCAGCATGTCTATCTGAGTATTTTCTTTTTCCGGCTATTTTCTTGCTCTCTATCCTCTTGTCTCTCCTTTCTCTCCTTCTGCATCCACCGTCCTTTGCGCCATTTGCTGGTGACATCGAAGTCAGAGCACTATCTCCGTAGCTCCCGCGATGACTCCTATGTGTGGTTTGTCATCAGAGTGTTCCTTCTCCTAGAAAAGTTGTCTGTGGGGGCTAACGCGTCTCCTCTTCTCGGTCTGTGGTCGGTTGTCTCCCCCATTTTTACTGCGGTGTCACATTATTGCACTGGTAACCGTGAAATCCGACCAAGCGTTTCTTCCAATTCACGCTTCTAATTACATGTTGATGGAAAAGACCTCAGGATCATTTAAAATATGTATTGGGGACAGACTGCGGTTCTAAGAATTAACAATCAAGTGGCAGATTATAAACAGATAAAAAGGGGAGTGATGCAAGGTTGTGTTCTGTCCCACGACCTGTTCTCTCTACACATCGAGTTAAAATTGAGACATACAGACAATACCAGGAATATCAATTGGCGGACAGAACATTAATAATCAACGATATGCTAATGATATTGTATTGATAGCCTGGAATGAAACAGACGTGCAGTGAATGGTAGACATGGTAGTTCAGACAAGTGAAAACAACGGCATCAGTTTAAATAAAAAGAAATCGGAAGTGATGGTAGTGACGAAGAAACCGGACAGTCCAAAATACTGCGTCAAGGCAAATGGAGCAAATTGAGACAAGTTAACACGTTTAAATACCTAGGCACATCAAGGTAAGACATAACATCAGATGGAAGATGTATACCTGGACACATACATAACATCAGATGGAAGATGTATACCTGGACACATACATAACATCAGATGGAAGATGTATACCTAGGCACATCAAGGTAAGACATAACATCAGATGGAAGATGTATACCTAGGCACATCAAGGTAAGACATAACATCAGATGGAAGATGTATACCTGGACACATACATAACATCAGATGGAAGATGTATACCTGGACACATACATAACATCAGATGGAAGATGTATACCTAGGCACATCAAGGTAAGACATAACATCAGATGGAAGATGTATACCTGGACACATACATAACATCAGATGGAAGATGTATACCTAGGCACATCAAGGTAAGACATAACATCAGATGGAAGATGTATACCTGGACACATACATAACATCAGATGGAAGATGTATACCTGGACACATACATAACATCAGATGGAAGATGTATACCTGGACACATACATAACATCAGATGGAAGATGTATACCTAGGCACATCAAGATAAGACATAACATCAGATGGAAGATGTATACCTGGTCACATACATAACATCAGATGGAAGATGTATACCTGGACACATACATACATCAGATGGAAGATGTATACCTGGACACATACATAACATCAGATGGAAGATGTATACCTAGGCACATCAAGGTAAGACATAACATCAGATGGAAGATGTATACCTGGACACATACATACCATCAGATGGAAGATGTATACCTGGACACATACATAACATCAGATGGAAGATGTATACCTGGACACATACATAACATCAGATGGAAGATGTATACCTAGGCACATCAAGATAAGACATAACATCAGATGGAAGATGTATACCTGGACACATACATAACATCAGATGGAAGATGTATACCTGGACACATACATAACATCAGATGGAAGATGTATACCTGGACACATACATAACATCAGATGGAAGATGTATACCTAGGCACATCAAGGTAAGACATAACATCAGATGGAAGATGTATACCTGGACACATACATAACATCAGATGGAAGATGTATACCTGGACACATACATAACATCAGATGGAAGATGTATACCTGGACACATACATAACATCAGATGGAAGATGTATACCTAGGCACATCAAGGTAAGACATAACATCAGATGGAAGATGTATACCTGGACACATACATAACATCAGATGGAAGATGTATACCTGGACACATACATAACATCAGATGGAAGATGTATACCTGGACACATACATAACATCAGATGGAAGATGTATACCTAGGCACATCAAGGTAAGACATAACATCAGATGGAAGATGTATACCTGGACACATACATAACATCAGATGGAAGATGTATACCTGGACACATACATAACATCAGATGGAAGATGTATACCTAGGCACATCAAGGTAAGACATAACATCAGATGGAAGATGTATACCTGGACACATATATAACATCAGATGGAAGATTTATACCTGGACACATACATAACATCAGATGGAAGATGTATACCTGGACACATACATAACATCAGATGGAAGATGTATACCTAGGCACATCAAGGTAAGACATAACATCAGATGGAAGATGTATACCTGGACACATACATAACATCAGATGGAAGATGTATACCTGGACACATACATAACATCAGATGGAAGATGTATACCTGGACACATACATAACATCAGATGGAAGATGTATACCTAGGCACATCAAGGTAAGACATAACATCAGATGGAAGATGCAATTACGAAATAAAACAGAGAATAGCCCAAGCAAAATCCGTCTTCCAGACCACGAATGGAATATTGTTTAACAAAACCTTGTCGCTGGAAAATAAGAGAGTCCTTGGGTGCTACGTGGAACCAGTACTGACATGTGTTAGTCAATCATATACAATTAACATGCAAACGATAGATATTTGGAAGCAACGGATATGTCGTTTTACAGAATAGTTCTGCGGATCCCATAAACAGCAAAGAAGACTAACGATACAGTACTCAAGGAGGAACAAACACAAAGACAACTTTTTGCAAGTATCAAAACAAGACAGTCATTCTTTTTTGGGTATGTTATGAGATTCCACATCCGATGGCAAGATCGTGTCACTGACATCGAGGTACTCTCGAGGGCTAACATGCCCAGCATCCATGCACTGCTAGAAAAAGCACGACTAGGATGGGCCGGACACCTCGTCCGTATGTCAGACGAGCGGCTCCCAAAGAAGCTTCTCTACGGCGAGCTGAGAGAGGGATGGCGCGAGAGAGGGCGCCCAAAGAAACTTTTTAAAGACGGTCTGAAAGACTCACTAAAAAGTTGCCAGATAGACATCGACACCTGGGAATATCTTGCGCAAAACAGATCTGACTGGAGAAGCGCAGTCAAATCGGGTGTAGCTGCCGGTGAAGACGACCGTGTTTTGAAAGCCCAGAGCAGACGCGAGAACCGGAAATCCCGAACAGCGGGAACACAATCCCCTTCTACAAACCTCGTGTGCCCGATATGTAGCAGATGTTTTCGTGTCCGCATTGGTCTGTTCAGCCACATGCGCACCCACGCCCAACAGGGAAATCTGTGACAAGGATGATGTCGGCGGTCCTCATCGACAACGATGGACAGCTATTATGAGATGAGTCGGCATAGAGCACGGCGTGACAACGGGAAACATAGCAAGAAAGAGAGACAGCGAAAGGCCGAGAGAGAATATGCTGGATAGCCTAAGAGAATGACACGGGCGACAATCAACAACAGAGTTGGTAAATGACACACGTGATAGAAATGGCAGAAGGGCCATGATCGCTAACGCAAACTGGCGAGGTACCTGATGATAATGATATATATATTAGTGGCGGATTTTGTGGACTAGGGTGCCATACCAACACCTGTGTAAGTATGTCGTCGTGAGTTGAGGGTGTGTAGCTATGTGTGCTGTGGCCTGTTTTGATTTAGATTTTTCTGCTTTAAGTACTTTTCAAATGCTTTTGAAGCCTTGCAGGCCCTTACAAAATATATATTATAAATTAAGAACACAAATAATGTGAACTATATTTTAGGACGAAATAAACTTTGAATGTATGTTTTTGCTCCTGGAAGTTGATATTTTTGGATCAGGCCCCTAAAAAATATTTCATATTTCATTAACGAAAATGATCTGGATACAAAAAAAAAAATAATTCAAATTTAACACGTTTTGGGGAAGAAAAAAAAACATTCTTTCACTTGTACGCAAAAATCAAAACTCCGCTCCTACTTTACAAATTTATCATAAAAATTCTTCATAGAAATTCTGCATTTAAATTCCAACTGGATCATTGAGTAATAAGTAATTTTTTTCTATCGCCATTAAAGCCAAGCAAATAAGTGTAATTTTACATAATGTTACGTTGTTTTGTATTCTTCACAAAACTTGAAAATTGTATTCTTCTTCTTCTGCGTACACAGTCAGACAGTAACCATTATTTTTTCGAAAAAAAGCGGCGGTCATCCTGAGACTCTCGCCACTACCATAGAGCTTGTCTTGCAGTTCCACTGGCAATGGCCACATCTGCTCTCTCTGATCCTCGTATGTCGGGCAGTTCTGCAGCAGATGTTCAGTGGTCATTTTACCAGTACCGCACGGGCATTCGTCGGTACACCCTATCTTCAATTTGTTGAATAGGTGGTACCTCAGTCTGTTGTGGCCAGTGCGAAGTCTGAAGACAACGACCTGCTCTCTTCGGTTCAACTGGTAATAGGCATCGTTTTTGGTGTAACCAGTATGTTCGGTTTCCCATTTGGTCATGTACCTGGCTTTGATAAGCCGTTTTGACTCTTCGTACGTCATACTGGTATCTGTTTGTGGTAGCCTTGCACCTTCTTTTGCCAGTCTGTCTGCCTCCTCGTTGCCTTGGATGTTGCAGTGTGACGGAACCCACTGTACCACTACCCTTTTTGGTGCGGACTGCTGGCACAGTTTGCAGAGTGCTGCTCTTAAGTCATTAAGCTCAGTGTTTTTCTGGAAAATTGCATTCGAAAGCTACTGTTGTGCTTGTCAATGTAAGAACTAATGCATTTTTCAAACGCAAACTTCCAATTGGTAGCTATATATTAAAATATATTTTGTACAGCTGACAATGCGCATACGTTAATAATTTATAAATAGGTTTTCCGTGATCACGTGACAAAAATACTAGACGATACTGGAAAAAAAAGCACATTAAAGTTTACTTACTTAGTCTTTCTCAACCTGTACTTCTACAAGGTCGGATGCCGCTGTGCAGGTCCCAGGTCTGGCGCGAGCTGTATGAGCCGGGAGGAGGATTTTCTGCTTAGCGGGCTAGGGTCGAGCAGCTTATTACTCCGCAGCATTGGGACAGTTGCCGCGGAGGATGGTTAACCGATGTGCGAGTCCAACTTAATTAAATCAAACACTAGAGCAAGGTACACCCTAAGCCTCTTAGGACATGCTCTCTGTGGTACAGTGGTTCTATTCTTGTCCTTGTCATTCACAAAGACCCCGGCGAACCACCCGTCCGAATTATAGTTATGAGTAAGACTCAGAAAAACCGGCCTACAGTGCCTAGAACAGAGAAGAATTCAAGGTGACTTAATACATGTTTATAAGATAATACTGCCGAAGACGGATGTGTTGTACCGAAAGGTGCAAATATCGCATTCAAACTGAAAACTAGCGACACACCACATTCCGTTCTCTGGACTACATCCTACTACTTGAAAAGCTCTGTTCAGGTCTTGGTAGCGGGAGATTGAGAATGAATGCAGAGGAAGAAGAAGAAAAGATAATCAAGGGAAATGATAAATTAGACTATAACAGATTTTTCAAAGTACAGCCACCTACTAGAACAAGAGGGCACAGCTACAAATTAATTAAAAGAAGGTACAGATTAGATACTTTGAAATATTGTTTTAGTCAGATAGTGGTGAATGCTTGAAATGCATTGTCACGGGAAAAAATGAAGGTTCGATCAATTAATGCATTTAAGAATAAATTTGATGTGCAGTTATTGTTAGATCAAGGGAAGTAAAAGAAACTGGTGGTAAACAGACACCGCAAAGTTTTATAAACCAGTATAAAGACGTTAAGTTCAGTTTACGCCGTACATAACTTAAATCCCGCTATATAAGATTTATGATACCAAAGCCCATCGGCTTCGCCTTCCAACTTCTGACCTTCCGCAGTCACATTCAGAAGTCAGATCGAGTATTAATGAAGAGATAAGTGGCTTGTATGCTGTCGCTGTACAATAGGAATAACAATAAACACATCAAAGTCTGCCAAAGTGAATTGTTTTACCACTTCAACAATCCGTATGAGCTTAAGAGAGATTGGGTCGAATTTCTTGGAAAGAGAAGAAAACAAACAAAATGGATGTATTGAAAAAGTTAGGGAGGGGGAGGGGGGAGTGAAAAGATAATTAATGACTGAAATGAAGGTTAGACAGTCAAATTATTTAGGCCACATAACAAGACATGCGTCCTTGTTGAAACCATACTAGAGGGTAGGGTGGAAGGCAGTCGTTCAAGAGGCAGACAACATTATACGTGGACGGATAACATCAGGAGATGGACTGGAAAAAAACCTGCCAGATTGCACCATTACGGTAAGAGATAGAGTATACTGGAGATCCATTGCAGCCGACCTTCGATGCGGAGATGGCACTGGAACTGAATTGAATTGAACGAAATTAATTAAAGGTAATGGTTGACTCGTTTGCTAAGGAAATGACAAGCACTGCTTCTACTATATATATATTTGTGTGTGTGTGTGCGCGCGTGCGTGTGTGTGTAGGCCGACCAACCATATATATTATTAGTGCCTTCCCCCTGGCCTAGTAAGCCGCAGGAAGTTTAAAATACCTACTACGGATAGCCTTTGGCTACTTGGCGACATACATTAATAACATGACTGTTCGAATACCAGGACTTCAAGTTTTCTAAGTGTACATATATATATATATTACTTAAACAGGACATAAGACTCGATGCCGTCCATACCATATGCGTTTCTGCGCAACCAGCGACGCATCCTCGGTATCCGGTGGTTCGATCTCGTCCGTAATGTCGAGGTGTCTGTAAAGACGAGTTTTCCCTCCATCTCGCCGCCGTCTGTCTGTATTTGGTGCCGTGATTCGACTGGACCAGGAAGTTCCGGCTCACCAGATAATGTCCAAGCCTGTTATGTGTAACAACGCTCTCCCACCGGCCGTCTTGAATCATGGGAGGGGCCGCCCCCGTTCTACATGGCTCCGACAGATAGCAGTCTCTCCTTCAGCATTGAACGAGGTTTGTCTACAAGCGTCACCAGCTGGACATGGTAGTGCTCGATCGATGCAACGGGCCCTAGATGCCTAGGCGAACATTATTATTATTATACATACGCAGGCGCGCATATACCCGTGCATACACATACTCATTTATTTACACCGTATGTGTGTGTATATAAACTAAATGCTCCCATGGTGTGCGTCTCATATAGCCTCTGGCAACAAATGCCCATCTCCTGGCCTTCACGCGGAAGAGCTGTTTTGACTAACAGGAGAATGGGCGGATGGCGAACCACTGGTGCATTAAAACCAGTAGTTTCGGGCAGATGGGGCTCGAAAGCCTGGAAAGGCAACTCATCTAGGAGAAGGAAAACTCTGATTTTAAACCATCTGAAGCCTTACAGATAAGATACTGGCGTATCTTGTCGGGTCTTGTCAGAAATGACCGTGCAACCTGTTTTCTGATAATTCCGAGAGTTGGCCCGCGTCTAAAAAACCTGACAACCAACGATGTGCGAAGAAGCTCACGCAAGAGGGTACAATGCCTTATCCTAGAGTAAGGAAAGCAACCTCAGCTGAGTGTTGTAGCAGGACAGGACAGGCCCTTTACCTTGCCTTGTTCCAAATGTATTGGTATCACCTTTCCCTTGGAGTAAACAAGGCAGACCGAAAGAGGGACCATACTGCATGGGCACACACGGTCTCTATATTTCTGCCCGGGCTTTGTGCAAAAAGCACAATTACTTTCGTCTGACAAGACGAAAAGAGCCAATAATTATGATATATTCTTCTTCTTCGTTCGTCTTCATACCTACACTTCAATGACTCCAATGAAGGCAGCAGTCGACTCAAGCCTCTGTACACTTCCGTACAGCTTCTCGTGGATGGACAATGGCTGTTGCCAAATGCTACTTCTTTTGTCGGTATACAGTGGACAGGACTGTAAAATATGTTCTGCCTTCATGGGGGCTGTGCTGCAGACACAAAGGCCCGTAGTGCCAATCTTGAACGTGTTGTACAGATGACATCTCAGTCTGTTGTGACCCGTGCGTAGTCGGAGAATGATCACCTAGTCTCGTCTGGAGAGTTGATGGTAGGCATCATCTTCAATATGACCAGGATCTTTTGTTTTTTTCATTTTGCACTGTACGTTGCCCTGATGAATGCTTTAGTCTTATTGTATGTGATTTCTATATCCCTCTGCTGCAGCATTCCTCCCTCTCTGTCGAGTCTGCCCCCCCTCCCCCCCCCCCTCCTCGTTGCCTGGAATGTCTCAGTAGACGTGTAGCCACTGGGCTATGCTTTTTTTTAAGTACTGGGACAGGCGTTCGAGCGAGTCTGCCAGAGCACATAGTTCATTTTTATGCTGGTTCTTGAATGCCATTAACACTAAGAGGGCGTCTGTGAGAATGATCACTTACTTTTCTGCCTGTTCCTTGTGGTCTATTAGGGTTTATAGCTGCGTGGCAGGACACTGGCTTCGGCACTGAAGTTGCTGCACCGTATCCCAGTTGCAAATGCTGTTCAATTTACTTCACTGTTTAGTTGTATATTAATGCATCCTCCCCGAATGCAATCGCATATTTAACTGAGCCATGATGATATATAAACTATAATGTAGGCCAGCCTTTCTCTACCCTGTTATTCTTGAGGAACCTAGAAATCATGTTCAGGTCTCAGAGAACCCATGCATTCAAATGATGATTATCCAGGTGATTGTAAACATTAGCGTTACTACTATGTTGGGAGTTTCAGAATCCAATAATAAGCTTAATTACCAATGATCGTTTCATTGATTTTAATTAATACTATATATAACACGACCATTTCTTTTGACACTTTCGAATATTAACGCTTCATCGACCAAACATAATAAAATATAAATTAACTAAGAGCCGACTAGGCAACGAAGGTTGACTGCACTGGACCTCATATATCCTCTGTCTCTTGTCTTGACGGCACACTATGTTAGACTAACTATAGTCCATATTTTGATGTCGTTCTCCCACTTATTGCGCTGTCCTTTAACCTTTAACCTTCCCTCCACTATTGTATTCAATAAATTAACGGTCTTTTTATACGTCCAAAATATTTGACTTGCCTATTTTAATGTTTAAAGTTCTCTGCCCATGTCTTCGCTCGTCAGATTGTCTCTGTTTGTGTGTTTCTCTTTCGGTGAAATACGGCACATTCTTGTGTTTAACCTCTATTTTGTTCTCCAACTAATAATAATAAACTATAACCCGGTGGGAAGAGTACATTTTTTGTTTAACAAAATAAAACACGTTTATAATTTCACCAATCACGACTTCTCGTGGAACCTCGGAGAAACTCTATTCGTGGCATTCCCGTAAGGTCCTATTTCTTAGAACTGTTCATTTATATTTCACTTCTCATTATAACGGCCGATTTTCCTTCAGGATATACGATGCTCGGTCTCTCGTGGGCTTAAATATCTTATTAGTATTATTCCTCTCTATATGATGGAATGGCAGTGTTAAAGGAAGTAAGAATCGAAGTTTGAAAATAGCGAAGTGGTATTTATGTTGTTGTTTTTTTTGTTTTGTTTTTTGCATTCGCCTAATTTTTTTTAATTTCCCAAGGCGATGTGCGTTGCACTGCGTTTTAATTGTGTGCCTGTCCGTCCAGTGCATCCGACTTTGACATGCATTTCATGTAAGAATCTACTTCCGCCTGCGTTTTCTAGGGGTTTGCTTCCCCGGGGTAACGGCCAGTGCTGTAATTGAGGAGCGAACCAAGCAGCTTGGGGTTGTGAGCCGTGTCACGTAACAACTAGCCCCCGTCGTGCACCACTTAAATGACATGAATATTGCAATTCACCAACAGATACAAGAAGACTAAAATATATGTTAAACGCATTACACAACTGGAGACTGACTCGTCCTTGTATGTTAGGTTAAGGTTAAATAGTTAAACATTTTCTTCAAATTGTCGCCCATACGAGACATGCAGAGTGTCAGCATAGCATTCCCCATCCAAAATGAGAGATATACTGTTTGACGCAGATAGAGTCGTGAAACAGACTACGCGGATAATGAGGAAAATTCAAATTGAAATATTAAGAGTGAAATAGAAATTAGAAAAATCATGCTTTTGTATTTTACCTTGTTAATAGGGTTACTAAGGATGTCTAAAGTGTCTTGCTCGGGCCATCACGGTGAGGGCGAACAGGATGTCATAATTGCAGTCAAAAGTTGGCCGCCCCACTTTTGACATGCGCAGAGAAGAATCAGCGTTCTTTTATCCGTTGTTTAGCAGCGAGGGGGTGAAACCTATAAAAATACTTCGGTGAATGAAGGCCCAGTACGGGGATGCATGCCTTTCACTCACAGACAATAAGTGAATGAAGGCCCAGTACGGGGATGCATGCCTTTCACTCACAGACAATCGGTGAATGAAGGCCCAGTACGGGGATGCATGCCTTTCACTCACAGACAATAAGTGAATGAAGGCCCAGTACGGGGATGCATGCCTTTCACTCACAGACAATCGGTGAATGAAGGCCCAGTACGGGGATGCATGCCTTTCACTCACAGACAATCGGCGATTTTCCTTTGTGTGACGGTCAACGACTGTAATCGACGCCGGGGTCACTACTCGGTGCGCCTGACCAGGTCGTGAACAGTACGTCACAGAACTCACGTCGTTTTGAAACTTCCTACTCCACTCATACACGGGATGTAGATAAACAGATGATTTGCCTGTTGTGTCTTTGGTATGATGAATGGGCCAACACCTCTTCTTAGAATTTCGTTGCATTTATCAAATTTGCCAAGACTACTGCTAATAGCCTGCTCTTTTCAAAATGTTAACTGCCAAGGGTTCAGCTGTAGTGGTGACTATGTGCTGCTTCAATTGAAGGGAATAGCCGATATTAAATGAATGAATCTTTTTTGCAGCGACACGCAGTCGTCTCCTATAAGTTCTAAACTGCATGTGGTTTACCTCAACCAGCTTTAAAGGAAATCATTTGATTGCAGTACTGTATCGTTTGCAATGGTTTTTACATGGTGAAGTTGCAAAGCCATACACAACCTTCACTAGTCGCCTGTCTCGATCTTCTTGGAAGGACACAGTGGCCCAATTATTTTAATCTAGGAACACCTCTGGCTTCGTGGCGAGTCTATTGATGGACAACCAGAAATGCAAGCAGACGACATGCATGTTGATCGTCTTCTGTGCACACAACATTCACAGTCCAGACCGCGTCATAACAGTTCGCAATACTTGCAACACCTAAAAATGATAAGGCAGTCAGACTAGCAAAGGATGGATCAAGACAAGAACAGCCACACACACCAATAACTTTACATCAGCCAAACAGATCATGAGAACAGCAAACAAACAAAAACTTGGCTGAACAGATTGGCCACGGGAAACACGGGGAGGGAGGTCTACAGACATATGGCGAGCCTCAGTCGAAATGACAGTGTAAATCAACTCACAAGGAAAGATCAGAGCGCCATTTTCCAACTGAGAACCCAACACATCCCACTTAACAGGCACCTGAACAGAATCCAACCACAACATACTCCTGAGTGCCAGCTGTGTACACACCCACATGAAACAGTTGATCATCAACTCTTTGAGTGGTTAAGGGCTCAACGATTTTAGAAAAATGCTTCTTCCACGAGGTCAGATAAATGGAACACTTTGTATGGCACTAGACAACAGTTGGTAAACACGTGTACATACAATTACATGGCATTAGGTCAAAGGACAGGAACTCGGATGCTGCTGGATCCATAACAACAACACGCAACGACAATGATTCCGAAGTGCCTTTAACTTCACTTTATTGTCTGTTGTGTGATTTTTTTCCGGGCACGCTATAAATAACTGTGGTTGTTTTGTTTGTTATTTTGTCTGCACAATCCCAGCCAGCCTCAGTGCATCCGATTGTTTTGTCTGCACAATCCCAGCCAGCCTCAGTGTATCCTATTGTTTTGTCTGCACAATCTCAGCCAGCCTCAGTGTATCCTATTGTTTTGTCTGCACAATCTCAGCCAGCCTCAGTGTATCCTATTGTTTTGTCTGCACAATCCCAGCCAGCCTCAGTGTATCCTATTGTTTTGTCTGCACAATCTCAGCCAGCCTCAGTGTATCCGATTGTTTTGTCTGCACAATCCCAGCCAGCCTCAGTGTATCCTATTGTTTTGTCTGCACAATCTCAGCCAGCCTCAGTGTATCCTATTGTTTTGTCTGCACAATCTCAGCCAGCCTCAGTGTATCCTATTGTTTTGTCTGCACAATCTCAGCCAGCCTCAGTGTATCCTATTGTTTTGTCTGCACAATCTCAGCCAGCCTCAGTGTATCCTATTGTTTTGTCTGCACAATCTCAGCCAGCCTCAGTGTATCCTATTGTTTTGTCTGCACAATCTCAGCCAGCCTCAGTGTATCCTATTGTTTTGTCTGCACAATCCCAGTGTATCCTATTGTTTCCCAACCTTACTGCTGTTTCTGTAATGGTTTTACTAATGGCAATTGTGCTCTGTCAAACAAACTTGGGCTCGATTAAATAAGCGCACACATCACATGTTAGATGCGCTGTGTACGAAGTGCAGCAGGAAAGATCTTTTAGGACAACATTCGCAACAGCGCGCTTAAGAATATGATGAGGACTATGTCGGTCAACTACTATATTGGCGCACAGAAGATGAAGTGGTTTGGTCATCTGACAATGGATGCAGTATGATCAACCTGCAGCGAAATCATTTCATGTGGAAGTTTAAGGGCTACGAGCAAAAGGTCGACCCCGGCGACAATAGATAAGGGAGATCAAAGAAAGACTCAAAATATTAAACATGACCGCAGCACAAGCCTTCCAAATAGCGCAAACCAGAAGTCTTCACAAATCTGCTTTCTGTGACACCGCAACGCGAGAGCAGTATGACAGAAGAAGAAGAAAAGGAATTCAAGCTTGCTGATGTCGAAGCCACTGAAGCAGAGACAAATGAAGATGTACAAACACTGCTCAATATGATCAGCGAAACTGCAAAAGCCTACGACTTAAAAATAAATATATTGGGGACGGCGTGGGCTAGTGGTTAAGCGACACGGCCCACAACCCGAGTTTGCTGGGTTCGATCACCATCACAGCAGCGGCCGTTACCCCGGGGAAGCAAACCCTTAGAAAATGCAGGAGGATGCAGACCCTTACATAAAATTCATGCTGAAGTCGGATGCACTAGGCTTACAGGCACAAAATAAAAACATAGTGCAACGGACACCGTCTTGGGGAATAGAGAAATAAGGCGAACGCAAAAAAACAAACCAAAAAAAATAATAAATGAATATAGAAAAGACCAAGACAATGATCAAAGAACCAACACAAATAACCGTAATCGTGAAAAAGGAAAAAAAAATCTAGCAAATATACTAATCCCATGTAGAAAATGTAAGTTGCATGTCCTGTGAGCAACGTCGCTTCTTACAGCCGCCAACCTATTTGGCTGTTATAAGGTTCTGGACAGGTAGGTTGCCATTACTTTCCGCGCTTGGAAGAGCGATCGCACAAAGGAAAGAAAAACAGTGTATGCCAAACAAGACGGCGGATTCCAACCCAAATTATTTGGGTTGTGAAACGGACGTTTCTTCTTCTTCTTCTTCTTCTTCTTCTTCTTCTTCTTCTTCTTCTTCTTCTTCTTCTTTTTTTTTCTTCTTCTTCTTCTTCTTCTTCTTCGTTCATTCTCAATCTCCCACTACCAAACCCTGAAAGGGCAAGCAGCAGAATGTAGTCCAGAGAACGGAATGCGTTGTATTGCAGTTTACAGCTTGGCTGCGATATTTGCACTTTTATGTCCAACACATTCGACTTCAGCAAGCATTTTTTGAGTACCGAGTTAGCAATCCATCTTCGATCCCTTCTCCTTAGCCAGTCTGCCCTGCTGCAGCCTGTTATCCAGGATCACCGCGTGGAGGTGTAGAAGGGTCTTGGCAGCTCTGGTTCGCTGGCCCTGACGCTAGCAGTAAGCTATGGGTCGCTGACCACTGCAGCTCATGTGCTGCTCGGCATCTTGATCCCGAAACGGATGTTTCAACCCTAGACCACGCTGCTTCTTACCAATTCCAATATATGGGTTAAATCATTACAGAAATTGCACAGTGCCAAAGAGAAATAAGATCCAGAATTGAATTGGAAAAGAAGGCGTTTAGAGAGAAACAGTGAACCCTCATAGCAAGTAGAATTAACATGATAATATCGAAAATAATCCTGACCACTTATGTCTGGGTTGTCGTGTTGTACAGTTCTGAAATATGGACAACAAATACAACAGGGGTGAAATACATGGAGGCTTTTGAGAATGTGGTGTTACCGCTCATTTGACGGTAAACAATGTAGATAATTCTTTGCCCATAACTCGTAAACAAGATAATATAGAGTAGTGGAATAAGTTGAAATTGATCTACAAATTGTCCATAGAAAGCCCTGTGAAAATGACAGCTCATTTGTCTTTCCGATTTAAATCATGTACCATTTTATAGTTCATCCACATTTTTACAAAACATAAATGTTGTCTAATTAGAGAAAAGAAATCGATTAAATGTAAGTTTACTATACAAAACAAAGATCGGAGAGAGAAAGAAAGAAAGAAAGAAATGAAGAAAGAAAGAAAGAAAGAAAGAAAGAAAGAAAGAAAGAAAGAAAGAAAGAAAGAAAACAGTGTTAAGAGCATATCGATAAAAGTGGAAAGTACACTTAAGTCTCCAGTTCAACCAACTGATACTCCCCTCTCCAGGTATTATTAAGCTCTTTCATCTCCTGCCAACCCCAAACCCACTCAAATTATTCACTAAGGTTTCCAAGTAATTACGTTTTTAATCGCTACTTTTATTTGCTGGGTACAGTGGTGAGGAATCCATCTCAAACTAAATCATGTTCTATTCTTGTGGGGAAATTAACGTATATTTGTTCTAGCGGTGCAAGTCATTCTGGCACTATTTATTATTATGTTAATTGTTACTAGTGGCTAGGGGAGAGCTTCATTATGAGGGGGCTATAATTCTTAGTCACTAACTGGAACTTTTTATTTCCCTTTGATAACGTTTTTAAAACATAAGTTTAAGTCTAAAGAAGTTTGTTCGGTGCTAAATTTGTCTTCAAGCAATAACTATAGTCTTCTTCTTCTTCTTCATCATCGAGCAACTGATGATGTGCTTCTAGTCAGGTGAGATTCACGAAGGAGATATTTATCAAGCAGGCAAATATCTTATAATACAGCTAGATATAGGGCCCCAAACGACCGCCTATGTTACAGGGAAAAGAAATAAGACAAATACAGTGATTGACTGAGGCATGACACGCGGGCCAATACAAATTGTACTCCACGGTCCTCAGGCTAGTTTGAATTTGAGACCTATTTGGTTTGCACGAAAATATCGATTACAGCGCTCCAGGGTTCGAAATGACGATTTGACATTTTAAAAATTTCATCTACTTCTTCCTCTTTTTCTTCTTGCCCCCCCCCCCCCTCTTGTTCTTTTGTGAATGGGTAGGTGAGGTATGAGTTGGGTAGGCAAACTGGCACACGTTGCTGCTTAGTACATGAAAAGCTATCTTCATCCCTGACGGCAATTGTTGCCATGGGACCGTCCTTGACTTTTATTAATTATCGGATTATGGTGTTACTCCCTTCTGAAGTTGTTTGGGTGTCAGTCAAGGACGGGGGGTTCCAAACCTCAGCAAAGCAAAAGTTTTTGTTTTTAATTGGAGGTACAATAAAAACCTAGTCTATACAGTGTTTGTTGACTGTCCGGTAAGCGGCCTTTATTCCTCAGCCGTATAACCCATACAGGTGGAACCCAACAGCCGGGACAAACGCCGTAGTTGCGGTTATTTCTAACTTAAGCATAGGCGTGCTACTACTCTTGGCACGACAAATTATTGTCGCCATGGCGCCTAAATGTTGATGTGGTGCCATACATTTTAGGACCAGCGTCGGTGTTCTTGTTGTTGTTGTTGAATGCCCACAATGAGTGTGATTACTTCTTTGAGCGCCGTGAAAAAGGCTTTAGTTGGCAGGTTGCAGTAGCTTTCTTCATACCCCAAACCTCTTGATGAAGGTGCACTGGGGTCCTCCAGGCGGTTGCGTTATACTTGACTTCATCTGTGTGTCGCTCACTACTACGGAGATCATGTCGACCTTCCACCTCGTAAGCCAGTCTGCTATAAAACAGTTCCCAGGGAAAACTACGAATAAGGCAAGGCGGGAGTCTTTGTCAGTATGTTCAATCTGACTCTTGCATGTCTTGTCAGTATGTCTTGCCGACCAGCCGTTAATCTCCTCTCATTAGGATCAGTGTCACATTCACTCGCACGGTTTACGCCATGGCGTATGTCTGCCTCCACTTTTAAGGAAAACACAATATAATACTTTCACATGCAATAAAACTACCCGACTGCTAATGTCACACTGCTGCAAAGGTGTCATACAAGAAAGGGATAGCCAAAATAGCCAAGTATTACTTTGAAGTAAAAACACAACACGTTTCTAAATGTAGCGTAATACAAGTAAGGGATAAAAGAAATAGCTTAGTATTACTTTGAAGTAAAAACACACTTTCTAAATGTAGCGTAATGCAAATAAGGGATTGCAGATATATTAAGTATTACTTTGAAGCAACAGCAAAAAACACAACACGTTTCTAAATATTGAAATCAAATTTCCAAAAACAATTCATCCGTCCCCTCTGGTATGTTGCACAGTCCTACAAGAAACTTTTCATCCAATTCTATGTCTGGCTCTTACATTTTTTTTACCTGGTTCCTAGATACTAAACATATTTGTCACCCCCTGTCCTAACTTTACAATATTTAATCCATTACATTCTTACGCGCCCAATAAAATTTGTTCGGAAGCCATGATTATTGTTCTGTTCAATGCAAAATTTCACTTTTATTTTACACTAGATCTTGATCTTGATGACTCGTTCCTCAGAGTAGCTGTGGGTCCTAACTTCGTTTGCAGTGGACCCTATCTTGGGTCACAGAAGTCCAGTGTATGGTAAGCCTTTCTCCAGAAGCGTCTCGAATGTTGTTGTGTACTGCAACGGAGTCCAACCAACGAATTGGAGGTCTCTCCCACTGTCTCTTTTTACCTCGGGGTACCAGACTGCTGTCGCCGTGCTCCATCGACCATCGTTCCGTCGCAACATGTGACATGCCCATCCATGTTTTTCTTTGTTTGCATAGGTTACCACATCATCCACCATGGACAATCGTCGTGTGTCAGAATTGTGGAGATGTTGTGTACGTTGGTTCATGAGAGTGATTCCGACCAAGCGTCTCTCAAGAGAGACATGGGTTACTATCAATTTGTTCTGCGGTGATTGTGTTCGAGTCCATGTCTCAGCACTGTAGCCTATCGCATGGAGCACAGTGGAATTGAAGAGCCAGGCTGGTATGTTCTAGTCTTACAATAGAACATTGAAATCTCATTTGTAAGCAGATAGTCTACGAGTAAGTAAAATAAGAAGGTCTGTGCTCCTATGAATATGTATTTCCTGTTTCAAGGCTTTGGGTGTAAAGGGTTAATGGTAGCCAGATGAGGTTGCTAGCTTGTATGCACAACCCTCATTAGTCACACACATCCTGCCACAGTAAAGTTTATACGTGACAACAGCGACACCAGCCATGACGAAGCTAGACACGTGGCGAAATACAGCTCGCATAATTATGTATTATGATAAAGCCTTCCGGAAACAGGTCTCGATGCATGATACTTAACCCAGTGTACAGAGTAGAGTACAAAGTCCTTAGACTACATTACATTTCTACATTTTAACCTTACATTTGTTATACCAGCAGAAGTAAGCGACACGAAGGTGAAGCAAAGAATAGCACAACCGGCTGGAGGACCCGGGTTCGCCAACATCAGCACGCTCGGGATGTGAGGAAAGCTACTGCAACTACCATTTAAATTCTTTTCGTGTCGCACAACAAATAAAACTTGCTGATTGTGGACATTCAACATCAACAACCTTGTATTTCATTATTTTTGTGGAGATTCAACATCAACAACCTTGTATTTCATTATTTTTGTGGACATTCAACATCAACAACCTTGTATTTCATTATTTTTGTGGACATTCAACATCAACAACCTTGTATTTCATTATTTTTGTGGAGATTCAACATCAACAACCTTGTATTTCATTATTTTTGTGGACATTCAACATCAACAACCTTGTATTTCATTATTTTTGTGGACATTCAACATCAACAACCTTGTATTTCATTATTTTTGTGGATATTCAACATCAACAACCTTGTATTTCATTATTTTTTGAGGCATTCTAAATCAACAACTTTGTATTTCATTATGTTTGTGGACATTCAACATCAACAACTATGTATTTCATTATTTTTCTGGACATTCTTCTTCTTCTTCTTCTTCGTTCGTTCTCAATCTCCCGCTACCAAACCATGAAATGGCTTAAGTAGCAGAATGTAGTCCAGATAACGGAATGCGTTGTGTCGTAGTTTACAGCTTGGCTGCGATATTTGCACCTTTCGGTCCAACACATCCGACTTCAGCAAGCATTTTGTGAGTACCGGGTTAGCATTCCATCTTCGATCCCTTCTCCTTAGCCAGTCTGCCCTGCTGCAGGCTGTTATCCAGGATCACCGCGTGGAGGTGTAGAAGGTTATTGGCAGCTATGGTTCGCTGGCCCTGACGCTAGCAGTCAGCTATGGGTCGCTAACCACTGCAGCTCATATGCTGCTCAGCATCTTGATCCCTTGTGGACATTCGACATCAACAACTTTGTATTTCATTATTTTTATAACCTAATTGTTTAGTGTGCGACGGATTGTGTGTGGATCCGACATAGCATGGCTTTCTCGAAGTTCAAACTTAACGGCGTCTGATAATTCTCTCTGGGGTATAGTAGTGACAGACCAAATTTCCCGTCTCCACCTACATTCAACTGACGATCTTTTTTTTCTTCTTTTTTTTTGCGTTCGCTTTATTTCTCTTATCCCGAAGGCGGTATGCGTTGCACTGTGGTTTTTATTTTGCACCTGTCGGCCCAGTGCATCCGACTTCAGCATGCATTTTATGTAAGGGTCTGCTTCCTCTTGCATTTTTTAACGGTTTGTTTCCCCGGGGTAACGGCCGGTGCTGTGATGGGGATCGAACCCAGCACCTTCTGGCTGTGAGCCGTGCCACTTAACCACTAGGCCACGCCGTCCCCGCAATTGACGATCTGAAAACGGCTGTCAGAAATTGCTTCCTCGAAATGCAGCCATCAACATGGATGAATGTCTCCAAAAACGTGGGAGGGGGGGGGGGGGGGGGGGGACAAATTCCGAGGACAAAATACAGACATTATTTAAAGTTAGTTTGTCAGGGACTATGTGCCTGCCTTGTAGTTATCGATAGCGGTAACCAGGGCGACGATGCAAAAACGTGAATGAGCTGACAGCAGCATGCGCCGCATAGCCGACTGCTGACAACAGGGTCACGGATCCATAACTAACCATTACCCTATTTCGTCTCCAAGTGACGGCCCTGAAAATAGACTGCAACCATGGAACCCGGCTAAGAGATTAAGGATCGAGACGGGGACACAAACCTGGTCCCCAAAATGCCGTGCTATTCTTCTGCTTCTTTTTCTTCTCGTTCGTGATGTTTTTCCTTGTTACGTCTGCACGTGAAGACCAGTTCTCTGAGTAAAGGTAGCTGTAGTGGAGAGTTTTTCGGGGCTTCCAAGCAGCTTTGTGTGGAGATTCGTCTCCGTGGACCAGTGCTCAGTATGCAATTGGGTAAGCATATAACAGTCTTACGGGATATGTTCGGATGTCTGTGCTGCCTGCCCACACACACACATTGGCGATGGAGCATATTTTAGCCTGTGTAAATGGCTATTCTTCTTCTTCTTCTTCTTCTTCGTTCGTTCTCAATCTCCCACTACCAAACCCTGAAAGGGTAAGTAGCAGAATGTAGTCCAGAGAACGGATTGCGTTGTGTCATAGTTTACAGCTTGGCTGCGATATTTGCACCTTTCAGTCCAACACATCCGACTTCAGCAAGAATTTTTTGAGTACCGGGTTAGCATTCCCTCTTCGATCCCTTCTCTTTAGCCAGTCTGCCCTGCTGCAGCCTGTTATCCAGGATCACCGCGTGGAGGTGTAGAAGGGTCTTGGCAGCTATGGTTCGCTGGCCCTGACGCTAGCAGTCAGCTATGGGTCGCTGACCACTGCAGCTCATGCGTTGCTCAGCATCTTGATCCCAAATGGCTATTCAATCTGCTTTGTCTCATTCTGAAGCGGAACATGCTCACTTGTCCTGTACAATCAAGACTGATATCTGTCTTAATGTCGTCAACTTGCCTTATTGCTTGGATAAGTGTCTTCTTCTCTTGAAAAGTGATAGTTTGTCCGTTTTTAGTCTAGTGTTGCTCCCTCCTTTGCCAACCTGTCTGCTGTCCTTTTCGTGGTATGCCACAGTGTGATGGTATCCACTACTACCCTTCTCTTGGCTTTTAGTTCGCCCAAGGCTTTCTTAAGCTCTAGCAGTTTATCATTTTTCAAGGCTTGCAGAACTAACATTGCATCTGTAAAGAATACAATCTGCTGACATTGGCTTGTTGTGTTGCTAACCATTTCTGCAGTAATAATTAGTTCCTGTACTTCAGCCGAGTAGTTTAAACAGAATTTTCCAGTGGGTGAACTAGTGGTTTCATTTTCTTTATCTAGGCAGACAACATAGATTCCTGCGCCTCCATTTATCACTGCTCTTGTTGCTGATCCATCAGTATATACCTGGATCTATGCTTCTCTGGGCTACAGCTCATCGATCAGGTTGCATGCTGATGCTTTCTTTTCGAGCATTTTGGTTTCCCGTGGAGTAGATGTGAGCTATGAATGTTTTTATGCTGCGGTTTTGGTGTTGTTCCCGTATATTTTGAAGTGGTATTGGATATACCTCCTTAATGGCGTCTGGTAATTCATCTTTATATGTTCTCATTAATTTTTTGGGACCGATTTACAGCGTTACTTCTCTTCAATCCTCCACTGGCAAGATCTTCGAATCTGGTCTTTATTGGATGTGCTGTCATGTTTTTTATATTTTTCTGCTTGAATTACGGTCTTGGTGTCCCGTCTATAGGATAGAGGTGTGATGTCATGGTCTTGGTGTCCTCTCTATAGGATAGAGGTGTTGTTTTGTTTTTTTTGTTTTGTTTTTTTGCGTTCGCCTTATTTATCTATTCCCCAAGGCGTGTGTGCGTTACACTGTGGTTTTTATTTTTGCGCCTGTCGGCCCAGTGCATCCGACTTCAGCATGCATTTTATGTAAGGGTCTGCTTCCTCCTGCATTTTCTAAGGGTTTGCTTCCCCGGGGTAACGGCCGGTGCTGTGATAGGGATCGAACCCAGCACCTTCTGGTTGTGAGCCGTGCCACTTAACCACTAGGCCACGCCGTCCCCACTGGATAGAGGTGTGATGTCATGGTCTTGGTGTCCTCTCTATAGGATAGAGGTGTGATGTCATGGTCTTGGTGTCCTCTCTATAGGATAGAGGTGTGATGTCATGGTCTTTGTGTCCCGTCTATAGGATAGAGGTGTGATGTCATGGTCTTGGTGTCCCGTATATAGGATAGAGGTGTGATGTCATGGTCTTGGTGTCCTCTTTATATGATAGAGGTGTGATGTCATGGTCTTGGTGTCCCGTCTATAGGATAGAGGTGTGATGTCATGGTCTTGGTGTTCTCTCTATAGGATAGAGGTGTGATGTCATGGTCTTGGTGTTCCGTATATAGGATAGAGGTGTGATGTCATGGTCTTTGTGTCCCGTCTATAGGATAGAGGTGTGATGTCATGGTCTTGGTGTCCCGTATATAGGATAGAGGTGTGATGTCATGGTCTTGGTGTCCTCTTTATATGATAGAGGTGTGATGTCATGGTCTTGGTGTCCCGTCTATAGGATGGAGGTGTGATGTCATGGTCTTGGTGTTCTCTCTATAGGATAGAGGTGTGATGTCATGGTCTTGGTGTCCTCTTTATATGATAGAGGTGTGATGTCATGGTCTTGGTGTTCCGTATATAGGATAGAGGTGTGATGTCATGGTCTTGGTGTTCTCTCTATAGGATAAAGGTGTGACGCCTGTTATTTTTTTTCATTTCATTTATTGGAGTTATTTTCATGGCACCCGTGATCAACCTAAGTCCTTGGTTTTGTACTGTATCTAAGGCTTGTAGTTTTGATTTGGCTGCTTTGGGCCATTCTGCTGATCCATAGTCTGCTATTGGTCTTATTACCCCAAAATAGGCCTGAAGACTTGCGTGTCGAAATCGTATGTGTTGGGATGAAAGGCCCAGATATCGCAACCTAGCTGTAAACTACGACACGTCACAAAATTCATTTTTTAAGACGAACTAAAAAGAAAAAGAAAATTTCTACCCGGGGATGCAAAGAGCAACAACTGTAACCTTACAAGCATTTTGTCAAAGGCGACAAAAGAGGGCTGTGTATAAGGCTTGCAACCTCGTCGTGTAAAAACCATTGATACGAAACCGCTACTAATACTACAGAGATGGGATGCAGGCTTCCTGTGAAAGATCGCCGGCTGTAGACAGTGGGCGTGTGTTTCACTATGCGTGAACACGTAAATGAATTACACCGTACAACACATGCGCTGACCTACTTAGACGCTCCTCTTTTACCCTGAAGTGTAAAGGTCAGCACGTTTTCCGGACTGAAAATACGTCAGGTGCCCTTAATAAAAACACGTTCAGACATTGTGGTGTGAGGCACATGTGTTCGGTGTGTAGTATAATGTAGGTCAGAAATACGGTACAATCACACAGACATGCATGGTGTGTTAGGTATGTGTATCTAGGCTACAGGTCTGCTAATCTCCTTTATTTATTGTTATGCCGTCGAACATCAACTGTTGGGGATGTTATATTTACATCTCAGTTGTTTCTGAGGTGTAGTGACCATTTCCTAACCTCACTGCCTGCACATCCTTTATCCCGAGTTGTCCACCGGGGTCTTTGTATATGGCAAAGACAAGAAAAGCACCACTGCCACACAGAGAGCTTGTCGTAACAGGTGACTAACTGTGTGAGTAGGCATAACACCGGCCATGGTTATGTGGATTGTTAAGATCAGCATAGATGGCGCCTAACAGGCTGCAGGTCTATTTTGCTCTAGTGTGTGTCTATTAATTAAGATGGACTTGCGCATCACTCAACCGCCGTCCAAGAAACTGGTTGTATTGAGACTCTACAAAGTAAAGTAAGTAGCATGTTCTTTACAGAACGTCACTTCTTACAACCGCCACCCATTTTGCTGTTAAAAGTTCCTTGACAAGTGTGCAGTACCGTGGGTTGCCATTACTCTAGGTACTAGGTGTAGCAATCGCTCGAGAAAAAAACTCAGTGTCTGCCAAACTGGACACAAGTGGGAATCGAATCCGGGACGTTGGGATTGTGAGAACCGAAAAAGTTTCACCCCTAGGCCACGCATCCTCCAACATACTCTACAGTCTTCTAAGCCAGTATAAAGACGTTACGTTGAGTTAATAGTTAGTTATACACCAATTTACAGCTGGGTAAAACGGGGCCTGCCAGAGCCAGAGATTGCACCCAGTACCTTTGTCACGAGAAACAATCGATCTACTTACTCTGTCTTGCTATCCATGCGTTCATACAGGACGGAGACACAAGTTCTTGCTCCTAATCATAGTTGAGATAGATACTCTTGGCGACTTTCATTGAAGGCTGGTTACAGTGGCTCTCTTCACATCGCGACACGACCTTGAGAAAGTAGACCAGAATCCACCAGTCCACCAGACTGTAATGCAATGGCAGGCTCCTCAGTAAGCTCAACACTATGGGGATCACAGCGTTGATCCCCACCTCATCAGACACTGCAATAAACGAACCTTGTTTCCAGTGAGTACTGCTTGGAAGTGAGGTAGAGTCTTGATGAGTATGTTTTGTCTGACACTGAATAATTAAGTCCGATAAGTATGTTTCACCTGGCCCTGAATAACAGTCTGATCAGTATTTGTCACTTGACACTGAATAATATAGTCTGATCAGTATGTTTCACCTAACCCTGACTAACATAGACGAACCAATATGTTTCACCTGACCCTGAATAATATCGTTTGGTCACTATATTTCACCTGACCCTGAATAACATAGTCTGATCAATATGTTTTGCCTGACCCTGACTAACATAGTCTGGTCAGTATGTTTTGCCTGACCCTGACTAATAAAGTCTGATAAGTATATTTTGTTTGACCGGACATTAAGTCTCATCTTCCTTAAGGAGATAAGATAAGTGGTCCATGTTGTTTATTCCAGTGGTCAGTAAACGCTAACTCAACTTAACTTAACTTAACGTCTTTATACTGGTTTAGAAGACCCTGTAGAGTCTGTATACAACCAGTTACATTGGTGCAACTACCGTTCGAGTCGACATTACAGGTTTCGTCTTCCCCCCCCCCCCCCCCCCCCCACACACACACACAGAGAATCATATGTTGGTTGGAGGAGACTCTTCCCGTTACTGTGGTACCAAATTAAGCTCATTCGTGCAATTCCCAGCATTAAACAGGTGTGGATTTTCCCTGTGGATATTTGTCAGCAAACATAGACGTGCGTGCGTGCGTGCGTGTGTGTGTGTGTGTGTGAATGCATGTATATACGAGGGAGCCTCAAATGAAAAACCATAAATATATTTATATTGTATATTTACTATGAAAAAAAGTGAAACACAGCTGTATCACTTTTCGACGTGGTCACCATTGCATTCGATACAAGGACTCCAGCGCCTATAAAGTACATGGATTGTTGTAGAACAAAAATAAGTGTAACTATCTTCACAATTGTGTATCAAATGTATGATGGGGTTTTATAAAACAAAAAAAGAGGGGATATATATATTTAAATCAGAAAATAAATAAAGAGAGCCGAAGCAAGTATGAAGGAAAATAAATATACTCATTCCCAAAATGGTCCCAGGAAAACAATTGTGCATATATGTGCAAATACCTACGGCTGACAACGAGGATCATCAAAAGCGAGGAACAACGGGAGGAGCATCACGGAAATACCAGGCTAGGTACAAACTGATACACACACGCATCCAAGATCTGGTTTATGCGCCCAAATTGACTGCGGTCTGGGGCGGAATGGGCGCGCCTCCGGCAGTAGAAACTAGTGAGGCAAACACATAACGAAAGGGTAATTAAAAGCGAAGAACAACAAGAGGAACATCACGGAAACACCAGGTTAGGTACAAACAGATACACACACGCATCCAAGCACTGGTTTATGCGTCTTAATATCGCCCAAATTGACTACGGTCTGGGGTGGAATAGGCGCGCCTCCGCCAGTAGAAACTAGTGAGGCAAACACATAAAATTAAAAAAATTAAAAAAGAAAAGAAAAAAAATATATCTTGATCGCGTTTGTATCCACTCGTCAAAAGACGTGGAAATCACTTGGGGGCTAGGTCTGGTGAGTATGGTGGATGTGGTAGGCACTGAAAGTGGAGGCCTTCGAATGTTGCACGGGCAGTATGGGGTCGAGTATTGTCATGTTGCGAATGGACACCTCTACTGAGAAGTCTTAGTCATTTGGATTTGATTACGGGTCGAAGATGATTCCTGAGAAGATGCGTATAAGTAGTAATGGTGACAGAGTATATTCTCGGTATGTAGTACTCTAAAATAACGTCTCGTTCATCACAAAAGAAAGTCAGCATAACCTTCCATGCAGATTGCTGCGTGCGACATTTCTTCGGTTTCGGTGAAGAGGGATGGCATCCTTCCTTGCTCGCTCTCTTCGTTTCAGGCTCGTAATAGAAAACCCAGGTTGCATCTCTAGTAACAATTCTTGCTAGGAAACCATCAACTCAGGTTGGATCTCCAGTAAGAATTCTTGCTAGGAAATCATCAACCAAGGTTGCATCTCTAGTAACAATTCTTGCTAGGAAACCATCAACCCAGGTTGCATCTCCAGTAATAATTCTTGCTAGGAAATCATCAACCCAGGTTGCATCTCTAGTAACAATTCTTGCTAGGAAACCATCAACCCAGGTTGCATCTCCAGTAACAATTCTTGCAAGAAAACCATCAACCCAGGTTGCATCTCCAGTAACAATTCTTGCTAGGAAACCATCAACCAAGGTTGCATCTCTAGTAACAATTCTTGCTAGGAAACATCAACCCAAGTTGCATCTCCAGTAACAATTCTTCCAAGGAAACCATCAACCCAGGTTGCATCTCCAGTAACAATTCTTTCAAGGAAACCGTCAACCCAAGTTGCATCTCCAGTAACAATTCTTCCAAGGAAACCATCAACCCAGGTTGCATCTCCAGTAACAATTCTTGATAGGAAACATCAACCCAGGTTGCATCTCCAGTAACAATTCTTCCAAGGAAACCATCAACCCAGGTTGCATCTCCAGTAACAATTCCTCCAAGGAAAACATCAACCAAGGTTGCATCTCTATTAACAATTCTTGCTAGGAAACCATCAACCCAGGTTTCTTCTCCAGTAACAATTCTTCCAAGGAAACCATCAACCCAGGTTGCATCTCCAGTAACAATTCTTCCAAGGAAACCATCAACCAAGGTTGCATCTCTATTAACAATTCTTGCTAGGAAACCATCAACCCAGGTTGCATCTCCAGTAACAATTCTTCCAAGGAAACCATCAACCCAGGTTGCATCTCCAGTAACAATTCTTCCAAGGAAACCATCAACCAAGGTTGCATCTCTATTTACAATTCTTGCTAGGAAACCATCAACCCAGGTTGCATCTCCAGTAACAATTCTTCCAAGGAAACCATCAACCCAGGTTGCATCTCCAGTAACAATTCTTGCTAAGAAACCATCAACTCAGGTTGGATCTCCAGTAATAATTCTTGCTAGGAAATCATCAACCCAGGTTGCATCTCTAGTAACAATTCTTGCTAGGAAACCATCAACCCAGGTTGCATCTCCAGTAATAATTCTTGCTAGGAAATCATCAACCCAGGTTGCATCTCTAGTAACAATTCTTGCTAGGAAACCATCAACCCAGGTTGCATCTCCAGTAACAATTCTTGCAAGGAAACCATCAACCCAGGTTGCATCTCCAGTAACAATTCTTGCTAGGAAACCATCAACCAAGGTTGCATCTCTAGTAACAATTCTTGCTAGGAAACATCAACCCAAGTTGCATCTCCAGTAACAATTCTTCCAAGGAAACTATCAACACAAGTTGCATCTCCAGTAACAATTCTTGCTAGGAAACATCAACCCAGGTTGCATCTCCAGTAACAATTCTTCCAAGGAAACCATCAACCCAGGTTGCATCTCCAGTAACAATTCTTCCAAGGAAACCATCAACCAAGGTTGCATCTCTATTAACAATTCTTGCTAGGAAACCATCAACCCAGGTTGCATCTCCAGTAAAAATTCTTCCAAGGAAACCATCAACCCAGGTTGCATCTCCAGTAACAATTCTTCCAAGGAAACCATCAACCAAGGTTGCATCTCTATTAACAATTCTTGCTAGGAAACCATCAACGCAGGTTGCATCTCCAGTAACAATTCTTCCGAGGAAACCATCAACCCAGGTTGCATCTCCAGTAACAATTCTTCCAAGGAAACCATCAACCAAGGTTGCATCTCTATTTACAATTCTTGCTAGGAAACCATCAACCCAGGTTGCATCTCCAGTAACAATTCTTCCAAGGAAACCATCAACCCAGGTTGCATCTCCAGTAACAATTCTTCCAAGGAAACCATCAACCCAGGTTGCATATCTATTAACAATTCTTGCTAGGAAACCATCAACACAAGTTGCATCTCCAGTAACAATTCTTCCAAGGAAACCATCAACCCAGGTTGCATCTCCAGTAACAATTCTTCCAAGGAAACCATCAACCCAGGTTGCATCTCTATTAACAATTCTTGCTAGGAAACCATCAACCCAAGTTGCATCTCCAGTAACAATTCTTCAAAGGAAACCATCAACCCAGGATGCATCTCTATTAACAATTCTTGCTAGGAAACCATCAACCCAAGTTGCATCTCCAGTAACAATTCTTCAAAGGAAACCATCAACCCAGGATGCATCTCTATTAACAATTCTTGCTAGGAAACCATCAACCCAGGTTGCATCTCCAGTAACAATTCTTCCGAGGAAACCATCAACCCAGGTTGCATCTCCAGTAACAATTCTTCCAAGGAAACCATCAACCCAGGTTGCATCTCCGGTAACAATTCTTCCAAGGAAACCATCACCTTCTGCTTCAAAAATTTCTGACAGACATCAACACGTCTATGTTTTTATTCTGGAGTAAGCTGCAGTGGCACCCACCATGTGGTACTGTAGCACATCATGGATAATGTGTTGTGCTGAACCACCTTGACTGGTATCCAGATATGCGTTAATTTCATTGACAGTCAATAGGCGAATTTCCTCTACCAGGCGGTCAACGGCTGCAATCTAGTTACTACTCGGTGTGTCTGACCGTGTCGTGATCAGTCTTTCACAGATCTCAATCCGTTTTGGAACTTCCTCTTCCACTCAAACTTGCTGGATTGAAAAGCATGCATCACCATACTGGACCTTCATTCGCCGGTCATTTTTTAGAGACTTTTATTTGTTAGGAAAAACATTTATTTTTTTTTGGCGTTCGTCTTATTTCTCCATTCTCCAAGGCGCTGTGCGTTTCACTGCGGATTTTTATTTTGCGTTTGTCGGACTAGTGCATCCGACTTCGGCATGCATTTTATGTAAGAGTCTGCTTCCTCCTGTATTTTCTAAGGGTTTGCTTCCGTAGAGTAACGGCCAGTGCTGTGATGGGGATCGAACCCAGCACCTTCGGATTGTGAGCCGTGTCACTTAACCACTAGCGCACGCAGTCCCCAGTCTTCGATATAATCTCATGTAACATGTATGCACTTATCCCTGCGTTTAAGTAATGATTGAAAAGCTTCAGTGTAGAAAGATTTGTCAAATGTATGAACCAATCCAGGAATGCATCTTTCACTTCGTCATCAGTGCTGAAATACTGACCTCCCAGAAATTCTTTTAGGGGCCCAAACAGGTCAAAATCGCTTGAAGAGAGGTCTGAGCTGTAAGGTGAATGTGGCAATACCTCCTAGCTGAGTTTCTGCAGATGGCACATAATGCGGTGAACTGTATGAGGTCGAGCGATTTCTTGCAGGAGCAGGACTCCCTTTATAGTCAAACCCAACGTGCACTAACCTCCCGAAACTGCAAATGTTCATGAATAATAGTGTTCACAATACACATAGAGAGACTTTCCTTTTGTGCAATATCTCGACAGGTTTTGCGTCGATTTTACAGGATAAAGCTTTCCATAATCTCGATATTCACAGGAATGACCCTGGTGGGTTGAGAGCCACCACGGCCGGGATCATCACTTACGGATGTACGGCGTTCTCTAAAACATTTACACCATACAAATGTCTTACTGCGGGTGAGTGTCTTATCACCGAATTTTGATTGCAATCTTCTGTAAATTTCCGCAGGTTTCACGCCTTCTTCACAAGAAACTTCAACTCAACACGCTATTCTAGAACTAACAGTGTTGTCCGCCAATTGTATTTATCTGTCACGTGACTGGCCACCGAACAATAATAGGACACGTGCCCCTAACTAATGATAGTTGTTTCCATTCAGGAAGAACTAGAACAAAAAGTACCGGTTTGATTTGAACGCCCCTCGTGTATATATATATATATATAATTTTTGGAGTAAAACTCCAAGATACTGTGTACACGCTGTCCACATAAAAGAATCTTTAGCAGTTGAAAATCGATGATTCTGCTGTTAGTCGCTGCCGGGGAACAAATTCTAAAAAGTAATACAATTCATACCGAATGTGCAATCTTTTCCCCAGGTCTAGTAAGCTGAAAGACGGATACTTTGCAAAATAAAGAACAAACTACGGATAGCCTTCGGCTAAATGACTGCTGGCATGACTTTTCTGTAATAATATCAGGATTCCAGGTAACTTTAACTTAACGTCTATTTACTGGTTTAGAAGAGTCTGAATACACTCAGTTTATTTACATACACTTGATCTAAAAATGTACATGCACATCCATGTAGTTCATCATTCATCGGCTCTTTCCGTCTTATCAGACGATAGTATTATGTTGTTTTTTTAAAACACGGATGTGATTACAATCCATGGCGATAACGAATGTAACTTGCGAGACCAATATGGACTGTTTGCGTCACCGCATGGTGTGGTGTGTGGTTTTTTTTGGGCGGTTTGTGTGTGTGTGTGGTTTACCTTTCTGGATTCTACTGCGAAGGCACGCCCCTTTTCACTTCAGACTATAGTCCTTTGAGCGATATCAGTACGTATTGGCCAGTATGTGTATCTGTTTGTAATGTGAGCGCATTGGCCAGTATATGGATGCGTGTTTGTATATGTTTGAAATGTGGACGTGTTAACTTAACTCTGTCTTTATACTAGTCTAGAAGACTCTGCAGAGTCTGTAAACAACCAGTTTCTTTTACATTCACTTGATCTAAACATATTTATGCGCATCAAATCTATTCTTTAATGCGTTAATTGACCCAGCCTTCAGTATTTCATGTGGCAATGCATTCCAAGCAATTACCACTCTGTCTAAAAAACAAATATTTCTTTCTAATCTGGACAAATCTTGAATTAATTTGTTGTTGTACCCTCTGTTCTTCTATGCGGCTGTTTTCACACAAAAAAACTTGTTATAATCTCATATTGACAAGTGTGTGAATGCCTGTATCTGTAATGTGGACGTATTGACCAGTGTGTGGGTGCGTGTGTATCTTATTGTAATGTGGACGTATTGGCCAGTGTGTGGGTGCGTGTGTATCTTATTGTAATGTGGACGTATTGGCCAGTGTGTGGGTGCGTGTGTATCTTATTGTAATGTGGACGTATTGGCCAGTGTATGGGTGCGTGTGTATCTTATTGTAATGTGGACGTATTGGCCAGTGTGTGGGTGCGTGTGTATCTTATTGTAATGTGGACGTATTGGCCAGTGTGTGGGTGCGTGTGTATCTTATTGTAATGTGGACGTATTGGCCAGTGTGTGGGTGCGTGTGTATCTTATTGTAATGTGGACGTATTGGCCAGTGTGTGGGTGCGTGTGTATCTTATTGTAATGTGCACGTATTGGCCAGTGTGTGGGTGCGTGTGTATCTTATTGTAATGTGGACGTATTGGCCAGTGTGTGGGTGCGTGTGTATCTTATTGTAATGTGCACGTATTTGTTAGTGTATCGATTCGTGGAGCTGTATGTAATGTGTTTCACTATAGCAGTACAGAAGTTTTGCCAATCCTTTCTGTACACGAAGTGATTTCGAACCTGGAATGTTTGGATTGCGCTCGATTAACACCACCACACCCCGCACTTCCCCTATGGTATGTCTTCAAACGTTGAGTCCTGTAGGGTAGGGCCGAGAAATATATGACTTAAATATTTTTTTAATTTTTGTAATAAGGCTGAACGTTCGATCCGATTATTATGAAATTTGGTCACCAGGCGAGAAAATGTTCCCTATTTCAGCTGATGTTCAACATGTGCGAAATTTCAGCTGATGTTCAAAATGTGCGAGATTTTAGCGGATGTTCAAAATGTGCGAGATTTCAGTTGATGTTCAAAATGTGCGAGATTTCAGCTGATGTTAAAAATGTGCGAGATTTCAGTTGACGTTCAAAATGTGCGAGCCTAGATGTAACACATGCGCGAAGCCTGGTGCGCCACGTTTTCACTAACGCATCAATTATGCGCATCTCTATCTCATCTCTAGCCTTCATTATCTGCTCTGTAAGCTCATCCACATTGTCAATGTTATTTCCGTAGATATTCTCCAAATCCCATAGTCAGTGCGGCTTAGATTTGAATATTTTGTGGCCACAAACTCAGCTCGACGAGTTCCTGCGTGTCCTGGTCGAGCAGAAAACCCGTTTCCCTGGCGCGATCAGGGAATATACAACCGGTATCCTGTCAAACCTGTTCAAGGAACTTCACAAGAACAGCTGGCGCCAGAATTCGACTTGGTGACTCTCTCTCTCTCTCTCTCTCTCTCTCTTTCTCTCTGACATACTCTCCACGACGTTGTGTCTACGACAGGGCTGTGTTTTTGCCCTCGACCACTTTTGTCGGGCTGTCGACTGGTTTCTTGACCGACTTAGCGTGCTCCAAGAGGGTATCGCTATCGACCAGTCAAATCTTCTCTTTGTGTGCCATTATCGCTCAATTTAGCTAAACAACTAACAAGCACGTGTATATACAATTACGTGGTATTGGGTCCAAGATCGACAGCCCTAGTGTTGCTGGATATATGAAGAGGTCGATTATTCTGCCATCTCCATCTTCTGTGATAAACACTGTCGAAAGTTAAAATGATATCCGCAACATGTTCCAATTACTGTATCTTTTACATCTCTGTTCTAGCTTGTGGTCGCCAAATCAATTACCGGCATGTTGTGGAACAGACTTACGGTAATCTTCTCTTACACTCACACTTTCTCTGTGGCGTATAGTGCCACCCTACCTCACTTCTTCTTTATACACAACATCAACATAGACAACACGAAGACTCAACGGTTGTCATCATAAGCTGGTTGGAACCCCTCGACATATCACCCAGTTCTGATGTATATACTTATATTATCTTCAAATTTCATATAGACTTAAACTAGTTAATATCTGCAGTTGGCGACGAGTCTGGTCTCTGACCGTCTACTAACTTCTACCATCGGCGCTGCGCTGTGCTGGCGAGTCTGGTCTCTGACGATCTACTAACTTCTACCATCGGCGCTGCGCTGTGCTGGCGAGTCTGGTCTCTGACTGTCTACTAACTTCTACCATCGACGCTGCGCTGTGCTGGCGAGTCTGGTCGCTGACGGTCTACTAACTTCTACCATCGCCGCTGCGCTGTGCTGGCGAGTCTGGTCTCTGGCGGTCTACTAACTTCTACCATCGGCGAACAAAAGCATCTCAACAAGGTGTGCAGATGTGCTTCCTGATCAGTCTTAATGTACACCTCACTTTCAATCACTAAGATCTGAACTACTGCTATGAACAATTTGATTCAGACACGTTTTTCAATGTAACCTGACCTGGGCAGTTAACGAGTCAATCTCTGAGACTGTTCTTTTAGGTGTTCCTCTTAAACCTTTTTCGTACTTTTAGACATGCACTGTTTTCTCTTTCTCAGCAGGCGCAAGAACTAAACTTGTGAGAGATTCAACTTTGTTGTCTCGTAGTCGCAAGCATAGAAGAGCCAATATTCATCTCAAATGGCACATATGCAATTGCCAAAGGAACATAGATGGATTGCCTTCTGGTGAGCTTTCCTGAAATTAATCATGGCAATACATTTTTATTGGCCTCTTATGCGCCACCCTAAACAAAATGGCCGCTGATCACGAGGTACTTATGTCCTTATCCAGTGTACCACTCGAATCAATATTGTGCCTGCAACAATTATCAATCTAACAATTCCCTCCTCTCTGGAGTCCAATTTAACTCGCATGTTACCATGTCACCCTTGTCAATCTCATAGTGATAGTTTGTCTCGAACTTTCTATATCGCGCCCATCCCCCACCCCTTGCTACCATAGCAAATGGGCTAGTCCAGTACCCCCACCATTTTTAACGTCTCCAACTTACTACAGTAAACATTTTACACCCATGCTCGAGTTGCTAATCAACAACCCGGCCTTCTCAATGAACACGCGACATGCATGACCTTTGTTTGAACTGACCCCACCTGTACTGAAATAGCATATTACCGTAAAGTCCCAGCTACTTTCTGCTCTCCGAATTTAAATTGCAAGTCACAACGCCTATGATCCACACATATCATTTTGCATACAGTGCCCTGACACACGAAACTGTTACAGTAGTACTGACGTGAGCGTATGGCTTTCATAGTGGTAGAGCTCCAGCTTTCCGCGGCAAAGTTCAGGGTTCTAAATCCCGTTACCGGCACGCTGCGGACGACTAAACTGTAGATGGGTAACTTGACTTACTGTTGCGGAAGGGAAGCAGTGAGGAAAGAACACCTAATAAACAAGAATTAGTCTCGTACAATGAAGTCTTTAACATTTAATCCTCGACAGCAGTGTATGTTACGGGACTAACTGTACTTAGTACTAGCGCGTGGCTGAGACAGTGTGTAACTGTCTTACTTAACCAGATAGTAGATGTATTGCCTTGTCTTACCTTGGTTGACCGTGACATGACCCTATTCAACGGCACGCTATGCATGATGAGGCATGTATTAAAGATCTAAATGGCGAATAAGAGAACATTTCTCTTTGGAAAACATTATGCCCTTGTATGTTTGTCTTTATCATCATACCTACAATTTTACATATACACACACACATACGTACTTACACACACATTTTTTTAAAGGTAGTTGCCCATTGCAAGCGATGATGTGACACCACCACCCGGTTTTGTCTTGATGGTGTAACTTGCGCTGGTCATCAACCTCCAACTCTGGTCCCAAGCTACCGTTGGCCAGCGGTACGACATAAGTCAAGATGGCTGGAGATAATTCAGGATGCAGGCGCTCTGGTCCCACCTCTTTTGAGACCAGGGGTCACTTGAAACGTGCAGGGCTCGAACCCACGCCGTTTCCGTTCATCGATCACACATATATATACACAAACACACATACATGTACACACACATTCTCGCACACATACACACCAGAATATATATATGTGGGGCCCACGAATCAAGATTGATCTTTTGAACAATCATTCTTCATTTCGCTCCAATGTGAAGCATATCTTTTAACTGCATCTGTTCCCTTTCCAGTGCAGGACGCTTCTATATGAGCTTTTCCAGTGGCTGATTGATGTTGCAATTGGTGGGCTTTTTTAAACATTATGAGTTTGCTAGACCCAAAAAACGCCACATATGTAGCCATTTGAGACATGATTGGAAAGTGATAGAGGTCATATTCTTATCATCCCGGATACCACTCGAGTAGATATTCTGAGAATCTGAAGTGGTAATCTATATATGTTCTTTGAACGCCAAACACGGCGCATAACGGGACAGAAACAACTGCTCTCTAGTTTGAGTGGCGTGATGACACCACTTTTCTAAGTTACTGTATGTTGTTTAGACCCATAGTTAAGCCCTCTCTGATGATCGCTCTGTAGTCTTCATATCTTTCTCCTGCCATCATGAGCCCACATAGTAACGGGAGTCTCCTGTTGTTGATGTATGTCCATGGTTTTTTTCCTTGTGATGGTAGAAACATATTGCTAGTTGGTGTTTTCTGTTATTATCTTGTTGGTCTTTAATTCTTCCTAGCCAATGTTTAGTAGTTTTCTAAGACATTTATTTTCAAAAGTATTCCGTTTATTTTATAGTGTCTGTCGGTTTCGAGCTTTCACATCCATAAGTTATCATTGACATTACGTTTCATTTAAATAGCGTAAGCTTTGTATGTTTGCTTATTGATTTTGATTTTCATATGTTTGTCAGTTGGTTGAAAGCACGTGCGTCCATAGCAATTCGAGTGGAAATTTATTTTGATGTATCTCCATCTTGTGACATTTTACTTCCCAAATAGGTGAAACTTTCATTCCTCTGGAATAGTTCTTCATTCATATTTATATCAGCAGCTTTGTTTGAAAAATCTATGAATTTTTGTCTTTGGTGCACGTACTTATGATCCCTATATGTTTTAATAGGCGACGTAGCAATCTTTCTTTTTCTGTGCTGTACTCATGCTTTCTAGAGATACACAGAGGACGCTCATAAAGTGTGTGTGTTGGGGGGGGGGGGGGGGGGGGGGTTTATTACCCATAGAATCACAAGCGCAAGTTTCAGAACTAGGAACACAAACATGAATATCAACATCAGTCAGTGATATGTCCCAACTAACGTGGCCGGAAGCAAGCTGGAAGAGGTCCTTCACACGAGGAAGAAGAAGGATCTCTTACGCTAAAGTGGGAGCAGACAACATGGGTTATGAACAGATTATCAGAAGACAAGGAATGGGACAAATGAAGAAATGTTTGCAGAGCTATGGGCGCAGCACAAAATTATAACTGGGAGAAGCATGTTTTCACACAAGAAGGTACCGTACATAAGGCCATATAGAGATCACCAGACCATGTGACGGAAAATCAGATTGACCTCACCTGTGTCAGTCAAGCGTTCAGAAGTACACTACAAGATGTAAGAGTAAAGCGAGATGCAGACGTTCGTCAGACCACCACACGTTGCTGCAGAAAAGTATGCAGTCCAGGACGCAAGGAAAAGAAGATTTAACGTACTCTTCTTACAAGACAAGGAAAAGATGACAGAATTTAGCATAAAACTTAATAATAGATACCGAGTGATACAAGAGCTTAATCGGGACGAGGAGATGGACATTAATATTATGTGGGACCAGGCTAAAGAGATGTTCAATAAAACTGTGATGAAACTAGGATTCAAGAAAACCAACACAAGGAATGAATCACAACAGAGACATTACATGAAATAGAAAATTAAATGAGAAGAAAGCTATCCTCAACAATTGTCGAACCCAAGTCTCCAAACCAAAAGCACAGATAAATTATATTATTACAGACAAAGAGGTCAAGACATGTATAAGGAAAAATAAAAGGGAATATATTGACAGTTGGCAGAGGAGACAGGAGAGAGAGAAAGAGAGAGAGAGAGAGAGAGAGAGAGAGAGAGAGAGAGAGAGAGACGGGGGCGCGGGGTGAATATGAGAGATTCATACTCATTAACAAAGAAATTGGCAAATAGATCAATACAGACACAAACCAATCAACGATAGAGACGGTAGGGCATTGACATCATCAGAGGAACAACAGAAACCATGAGTTATTTCAAAGAAAGTCTAAACAGACCTCCGCCACAAGAAGAACCAAACATTCTACCAGCAGAGGAGGCCCGGAACTAGGACCCACCAAGTGAGATATAAATCCAAAGGGCCATTTCCAAACTCAAGAAAGGGAAAGCGGCAGGACCAGATCGAATAGCAGCAGAAACCATAATGGTAGATGTAGATAAGGCCACTGATACATTGCAAGGATTATTCAAGAAGATATGGGAAGAGGAGTGAGTAACTACAGACTGGAAGGAAAAACATATGATTAAACTGCCTAAGAAGGGAGACTTGGCAGATTGCAGCAATTATACGAGGATTACATTGCTGTCGGTGCCAGGAAAGATACTCAATAGAACAATCTTGGACAGATTAAAAACGGAAGTAGACAAAAAGCTCAGACAGGAACAGGCTGGATTTCGCTAGGGAAGATCATGCACAGATCATATAGCTACGCTACACATCATAGTAGAACAAAGTAGTGAAAGGAAATCATCCCTATACGCACATTTAATAAACTATGAAAAGGCATTTGACAGTACGGACTGAAGTACGCTATGGTAACTATTGAGACACTATGGGATATCAGAGAAGTTAATCCAGAATATGTACAAAGACACAATTAGTAGAGTCGTACATGAAGGGGTATAGCTTCGGGGTGCAAACAGGGGTGGGACAAGAACACCTGTTCTCACCGTTCTTGTTGGCTGTAGATTGGAGAACGAAGACTTGAATAGAAGGGAAAAGAACTGGTATTCAGTGGACGCTAGTGCCACAACTGGAGGCCCTGGACTACACAGATCATCTGGTACTTTTGTCCCACAGTCATTGCAAAAAAAACTAGATAGGGTGAAAGAACAATGCGCCAAATTATGACTGAATATCAAAATGAAGAAAACCAAGCTCCTTAAACTCAACACTTTCAGCAAAGAACCAATCATGCTGGGGGGAGAGCCGTTGGAAGAAGTGAATACCTTTACCTATTTGGGCAGCGCACTAGACACATGATGCAGATATAAGGATCAGAATTTTGAAAAGCATTCCTGACACTAAACAATATATAGAGATCAGTACTGCTGCATGGAGCACAGACAGAGTCCGACCAAGGCCATACAACAAAGACTCCAGTCTTTAGTTAACAGATGCCTACGAAGGATAAAGGGCATAAAGTGGCAAGACATGGTAAGGAATGAAGACTTATGTGAAAGGAGCCAACATCATCCACTGGAACGACAAATTAAGCTAAGGAAATGGGACTGGATAGGATATACGTTATGAAAGGCCCAGTCCAACATAGCCAGACAGGCTCTTACGTGGAATCCTCAAGCGAAAAGAGAGGTAGACTAAAAAAGACACGGAAAATAGAATGTGAGAAGGAACTAAGATTAAATGGTTACATCTTGGAGAGAAGCATAAAGAGCAGCACATAACCGTGTATGCTGTCAATGGCCTATGCACATATACGAGTGACGGGCTTTGATTGATTAATTGATCGAATAGATCTATCTTTTCCTGCGTTACCTCAAAAGTTCTGAAGCTCCACCACAATTTTCTAATCGCCAAAAAACAAGTTGCTTCATAGGTAATACTTCAATTACTCTTTCAAACCTTTTCTCAACAGGCTTTTGACATGTGTGCCAAGAGATGTAGAGTCGTCTACCACAGAGTGGTTATCATGCACTATTAGTCACCACTTACGATATTTGATGTAACTTCGGCTCTGAGGTTGCTATCTGGGATGTCTTTAATGAGAGCCTAACTGTCTGCTTCTCAATCATTGCACCGAAGGTTCAGAATGGCTGGCTGTGACGTGGGTGGATAACAGACATAGAGGCCTCGACGCTCCGGGAAAGTGTAGATCTACATACTCAGTTTGACTTGGCCTTTGAGGTGGTTATCTGAGACCTCTTTAATGAAGGCTCTATTAGTTGCTGACGCTCAAACCTATCTTCGGATGGTGCAGATGGACGAGTTGTTGCATGAGTGGATAGTTGATATAGAGATTTCGAACCGCCTGGAAGTTGTGTGGATCTACTGTCCTGGCCATGCTGGGGTTTGCAGGGATGACAGAGCTGACATCCTGGCCACCAGCGGTGGGGACATTGACAATCTGAGAGGACGGAGCAGGTACAACGAACGAGCTACAGGAAATATCAGTATCTACACTCTTCGACATTTTCTGAGACGAGCTGAGCACCTATAAGCTTGCCCGGAGTGCAATGACGTCGATTCTTAACAGAACAGAGAGTTGAGCCTATTCTCGTCTGTCTCACACATGACCCTACCAGAACCACTCTAGCAAACCCTCCAATACACTAAGAAACCCATTCCCAGCCAAATTAGAACACATAGCTTGACAAACCTTTCAGATCTCGCTACAACATTTTTGCGGGCCACGAATATTCCTTAAGTGTTCTTTTGATATTTTGAGCATGTAAAGTGATAAGGGGTGGCCCAGGAGGCGGGAGAAAATCGTTTGGCTCCATTTTCGGCATTTCACAAATATTTGGCTGTGATTCCATAAAAGTAATAAACTACAATTGTAGCTCAAGTATTACTTGATAATCAATCATCATTTTTCTTTTTCATCTTCTTCTGCGTTCATTCTGACAAGGTGGTTGTTGTGACGTAGTTTATAGCAAGACTGCGATATATGTGCCTTTCAGCCCGACACATCCGGTTTCAACTGAGTTTTTTGGGAGACAAGGTCTACAGTGTCTAGAAAAGAATAAATCGAGGTGATCCAATTTTGTTTAATGAAACGTTTTGTTTTTTTTCCCTTCAAAATACAGCCACATACCGTACCAGAACAAGAGGACACAGACACAAAATAATTCAAGAGGTCCAGATTAGATAGCAGGAAATATGTTAGTCATAGATTGGTGAATGCTTGGACTGAATTGCCACAGGAAATAGCGAAAGAATGGTCAAGAATAAATTGGATACGCCTAGTTGTTTTTAGGTCAAGTGAATGCAACAGAAAGTGGTTGTATATAGACTCTACAGAGTCTTTTAAACCAGTATAAGGACGTTCAGTTAAGTTAGGTATGCTTTCCTTCTTCAATTCCTGTTCTCTCAGCCTGCCTGTTTTCAGGGCCACCCGCTACTTTGAGGCAGAATAAGGTCTTGATCAGCTCACCCCGCCGCAAGCAGCCAGCTACGAGTCACTGCATGCAGTTCATTCACTGATGTATTTTTAGCCAACATCAGATTTTTTATTGATGAGCTCATAAGATAAACACTCCACACGAATACGAGTTATGGGCATTGCAGCAACAAGCAGTTTTGTGACATCTCCTATAATTTGAGAATACCTTACCACTGCATCCTGTGCAGACATCTTTGACTGACGATTTGTTTTCTTTATTTTAGCAGAAAAGTCTCATACTTCAATCTTGGATTTTGTCGATTTACAACAGAGAAACATCATATGGTACATCTGGGATCAAGATGCTGAGCAGCGCATGAGCTGCAGTGGACAGCGACCCATAGCTGACTGCTAGCGTCAGCGAACCATAGCTGCCAAGACCCTTCTACACCTCCACGCGGTGATCCTGGATAACAGGCTGCAGCAGGGCAGACTGGCTAAGTAGAAGGGATCGAAGATGGAGTGCTAACCCGGTACTGAAAAAATGCTTGCTGAAGTCGGATGTCTTGGACGGAAAGGTGCAAATATCGCAGTCAAGCTGTAAACTACGACACAACTCATTCCGTTCTCTGGTTTACATTCTGCTACTTAAGCCCTTTCAGGGTTTGATAGCGGGAGATTGAGAACGAACGAAGCCAAGCCATATGGTACATATGTTTTCAAGGACTATGTCGATTACTTTCTCAGGCTCAGGATTCTTAGCGGTGCATGGGCTGCAGTGGTCAGCGACCCATAGCTGACTGATAGCGTCAGGGCCAGCGAACCATAGCTGCCAAGACCCTTCTACACCTCCACGAGGTGATCCTGGATAACAGGCTGCAGCAGGGCAGACTGGCTACGTAGAAGGGATCGAAGATGGAGTGCTAACCCGGTACTGAAAAAATGCTTGCTGAAGTCGGATGTCTTGGACGGAAAGGTGCAAAATATCGCAGTCAATCTGTAAACTACAACAGAACGTATTCCTTCATCCGGACAACACCTTGCTACTTGCAAAGCCCTTTTCATGGCTTGGTAGTGGGAGATTGAGAACGAACGAAGAAGAGGGGGGGAGAAGGGGGGCTCCGTAGTCAGTGGTAAGGTGTCTGCCTCGGGTACTGGAGATCGTGGGTTCCAATCACGGTGAAGACTGGTGGGATTTTTATTTCACGTGGACTTTTCTGGTAAAAATGTTCCTGATCTCTGGATAGTGAGATCGGACTCCAGCGGTCAGTGTCAAGCACGTAAACAATCCCTTGGCAGTTGGAAATCGGAAATAGTAGGCTAAAATTACGGACAAAATTCAAATTACCAAATTATTTGTATCTTTCGCAATGCGGTTTGCTAAAAGCAACTATAGATGGCGCCTAAATGGCTGCGGTTTAACGTTGCTCTATAGTCTTTTAAGATGGACGCGTACATCGGTTAAACCACCCTTCAAGAAAAAACTGGTTGTATACAGACTCTGTAGAGCCTTCTAAACCAGTATAAATACGTTCAGTTAAGAAGAAGAAGATTAAGTTTTCAAAGTCAATCTGAAGTTTCAGAAGTCTCACAGTGTCCGCCCATAAACCCGGCATTTTAGGATGTTCTTTCGTTTGCTACCATCGGATCTTCCATTGTACATGATGTTTGAATTCATCTGACGTTCGTTGTGAAAAGGAAGTTGTGTCGTGTTTAACAGCGAGCCTGAGGAAACTGAGCCGGAGGATAACGACATTTTGCAAACTTGACGGTTGGCATATGTTGTTTACGCCAGAAGTGACGTCATCATGCGCATTGTATGTTCACTTGTTGCAGTTTGTCCGGTTTCATTTGAACACGCCTAGTAGCAAACATTGCTAGTCTAACCCTGATGTATGCCAGCTGTTTTCTCCACATCTCCGTTTTCAGTACGTCTGCATTTGTTTTCTTCTTTTTTTCCCCCATTAGACATAGCCTTATCGTCTATAAACCCACATCTTGAATGCCCGTTCTCTTTTCCACCTGTTTTATTCGATGTTCAAATCTCAGCGCCACAGAGTGACGAGTTTACATATCACTTGACCATTCTCGTTTTCAAATTCTGATTTATCTATCTGGATGTCAAATACTCTCTTGATCAAATCATTACTTCTTTTTCTCAGCTTGCCTTTCCCATTATCGTATCACCTGTACCTGTTCCAGTATGAGATCACGTGTTCTTTTCTGCAAAGTATCCTGTTTTTTTTTCTCTTAATGTTATGTGCAATCCATGCTCATGACTTCGTCAGTCGTTTATGTTGGATAGCCCCTGTAAATCTTGTTCATTTCCTGCCAAGAAAACTTAACATCCGCGTATCTAATACGGTTTAGTCCCACACCTCCTACGACGAGACCAGATATATGTTACCTGTTTTAAGATCTGTTCAGTAGATATACAGAAATGGCGGGAGAGAGAGAGAGAGAGAATCGTACACCCCCTGTCTCGCACTTCTTTTCACATCGTTAGACGAGGTGCAAATAATGCCAGAGCCCACTGACGCCTTTTGTTCCCAGTACAGATTTAGCGAGCAATAGTCTGTCTTTGCCTGGAGACCTGTTTCTGAAACATTTAATCCATTTTTCTTGTGTTGGATTATGTCGAAAAACTTCTTGTAGTCTTTTATTTATATATATATATATAGTATTTCGGTTACCCTGTGTCGTATTGCCACGGTCCAGTGCACATTGCTGAACTTTACATTTACAAGATTGACGCCCTTCGTCCTATTTGCAGACATGATAGGTTTGAAATGTACATAAAGGACAATAATGGACTACAACACATAATATGGGAGAGATTGGACCGTACCGGCTTTCAAGATGCCCAAGACATCACTCACATGCTGAGTGATGCGCCTACGACCTCCTGTGGTTACGAGCTAGAAAAGACACGAACTAGTTGGACACAGAATCTGCATTCTTCTAAACCAATATAATGACGTTAAGTTCAGTTTACCGACAAGCTCTTAAACAATTGCTTTTCTTATACAATACTACCTGAAACCGACTTGTTCTTCCGGTACTATCTTGTCTAATTTACACCTTATTCTCTCATGTGTAATCTTGAGTTAGTATTTAATAGTATGACACACTGTTCGAAAATCTGCGCATTCCGTTACACTATGTTGCTTAGGTATGGTTATTTCTTTTTAGCCATTCTTCTCAAACTCCCACTACCAAGCCCTGAAAAGGTCTTTGCGAGTAGCAGGATGTTGTTTGGAGAACAAAATCCATTGTGTCGTAGTTTACAGCTTGACTTCGATAATTGCACATCCTACTTCAGCAGGTATCTTTAGTACCGGGTAAGCCTTCTCGCTTTGATCCTTTTTTCATAGCCAGTCTGCCCTGTTGCTGCCTGTTTTTCAGGATCACCGCGTGGAGGTGTAGAAGTATCTTGGCAGCTCTGGTTCGCTGGCCCTGACGCTAGCAGTCAGCTATGGTCACTGACCCCTGCAGTTCATGCACTGCACAGCATCTTGATCCGGAAATGGTACGATAAGTAGACTAATGTTGAACTGTTGGAAATAACCGGACATATATCAGTGGAACATGCCACGAGGAGATGGCGTTGGTTTTGGGTAGGACACACACTAAGGAAACTGGCAGATAAGCATCACAAGATAGTATCTATGACGTACACAGAGTTGCAACGGATGGCACATGACTGGAGGGCTTGGCGTGTATTTGTTGAAGACATATACTTCACAGACAAGTGAAGGGTTTTGATTGATTATGAAGAAAAGTGATCTCCTATGTACATTTTAAGATGATTAACTTCACTTCTCTAGTGTATAAAAGGCCTGCAGGTCATAACAGCGTACAATTCTCAGAGCGGTGGGATGAGTCTGAAAAATGCTCTTAGCTACAAACTCGCTAATAATACAGAAAATAAGAGTAAATTACTAACTTTCCCCTGGTTTTAGCCAAACAGAATAAACGGATGAAACCGTACTACGACATGCTCGTAAAATACTGCATAAGCACTAGATTAATATTTGAGACCATAATTGTGAGTATGTGTGGTTGCAGCAATGGACCGTGTTCTAATCCCAATCCTCACACACTAGACTATCATTATAGTCTAATCCCAATCCTCACACACTAGACTATAATTATAGTCTAATCCCAATCCTCACACACTAGACTATCATTATAGTCTAATCCCAATCCTCACACACTAGACTATCATTATAGTCGAATCCCAATCCTCACACACTAGACTATAATTATAGTCTAATCCCAATCCTCACACACTAGACTATAATTATAGTCTAATCCCAATCCTCACACACTAGACTATAAATATAGTCTAATCCCAATCCTCACACACTAGACTATCATTATAGTCGAATCCCAATCCTCACACACTAGACTATAATTATAGTCTAATCCCAATCCTCACACACTAGACTATAATTATAGTCTAATCCCAATCCTCACACACTAGACTATAACTATAGTCTAATCCCAATCCTCACACACTAGACTATCATTATAGCATTTATTTCCATTACTTTGGTTCAGCGTGAGGATTTATTGAACTGGCGGAATTTGTCAGAAAGAGTGTCTGACTATGCTATCCGCAGTCTTCTTCTTTGTCTGGTTCCGGTCTAGTTCATGGTCTTTTATAGATTGCCTTATGTTGCCATCCCAGCAAAGTCTAGAGTCATCCTCGGGGTTTGAATCCCAGATTCTTTGCTTTCTATGATGTGACGGTAGTTGATCTTTCGTTCTGCAGATATTGGAAAACCGCTGAAGTTGTGATTGCTCCAATACAGTCTGGCTAGGGTTGCACTTCAAGACTTAGTCTCTTCTTGTTACTTGGACCATCTTCTCATCTCTGACACTTGGAGCTCACTTTCCTGGGTTGTTGTTATTGCCCATGACTCGCATCCATAAGTCAAAATAGGGACATAGGTGGAGTACTGTACAGTCATTTTAGTTTTCTGACTTATTTCTCTTTTGCTGAGGAATACTCTATTTATGGCATGAGCGAGTTTACCAATTGCTGCCCTTGGCAAACTCTTTAATACCTCTTTTCTGGTTTATTACAGGTCCAAGGTATTTGAACTGCTTGACCTGTTCCAGAGACTGTTTATCTAGATAAATGTGATGTTTCTTTTCTTCTCTTGAAACCAACATGGTTTTTATTTTTGAACTGATAATGGTTATCCTTTCTTTCCCAGCTCATCTTCCACATTTGAAGGTTGGTCTAGAGGTGCCTTCGATTTAGTAATCCGAGCTACAACATTGGCAAACAACCAGCACAACATATTAAGGTCTGTCAACTACTTTAGAGGAGCATAGTGGTAAAATGGATGTCTCCAACCCAAATAAGGGAAAAACTGTATAGTAACGAGAAAAGCATTGAGACAGGCAGGTCCAAGAGAGCTGTTTTAGAGCTCAGAAAATGAAAACAAACAAAAGCCCTTTTTTTCAGTAATGCGCAAATCTCTGAGCGATATATTTAATGACAATGTCCATACTACGTTACATAGTTATTGACAGATTTCAACACCACAAAAAAAGTTTCACCTCAGGTGTATTTTGTCACCATAGTTAGTCAAACTAATGTCACAGCAACTCTGTAAGCGACATAGAACATCCCACTTTTGTCACAGCAATAATGGTGCGATATCGTAAATTATTTACTCGTTCCTCTTCTACCCTGGGGTGCACAGGTTATGATAAATCACACACATTAAAAATCCAAAACAAAACACAACATAGACACAACCAGTTGCTTCAAAGGGAACTATAATTTGTTTCAACAAGAATACTAACTGGAACAACACTGGAAATGAAACTATACTGTTTACAATTACTTTTAATATATTCATAAGAACATCGTGTACCAACTTTGTTATTCAGATTTAAAATACAAACAAAAAAAACGCAGATCAGGAAAAAGAACGTAATAGGTAAATGTCAATTACTACTGAGACACCAATCAAGTATTTCACCTGTTGAGCAAAGAATAGATTTACTCACCATTACCTTCCGAGCATGTGATAAGATACTTAGAGAAGGCTAAACGCATGACAACCATATCATGTAAATCAAATTGTTACAGAAACCACCATTGCAAGAATACACAAAATGCTTTGGTGCAGGGTACGGTAAGGAACCAACTGCAGCACGAACATTAGGCTTTGCAAAGAGGGACATTGAGAAAAGAAGAAGAATCAAAGAAATTAAAAAAATACATATTTTTTTTAAAACAAGAACCACAATTTAAAGAAACCACTTCCTACATCCTTGGCCAATAACTGGCAAAGTGATCAGTGACCATTATGCCTGATAGTCCATCTAACCAGAAAGTGGCACTGAACATTAATTTTAAGAGCAGTCAGACCACTCAATGTAAGACGAGCACATTTATATCTACGGGAAGCAGTCATTCCAGATGGGTGAACAGGCAAAGGCAACATCAGAATAAACAATGCAAGAATAGTCAGGAAAACAGAATTTGAAATTCTTCGCAGCACAGCAAAAACATCAATACTACCAGACAAGTTAAAAACTGCTCATGAAATCTAGATTGCATTCAGATAATTCATTTTCTGATAAGGTTTGTCAGATCACATGTGCCATATCATCATCAAAGACTGGTTGTAATTTATCTCAAATTTTCCTTAATGCAAACTCTTACTGACTATCTTCCTTTCAAATCTTATATGTTTACTTTACAAATGACAGCAAAGCAGACCTCTTGCTTGCTTCCATAGATTACACCAACAAGAAACTTCTGTAAAATCTCATGCATGGGAGCTGTGAAACAAAATGCTACATACACATACAACCTTTACAAGGGCACACAATTACTCCGACTCTGGCTTCCTGCAAAGACGTCAACTATAGAAGGGGAACCATGCACCTACCAATGTGGAAAAAAGGTCATAATAATATAATGAAACTGGGCTGTTACTAAGCAAAGGAACTATGGTTAAAGTTCACTATCTGCGCCATCGAGAACAATGGGGAAAGCACACAAAAACACAACGAATACAGTGACAATCTAATATACAAAAACACGCTAACAAAATGAATAAGAAAATAACAAATGTCAATCAAGAAATGTAAATATCACAGATAATAATGTCCGGTCTTGCAAAATGAGGCTTCTCCGCCGGACCTGCCTTTATCAAAACAACGGTAATTTGGTCGAACTCGCTCTAAAATATTGCAAATCATAACAATTGAAAAGTAAACAATCTGCAATTGTGTACACTATGCCAAAAGCACCAAAAAGAAACAGAACTAAGAAAATATGAAATAATGTATACAATATTATTTTACACTTTTGACAAATGTAATATTTTGGTTTGCCTTTATTTATTTGTTCCTCTTCTAACATGAGACATTGAGGTTTGTCGGACAGAATGCCAGGCTGTTCCATCTACTGTATTCCTCCTGACCAAGCTTCCAGACATCAGGTCATCTCAGATAACTTGGTTTCGTACTGGAGATTAGCTACCAATGATTGTCATGTTAGCTGACGTTCATTTATTCTGAAGATATGGCCAAGCCACCATAGTTCAGACTGCTTTGAGTCTGAAGGGCTGGGTTTCAAGATAATGGTGCATTGATTAAGAATACATTCCCAATAATATATTTTTTTTTTAAATAACCCCACTGCAAATGATACAAGAACTGCTAATATGAATTTCCCAGAGTGAATATTCCCACTTCTAATTTGTCTATAGCATGTGGTGCAAACTATTATTGATATAAAGCATTGGGTTAAACACCAATTCAGATTGAAGATAAAAGATGGGGTAGTATACATATGCCCAATTCACAAAGGGAAACTATATTTGTTCATCGTCATATAGTAAAACCATCATATTATCATGCATTTTTCCATCCAGCAATAGCATGGGGGCACCACTACAGTGAAAGAAGTGTGTGCCACAGACTTTATAAATTCTTGTAAGTGTGCGTGCACTGTGGCACTTTATTTCACAAGATGCTCTGCCTAATTGAGAATGACTAACTTGTCAAAGTAGAGTTGCATTGGATTTATTATTCTTCCCTCGACAATAATTGGCACTACGATCCACACAGGTGCCCTGTAATAAAATGGACATACCATTTCCTTTTGCATCTTAACTTTTTCCAGAAAGTCAAATCTACAGAAAGGTAAGCATATATAATCTGCTTACATACAAAAGCCGGAGAATATCTCAGCTTAGGGAAACATACTGCAAACATCAAAATGCCATTTCCTGTTTAGCAAATGCTGAAACAATAGACTTGAATAGTTACAATCCATCCCCAAAGTTATGAGTTATAGAAGTAATGATAATTTCTGAGAAATGTTACTAATTCTGTCTTAAATATGTAACGGTATAAAGCATACATGTCACTCTCATGGGTGAGTGGAGTTGTCTTCTGACTTTGAAAGCTACAGAAAAAAAACATTCCATATAAGATACAGGAAAAATGAAAATTTGATTTTTCTGAGGATTGAAACAAGAATTGTCTAAAAAATGTGGGAGCAAAGAGTAATCATGGTCAGTTGAAACATACTGATCAAGACCACACATCATATCCTCATTCATACACCTAAAAACAGGCTCTTTTTGTGTCACAGCAGTCTGGTTTATGAGGTGGGTATCAACACTGTAATTACCATAGTGGTGAACTTACCAACCAAGCAGCTTAGAATAATATCTCATGACTTCCTCAATTGTCTGCAAGATGTCCATCAAATGTCCCCGGACGCTATGTTCAATATAAATGGCATAGCAACAGAGATCATGAAAATGGAAAATCGCTCATGCAACTAACCTTATTGCACCTGAATGAGCTGACAGCATCAGAGCCAGTGACCCACAACTGACTAAGACCATATTTCGCCTCAAGTCATGGCCCCGAAAACAGAATGCAATCATGCAGCCTAGCTAAAAAGATATGGCTAGAGGAATGAAGGCAAACCAGGTCCCAATAATACATTGCTGAAATCAATGTTGGGCCGAAAGGTATAGTTAAACTACGACACAACACCACAAATGTCCCTTCCAGGAGGAATGCAGAAGAAATGGACATCATCTCTTTCCTTCCTTCTCCCCACTCTCCTCAAATCATGTCCTCTACTGCATGTATCCTACTACACTAAAGAACATAATGAACTCTTGTACTGCAGTACTTTCTGTAGCAATGTATTGTACACATAGATATTATCTTGGTTCTGAGTGGTCCACCCGGATCTTTGTGTATGATAAGGACAAGAATAGCACCATTGCCCCACAGAGAGCATGTCGTAAGAGGCGACTGTGTGTCATGGCATAACATGGTTGGGTCATTTAAGAGCAGAATAAATGGTGCCAAACAAGCTGCGTGTCTACTTTGCTCCTGTGTTTGAGTCTATTATGATGAACTTGCACAATGGTTAACCACCCTCTGTAGCAGAGTAAGAAGCTGCTCTAGTCTAGCCGGCTAAGCAGGAAATTCTGCTCCGGCTACATCCAGAGCTGGGACCTGCACAGGGACATTTGCCCCTGTAGAAGTACATGTCGACTAAGACATTATCTAGTGTGGGCTAATATGGGTAACATTTCCTGTATTTTCCTTCAGTTTTGCTGTTACAAATTATGATAGTTTGCTTAAATGTAAGTCCACTGTTAATTGCTCATATTATTAGATATATATGTCTTTTCAATTATTTTATATGTCTTTTCAATTATTTAATCATAAAAAGAAGTGTCATCCAGTACTTCAAACACATCCCCCCACCCTACAAATATTTGTAGTCTAGTACAAGCCTCTTCATGACCTTACTGAACTACCACTTTGCATGGCTAAAGTGGTTCTAAATCAGGATTTATTAAACTTAGGGACTGCTGTATCCACATGAACAAAATATCAATTAAATAGACTTTGCACTGTGTGGTCAAAGCAAAATTTAAAATAATATTATCCATGACTTGTGAACACTTATCTTTCCCATAAAAACTACTACAAATACAAAATTATATAAGAATTAAGGATGTGTAACTGTATAAAAAAACATTAATTGTAAAGCTGATCTATTCAAAAGAATTATCAACTTCTGGATGGTTAGCGTAGGAATAATAAATCCAAAAACAAAATTTGGGCATGATTCTATGAACTAAGTCCCTCACTTATAAGCCACTTCTTAGGGGTATAGTAATTTTCAATGGAAAACAACTGTTTTGATTTTCTTTTTCTAGTACTTGTTCTTGGTGTGATAGAGTCAATAACTTCACTGAGCAATACAGTATTAGACAAACCGCACTTATCCAGATTCATTGGTGAGTTAGGAATAGATGGTTTCTTGCCCGATTCCAAATAATCACAAAGTTTACCATCTTCCACAGTTGTAGGAGGATCAAGATATGTAGAAGATAATCCCAACTTGGTTTGGTCTTTCACATGCAATTCCTGACCTGAGGATCTTTCAACGTTTAACACGGACGAGATTTGCGTATCAGATAATGTTAGAGAAGTCTGGTCAACGTCATCACAACCTAATAAATCCAATTCATGCTGGTCTTCATTACTGTCATCTGTACCATCATCACTGTCTGTTTCATCATCTGCCTCACCAAAACCGCCGATGGCTTCCTGAAGATGGTGGAACTCTGCCCACAACTGCTGCTCCTGTTGTGAGATGTTCTCCTTGTTTCGAGGCACCAAGATACGCTGTGCTGCCTCTGTAGCCAGCCACTCGCTATTCATGGGAACGTGATGGTGCCGCATAAAATGAGGAACCGATAGAAACTGACTGCAGGTTGTACAGTGAACACAGGCAGAGTTTGATTTCACGAATAGGTCCAGGTGGATGTCTGCAGCCTGTGAAGGTAGATGTGATTCGGCATTGATGTCAGATAATGCAGTCTGATGTGCTACAGGAAGAACACGTAATGGCCTCTCTGTAGCTGTGGGTGTGCTGGAGCTGCTGTGAGAAAATGGACTTTGTTTACTGGGCGAGGATACTTTCCACTGCCTGGCAAAATTCAACAAGCTTTTCACTTTCAGCTTCAAAGGCCTAAACTTCTTACTTTGTGACACATCAATGCTGCCATCGGAGTCAATATCTGAGCACACATCTATTGCTCGTTCAACTCTCTCACTATCTTTGTTTCTTTTCTTAGTTTTGCCAACTATAGATCTTTGAATAATTGTTGGCCCCACTTCACTGCTCTTCTTCCTATAAATAGATGCCAATTTTTTATTCATAACATCACTTATATTACTGTTAGGTAAAGTGTCTTTGACCAATTTCTCGTGTGTTCGATCAGGGGTGGACTTTGCCACAGACTCAATTGTTTCCAGGATGGCAGCGTCAAATGATGCGTCTTTTCCCTCACCCTTCAACAAATCTAAGTAATTAATTTTCCTGTGCCGTGTTCGCTTGCCAGGAGAAGATGCCACGGCCTCACACTCCTGTACTGTGTTTTTCTGAGGGAGCTGTGACAGAGACTCCCCAATACCTTCTGACACTGGCAAACTGAAACAAGTGGATAATATCTTATCAATCCTATTGTTAGTGAAAGGATTAAATACATGAGTATAACAGGCTAATGCAGGTAAAATAAACATTATGCTTGTGTGATGAAAATGATTAAATGTCTTTATGTTCACGATACAGCACTGATTGCAGGAGATTTATATAATATAATGTGTGTTATCAGGCAGAAGAGACAAGATAAACCAGCTGTTCTTTACCATAGCTGACATTAAGGATGTCATCACACAACCCATAAAACTGAAGCTACAAGCCAGGAAAGATAAAACTAATACTGCATACGAGATATCATAGTGCAACAACTCTGAAATTCATCGGGAAAAGTAATTCAAAGTACAGGATGTTCCATAAATCAAAGGACAGGATGTTCTATAAATCAAAGTACAGGATGTTTTATAAATCAAAGGACAGGATGTTCTGAAATGTAATTCAAATGATAGGATGTTTTATAAATCAAAGGGTGGGAAGGAAGACAGTTGGTTAGGTAAAAACACTGATCAGACATGTTCGTCTGGGTCAGGCAAAATATACTGGCCAATACCGCCAACCTCGACTTCCGCAGGCTGTTCTTGACAGTCTTCCTAATGAGGTGGGGGAATTGACGTGATCCCCATAGTAGTGAGCTATACATAGATTAAGCCAAGCACAGCACAACCACTGGGGGAACCCCTGTCCTGTCAACTTTCATCGGCGCGATCGAGATGTGAGGAATGCTACTGCAACCTGCCACTAAACGTCCTTTTCAGGTTTTTCAGGGCGCACAACAGAGTGAACCTACTCATTGTGGGTATTCACAACAACAACATAAATCAAAGGACATGGTGCCCTATAAATCAAAGGAAATGATGTCCTATAAATCAAAGGGCTGGATATTCAACATCTTTAAATTTCACCTGATAAATCAGTACCATGAGGACAACAGCTATGTTTCTGTTTGTTCTTGTCCCTTTTTTTTAAATCGAGCTGAAATAATGGGTGATCACTACAGTTAGTGTCATTTAAGAAACCTCCACCAAAGCACAATACATATTTATGCTGTGGTGGTTTCTGTAGCAATTTGTTTTACTTGATTGTCACTAGCCCCATGCATAACTCTTTTTTGTCCATTTTTACAACATGTATGGAGGTACATTGGTCCTAATCTTTTCTCCTCGGGATACAGCCTTGGTTGTAAAAAGTAATGATCGTGTTTGCATATCGAAAGGCATATTTTGAATATGTTGGCCCACATTTACCTAACCAGCAACACACTATAGGTGATATGGTTAACATTATGTCGCCTGCATTTACTACCCCGACTTGCTCATGTACCCTAATTTTTAGACTTGACTATGGAGCAATTTGTGAAAAAATGTCCCACTTCAATTGGAGATTTAACCTAGATCGTTTGGTTGGGTAGTAAGCATACTAACCGCTGCAGCTGTTTGACTAAAGACAATTTCTTATGCTTCCTAAAATCCCTCTTAACCTTCACCTCTGCAACATTACCGTCACATGGTGTGGTTGGGACACGGTGCCAAGCAAGGGTAAGTAACGATATAACATGTCTGCAGATTGTAAGAGGCGACTAATGATGGCTGGCTGGTTGGGACACGGTGCCAAGCAAGGGTAAGTAACGATATAACCTGTCTGCAGATTGTAAGAGGCGACTAATGATGGCGGTCGGCTAACATGACCTATAGACCTTTACACCGCATGGTTAATGTAGGATAACTGATGACGGTTGGTTAATGTGACCAGCTAACCTCTACACCCCATGGTTAAAGAGAGGCGACTAAGGTCAGTTGGGTAATGGGACCAGTAGATTTCTACACCCCATGGTTAAAGTGAGAGGGCTAAGTTACTGTGGTTAAAAGATAACTTTAAAATATAACTATTGACCTATATAATGGTTTGTTTTTTAAAACTAGAATGCCCTTTTTATAGTTTAAGTTTACCAGACTGGAACGATAATCTAGAAACAAACCTATCAGCGATGTGTGTCTCTGTCTGTGCGTGCCTTAAGTGGTCCTATTAAGCAAAAATCAGCTTTCAGTACCTATATAACTAACAGGAAAAGGACATTTTCATACTAGGCTGGAGGACAAAGGGATAGATAGAAGGCTTAACACATGTTTAGTAACAGTTTATGAAAGGAAACAGAACAGGATGTAATTAAAAGCACCATTCCTCTGACAAAATGACACACAATAGTAATTATCTTTAGAAAATGAATGAAGTGATAACACAGCATAGACAACACAAGTTAGGCAGTTGTACAGATCAGATTCCAAGGATTGTTTTGTGTCAGAAAAGTGGAAGAAAGAATAGAACCACAGCACTTGTATAAAGTAGCCTATGGTTATACAGCGGTTGAGAACCTGGTAAGACAAAGTGTTGTAAAAACCAACATTGCAGAAAGCATATAATTGCTTTGATGCAAGCTTCCTGGTGGTCGTCATGAGTAACGGACATGTTCTGATGCTCTCTTAAAGTTTTATCCAATGGAAAGTTATCTTAATATATAATAATAATGTTTGTGTAGGCGTCAAATGCCTGTTGCGTCGATCTTCTTCTTCTTCTTCGTTCATTCTCAATCTCCCACTACTAAACCCTGAAAGGGGCTTAAGTAGCAGAATGCAGTCCAGAGAACAGAATGCGTTGTGTCGTAGTTTACAGCTTGGCTGCGATATTTGCACCTTTCGGTCCAACACATCCGACTTCAGCAAGCATTTTTTCAGTACCATCTTCTCATTAGCCAGTCTGCCTGCTGCAGCCTGTTATCCAGGATCACTGCGTGGAGGTGTAGAAGGGTCTTGGCAGCTATGGTTCGCTGGCCCTGACGCTAGCAGTCAGATATGGGTCGCTAACCACTGCAGCTCATCATCTTGATCCCGCTGCGTCGATCAACCACTACCATGTCCAACTGCTGAGGTTGTGTTCATACATACAGATTCCCCACGTGGAGCCGAGTACTCTGCTGCCTTGGGATGAGGGCCGCTAGGAGTGTTAGACCAATGTTTGTAACAGGATGTCCATGACAAACTCCCTGTTTTTCATATCCCGCTGCAGAGGCTTCTAGATTGTGTTTACCTTGTGGTCAGCGTGACCCTTGCAGTGCTGAGAATACAAGGTTGGGAGAGGTATTATGTAGCCTCTGGTGGATGGAGGGGCGGGCAGGAGGAAGGTGGCTCCACTCCAAGCAGGAAGATCCTTGAGTAGGGATAACCTGGACTTAATTCTGACGTGCAGTTAAGCAGAACGTTGAATTCCACCACGGACTGGTTTCTCACGGTTTAAGCATGGCATGAAATGCAAGCATAACAACCAATCGAATCCACATCAATTCCACAGAATAAAGTTCTTGATACTGCCTGGTGACGGGGTTGTAAATTATAATCCGAACAGGAACCACCAAACATCAGAAAACAATACAAGCACCAGAGCAGGTCGAGAGCGCAGCCATTAAGGTGCGGCCATCTTACTTTTTCAATATATAAACATTTAAACAAATATGTATAAACAGTGTATAGATAAGAAGCACCCACGGGGTACCAGAGTTGGAAATAATAGTATCACTGTAACCTTCCAAGCAAAGTCAACTAAAAAGGGCTGTGATTAAGGCTTGCAACTTCCATCATTGTAAATGCTCAGATAGACTTTATATAAAGGGGCCAGTTATAGTGGCAACCCTTGGCTTTACTTGCAGCAAATAAGTGAGTCAATCAAAGACCAAAAGTCAAAATTAAACAACTTGTGGGTCACATGCTAAGCCATATTATATGGGCTGCACCATGAGTGGCCACTACAAAATCTGATAACAGATAAACATGAGTGGAAAATACAAGGCTTGACAATGCATAGTGTTTCAGAAAAACATGAGTGGCCGAATACAAGACCTGATGGTTGGTTAGTTGGTTATTGATCCAGCAGCCTATGGGCTCCTGTCCTTTGGCCCAATGCCATATGGTGGTATCTGCAACTGTTTGTAAGCTGTTGTTTAGTTTCATACAAAGTGTTCCATTTGTCCTGCCTCAGTGGAAGAAGCTCTTTACTAACACTGGAAAGCGCCGGACATTCAAAAAGATGATGTTCAACAGTTTCATAGGGATGAGTGCACGGCCGGCACTCTGGAGTATGTTCTAGTTGGATTCTGTTTAAGTGGCTGTTAAGTTGTATGTGTTGAGTGTAAAATTGGAAAATGGTGCTTTTGGTGCTTTTCAGGAGGTTGATGTCTTTGGGATGGCCATATGTTTATAGATTTCTCTCCCAGTATTTCCCATCTATTCAGCCAGGCCTCTTTGTTCACAGTCTTCATTAGTTGTTTGACTGTCTGTAGGGTTATTGTTGTGAATTGTTGTTCTTGACTTGATCCTTTCTTAATCAGTCTGCCTGCCTTGTCATTGACATGTGTCTTTGAGGGATCCATTGTATAACTATTCTACTTCATGGAATGTGAGAAGTTGGTTGGCATCTAGGGATATTTGGGCAAGTTCAGGCCTACAATGACCACCATCTTCCAGAGCTTGAAGGGCAGATGTCTGTAAAGATTAGGATGCTTTGGGCTTTTGATGGTAAAGCATCAAATACAGCCCTCAAGTGGTACAGAGCTACTTCCAATGATGTTATTTCTGCCTCATAATTTGAACATTTCAGCACATGCATCAAATGTTCTGTCTGGATACTCCATTTCCTGCTTTAATCGTGACCTTAAAAGCAGATCCATCAGTATAGACACGTATCCATTTTTCTGAATGTGTTGACTGGATGGCCCTTTTATGTTATTTTTTTTAAATTTTGGGCATTTTTAAACGTGGTGGTAAATTTCATGTTTCTCTCTGTTTCTTGGATGTGATATCTGTCTTTAATCTCACTGACGTGGTGGAGGACTGACTTTATTTTACTGCTTTTGTTGTCATTTTTCTACAAGCCTTCTATTGGGGTGGTCTTTGACCACTGTTTTACTCCTATCATAAACTTCCATAGTGGCCACATCTCCTCACATCTCAAGGAGTTCTACATTCACATGCCGCAATGGGCGTTATAGTGTTTAAGAAAAACACGAGTGGCCACTTCAAAACCTTTTCTTTTGCGTTCCCCTTATTTATCTATTCCCCAAGGCGTGTGCGTTGCACTGTGGTTTTTATTTTCCGCCTGTCGGCCCAGTGCATCCGACTTCAGCATGCATTTTATGTAAGGGTCTGCTTCTTCCTGCATTTTCTAAGGGTTTGCTTCCCCAGGGTAACGGCCGGTGCTGGGATGGGGATCGAACCCAGCACCTTCGGATTGTGAGCCGTGTCATTTATCCACTAGCCCACTACAGGACCTGTTAACAGATAGGGTTTCAGAAAAACATTGTCCCAAAGCAAAATAATGACCACAGCAAATAACAACTGAATAAATGCAAGGTTATGCTAGAATGAAAGATAAGAGAATAATTATCAGATATCATGAAATCACCATAATAGAATATCTGAAATAAAGGTTAAGATAGTGCAAGGTAAACAATATTTCTTGAAGTTTAAAACAAAAATGTGTCAACAAAGAAGTTCTAAGGAAGTGTGAAAAAGAGCATTTGCAGTGTTTTAATCAATACTGCTTTTGCAGTGTTTTAATCAATACTGCTTTTGCAGTGTTTTAATCAATACTGCTTCATGCATGTTAATCTGGGACAGTGAATACATACCCAAAAAGTATTTGCAACAATGAGAATACTATGCTTAGAGATGAAGTTAAGAAATCAAAGAAATATTGCAATAAAATGGCACTTAAAGATCAAAAAGAAAAAAACTCCTGGTTGCATGCCTGTTAGGTCAATATTTTCTTGACCAATGGCACACTAGGGATTATGTGGTCGGTCTAAAGGTCAGTACAAAGAACAAAATAGCTCAGGAAAAATTATTACAGCATATCTGGCCAGAAATCCTTGTGACAGCTGGAAAGGCAAATGACAAAGGAAGGTGATAAATCCAGAAAGAATCGATCTGGGTTGAAATGAACAAGAAGGCTGGGAAAAACAATGAATTTTCTGATGTGCAAATTAGCAAACTACAGAAGGAAATTGCTGATGATCACACTAACAAAGTATATCCTAAAACCGTATACTTCGGTATTTATAAATATTAAATGCGGGAGGGTAGATCAGGGCGGAGAAAAAAGAATGATTCATAATAACTCGTAACACCAACTGTGACTGATAAACAAATATGTGATGCAGCAAAGTGTCGTGGAAATTGTAATCATTAGGCCCTTGTGCCATTTACTGGATTTCATGAAACTGTCAAAATTGGTGTTAGTTCCAGAGCTCTGGTATAGATCATAATCCAGAATTGTACAATGAAACCGTTAACTGTGCAATTCAATTTTTATTCTAAACGAAATAATGTCTTTCAGTGCTTCTGGGCAGAAATATAAAGCAGCCTGGATGCATTAAGAGCTGTACTTAACTGCGAATGTAGGATTCATGCATCAATAACTCCTATCAATAGTCCATTTAGGATAAAAGCCTCACCAAAAAAAAATCTTTACTGCTTCTATTATAGGGGAAAAGTGGCTAGTCAGCAACTATTCCTTGGAAATCATCCATGCATTAATAGTCCTTCCTAATGTTTGGACAAGCTCTAAATATCAGGTGAAAGTTAAAAGGTCAGATCTAAAAATGATCTGGCCTGTGGACAGACAGATGTCCAGGATCAAACAGAAAGGAACAGAGAGAGTGAAAGTTGAGGCACAGAAATGCTGAAAGGAAATTACACAAAATATAAAAAAAAAAAGGTTCATCAAGCACTTGTTCGCTTTGAATAGCTACTTCCTGGGGAAACACAAAAGGATGATAAAATGTTGGAAACCCCCAACCCTGTGAAGAGGGTCACCGATCAATGACTTTTTTTAAACAATTGCTGCAGAAATAATAACACAAGCCAATATAAGCAGGTTGTATTCCTTACAGATGCAATATCAGTTATGCAAGTCTTCAAGAATGATAAACTAACAGCCCTGGGCGAACTGGAAGCTAAAAGAATGGTAGTGCTACAGAGGATACCATTACATTGTAGTATGCCATGAAACAAGAGAGAGAAAGAGAGAGAGAGAGAGAGAGAGGGGGGGGGGGGAGAGAGAGAGGGGAGGAAGAGAGGGAGAGAGATGAGAGCAGACAAGTTAGCAAAAGCGGAAGCAAAAAGAGCAATTATGTTCCAGGAAAAGAAGATCCTTATCTAAACCATATGGGGAAGTCGACCAAACGAGAGATAGCATGAGAACAGGAGACAGCTTGAGTAGTCCCTTAATTAACATAGACAACAACTGACCATTAACACAGATAAAAACTGGCTCCATCACCCATATGTACATTCATACAAGCAGACCCTACAAGACTGTTACATGCTTAGGCAATTGCTTTCTGAGCATTGACCACGGAGATGAAACTCCACACAAATCTATGAGGACCGCCGACATTATCTTTGTCACAGATTTCCCTGTTGGGTGTGGGTGCGCATGTGGCTGAACAGGCCAATGCGGGCACGAAAACATCTGCTACATATCGGGCACACGAGGTTTGTAGAAGGGGATGGTGTTCCCGCTGCTCAGGATTTCCGCGTCTCACGTCTGCTCTGGGCTTTCATAACACGGTCGTCTTCACCGGCAGTTACACCCGATTTGACTGCGCTTCTCCAGTCAGATCTGTTTTGCGCAAGACATTCACAGATGTCGATGTCTATCTGGCAACTTTTCAGACCGTCTTTAAAACGTTTCTTTGGGCGCCCTCTCTCAGCTCGCCGTAGAGAAGCTTTTTTGGGAGCCGCTCGCCTGACATACGGACAAGGTGTCCGGCCCATCCTAGTCGTGCTTTCTCTAGCCGTGCATGTTAGCCCTCGAGAGTACCTCGATGTCAGTGACACGATCTTGCCATCGGATGTGGAATATTCGCCTCAGGCAACCTGTGTGGAAGTGGTCTACTTGCATGTCCAGAGTATTCCGTCCAGCTTTCGCAAGCGTATAGTAGGGTTGGAATGATGGTTGCACGGTAGACTTTGAGTTTGGTCTTGACGCTGATGCCACGACGTGCCCAGACCATCGAGCGTATTTTACCAAAGACTGTGCTGGCCTTTGCTATTCTGCTTGCCACCTCATCGTCTAGGCTGACAGATCTCGACAGCGTGCTGTCCAGATATGTAAATTTGTCTACGGCATTCGGCGTCTGCCCGTTGACTGTAGTCTCTGGTTTTGTGTACAGCGTGCCTGGTGCTGGTTGGTAGATGACCTCTGTTTTTTTTTGGCATTTATGGTCAGGCCAAAATTTTTGCATGCGGCAGAGAACTGGTCCATTCCAACCTGCATGTTCAGTTCTGAGTTGCTCATTAGAGCGTAGTCGTCAGCAAATACAAGTTCCCTGATTATGTCGCCAGCCACTTTGGTTTTGGCCTTCATTCTTCTGGGATTGAGTAATTTGCCATCTGTGTGGTACTTTATGGGTATTCCAAGCTCCAGTGATCTGAAGGTGTCTGTCATCGTGGCCGCGAACATCATGTTGAACAAAGTTGGGGCGAGTACACATCCTTGTTTTACTCCGTTTGATACTAGCAACATTTTAGAGATTGCACCGCTGTCCAGTACACGAGCACACATGCCTTCGTGTAGCTGTTTCATCATTGTTATGAACTTGTTGGGGCAGCCAAACTTTGACATTATCATCCACAGCCCTCCTCTGGATAGCAGGCTGTAAAAGATCAGACTGGCTAAGGAGAAGGGATCGATGAGGGAAGTCTAACCTGGTACCCAAAAATGCCTGCAAAAGTTGGATGTGTCGGACCAAATGGTGCAAATATTGCAGTCAAGTTGTAAACTACGACACAATAGATTATATTCTCAGGATAACATCCTGCTATTTGCGAAGCCCTTTTCTGGGTTTGGTAGCAGGAGTTTGAGAACGAACGACAAAGAAGAAGAAAGATACAGTGTTTGTGTAAGGTAGTCAGTCTACTGCAGTTGTTGCCTCTTGCTTAGTGTGATGCACAAAAATGAAACATGAAGAAAGTCAATAATTTACTGGAAATGACGCACAAAATTAGGAAATGAAATAAAACAATGTTACAAAAGACGAAAGATCTATAGCATGAGAACACTGCAAACAAATCTTGTTTATAAAATACGATGAGTCAGTAAGTATGTCACAAACTGACATGGGCAAGTTGAAAAATGTAGTTGGTAGTTTCTCAAATGTGACATTAGGTGGCAGCAACATCCAGCTTTGTGATTACTGTAGGTAGCAGATGCTAGGTGCCGCATACATGTGCGCAGCTCAGATACAAAATGGCACCCGCACTCAGAGTGTACAATCAAATACAGAGTACTGGTGTGCGTTGTTTTTTTGGGGGGGCAAATGGAATTTCTGCAAAGAAAATGTTTCCTATTTAGGGTGAGAAATGCTTGTTGAGTAAAATGGTCCATAACTGGGTCAATAAATTTTCTCAAGGGTGCTCAAAGGTTGAACCCAAACATGCTCATCCTGTGAGATAGCAACAGAAGCATGTGTACTTCTATCCTTAACTTCCCAATGAGAGGAGACTTAATCATCCAGTCAGGCCCAACCATATACGGACTAGACTATGTCTGAAACATACAGATCAAGACCTCGTCGCACTTTCAAGCAGTTCTCCCTGGAAACAGACTTTTATGGTAGTATGGCTAATGAGGTGAGGATCGGCACTGTAATACCCATAATGGTTAGATTACTAAGGAGTCTCACAATGCACTAGAGCTAGGAGGACCCCAGTCCACCTCAAGTTTGCCTCAGAATATGAGTAGACACTGTAACTCACTACCAAAGAAAGTTGCCAAGTGTACTTAACTCAATAACTGTGCCCACTTTAGCAACAACTCCCCAAAGAGGAGCAACAATATTCACATGGGTACTAGCAGTTATGGCGCAGGAACAAAACATGCATGGAGGTGCAGTGGTTCTATTCTTTGATCCCCCAAGATCCAGGAGTGGGTAAAATAATTGTAATAGTGTATATTGTTTGAAGCCAATGAGTGGTAATCACACTTCCAAGTTATGTTATCATAAACGTACTGTTTAAAATATATTTATTAGCATAGAGGTAAAGCACTCACTTTTCTCTGCAACCGGTGGTCAGCTCCAGTTGACAGTACACTTCAGCTGTAAATAGGTACCACCTGGCTTACTGTTAGGCAAGGCTTCAACTTGTGAGCCGTGTCACTTAACCACTAGCCCATGCATCCCCTTTAAAACGAAATGAACTAGCCATCTCACCCCATAAACAAGGTGTGGCCTAACCCAGTGAAGTTAACACTGGTCTTGCACAGTGAAGTTTATACTTCAACCCTGACAGCAGTTTCTAGCTTTGGGACTACATTTACCTTGCTGTTTAACACATAAAACTCTTGAAGTAATATAATGAAACAAATGAACCAAACATAAACAAAAAATGTTTATGATCAACCATTCAAATTCCAACTCACCTCAGTGATTCTGACAACCTTCTTGTAGCTTTACATCCAAGTCGTTTGTTGTTTCCTGAAGGCAGATGAGCCACGGGTAATCTCACATTCTGAGGTCTTCCGATTCTGCTCTGGTGTGCTTCGGTAGTCCTGGCCATTCGAGGCTGAGGTGTGGCATAGTACGTAACCAAATCCGTGGCATGACCTTTTGAAACGATTAAAGTGCTCTTTGAGTTGTAAGCTCTGCCATACTGCACCAAGAAATAACGCTGCATCTCCGTACAGCAGATTACTGGTATTTTCAGCAGCTGACAGCGCTTTTTGAGAATACCTGTATCTTTGGCTGGTAGGATCTGCTTGTGGATATCAACCAGACGGATATACGGCTGGTTCTCAATCATTATGGCAGGCACATCATTGAAATATAAGGTGACGGTTACAATCCATGGAGTGTCGTCAATAATTGTGCTGGACACTGAAGTTAGTGCCTTGGATGAGATTGGAGTGTGGTCTATCCTTGTGGTGAAAACACTGTTATCTAATTTCATATCCTCATCAGTTACACCAAGGTAATCCAAAGTTTTTTCTATAGACGTGAGCCTATGAATGGATGATGAAATATTTGGTATTCCTAATGAACTGAAATCAGATTCAACCGTCGTCTTTACTGAACTGTGGGAGTCTCCATTTAAATGTGATGACATTCCCTTAGATTCTGATATGAATGACGACAAGTACTCAGGAAGACAGTTGCTCCCATCTATGAAGTCTTTATGAGCATGAGATGCTTGACCATCAAATGAATTGGTGCAATGAGTAGACTTTGCAATGTCTAATAAATCGTGACCTGAACTAAGACTTGGGACAACAGTGGTGTCAAATGAAGAAAGATCACCACAGACAGTATTGTCAGGATCTCCTGTGTGATAAACTTTGTTGTTGATACTGTCTGGCGGTAAAGGGGGAAGCAAACCTGAGTTGCTGCTATCAAACATGTGTCCATTGTTAAGAAATCCCTCATCCTTCACCATACTTAGAAGGTAGTGGAGGACAAGCTCTGAAGTAATGCTGGGGTCTCCACTCATGAGCCTAAGACTTTCAGTCAATCCTGGCTGGTTTGGGTTCAAGCCTGCAGTACTGATGATATCTGATGCCTCTGTAGAAGCAATGCTGTCATCCTCCATACTAAGTATGGTGCTGACAATGTGACTATCCACATCAGACACAAACTCACTAGACTGATCAAGGAGTGGGATAACTGGCTGGCAAGGCACAGCACGTGCTGAAGCAGTTGCTAGGTGGGGTCTCTCAGAGAGACTAGCAGCACCACGCCCCTTTACACGCAGTGCTTCTATATCAGCATCTGTAAGATGAGGGATAACAATATCCCCTGGATTTGGTGCCGGTATAGTAATTTTATCTGATGTGAGATGAGAAGCTGATATCTGTCTTCCCCTTGTTCTTGTCCTGGAAGACTTTGACAAATAATACACATACTGATCCTGAAACTGCCCAGTAATCTTTAATTTTGTTCCTGTTTCAGGGTCTATTTCTTCATCCACAATTTTATCAAGTGGCTTCTTTCTTGGTCGCCCAACGGGATTTGTTTTTGTAATAGTGAGATCAGCTGAGACAGATTCAAGTTGTGAACCAGAAATCATACAACTGCCCTTCCTCAACAACTCTTTCTTAAGATACTTGGCTTTCATTATCTTTTCACTATGCAGTCCATCCAGCTTACTCTTTGTTGTAAATTTTCTTTTCCCCCGCTTACACTTTCCAAAGTCTTCAGAAACGCTAAAGGATTCAAACTTTCCTATGTCATCAAAAGAACTAATGGACTCTGTATCTTTTGCATAGTAGTCGTGGTCGTGATGAACTGGGTGCAACCATTCGGTTACTTTGTCTGTGAAATCTGGGGTCATTCTATGTGGGTTTCTTACATCTGGACTATCCTCTTGTGTCTCTGAGCTTGCCTCAGATCTGTCCCAGTCAAGGGTTGGTGACTGGAGTAATGGGTGTAGATTTGGGAAAGTAGATGAAGAATTGAATGAACTGATGAAGTGTGGATTTGTTGGAGTTCCATTATTAAGTCTTTTACTGCTGGTGTGGTCCTTATGTTTAAGAAACTCTTCCAGCTCCAAATTACTACAACTAATGGATCTAAATGAACCAGTACCATATCTCTCATTTTTCTGTGCAGGTTTTCTTGGATGAACTGAGGTAGGGATGTATGATTCTGGTTCTGGTGAACTCATTCCAGTATAAATGTCACCATTTTCATCCCCGCTGAGGATATGCTGCGATGATCTGGAAACTATGTCTGAAGTCAATGAAGAGATTGATGACGATGGTGATTGTAATGTGGAGCAACTGTTGAACTTTTTGTTCAAGTCTAGAGCGCTGATTGGAGCTCCATTATTTATTCCAAACTTGAGATAACTACAGCCCATAGAGAGGTTTTGGTAACGTTGGTCTGTTTCCTCTGATAGAGGACTGCTGTCTGAGCCAATATCAACATCATCATCTTCAAATGCTAGAGGTTGTCTATGGTCAGGGGAAAGGGCATATGGATGATCAAGAACAACAGTCTCACATATGAACACATTGGGTGTCTGATTTATATCCTGCGGTTTAAAGTTCACAGTGCCTTCATGAGGATTACTGAATGATTTATCATGCCGCATATGATTCTGTTCTTTTTCAATTGTCAGCATATTCTTGGTATTTTCAGAATCAGTAATTAAGTGTGGACTTTGTGATTCAGTGTCAACATCAGAGAGCTTATTCCCATTTGATAATACATTACAGGTGTGTCTTTCTTGACACTCATGACCAGTGACAACAGTACCACTCTGGTCCTTTGTGCACATATCTTTATGGATATTATTGTCAATAATTTTCTGAAGTTCCATGTCCAACCCTTTTAATCTTATATCCTGTACTAGCTCGTCGAGCTTGCTCGTAATCCTTTTCATGTGGCTTGGCATCAGTGTCTCTGAAGTCCATAATTTCTGTGGAGCCATCGGAGTTGCAGCGCCTTTTGCACCACAAGGACGCTTTAAACCGTTACTAGTTGTCTTGCCCATCTCCTGTTTTGAATTAGCATCATAAGTATCTTTGTTCTCTGATCCTGCTGTGTCTGCCTGACCTGGATTTGTAGTTTTCACATCAGACAGAGCACCCTTTTCTCCAAATAGTAATGTGGCTGAGATGTCCAATGGACTGAAATCCATAAGCTTGTGCAATATATTTTAAGTGAACCATGGGTTGATAGTTTGATGATACACCTCACAGATTATCTGCAAAGTGCAACAACAACAAAAACGGAATAAAATTAAATTGCAAATAAAAGATGTGCTAACACATTTAACTCATTAGTAATCTAGTAATTGTTTCACATGTAAATTGGAATTTAATTTCTTTTGGTGCTTGTAAGAAAGGGACTATCTATCAGCAGTATCATTTATTTCTAATGTAAATTCAGTAATCCTGTTCAGAGAAGAAACTTGAAAAACAACAAAAGATAATTCAGAGGAAACTCGAGCCGTTCATCAATAAATCTGTGTGTAGGTTAATGAATATAGGCTGGCAAGACATGGTGAGGAACAAATACCTATGGGGAAAGGAGTCAACAACATGTGGAGCAGCTGATCAAACGTAGGAATTGGAAAGAATAAACTCTATTGAAATCACCATCGAATGTGACCAGACAGGCCATTTCACGGAATCCACAGGTGAAGAGGAAGAGACAAAAAAAAACACCTGGGAAAAGAGACTGAAAATGAACTTTAGTCCCTGGACCTCAACTGGTAAAAGGCAGAAAGAGTAGCTGAAACCCTAATCTGCTGGAGAATGTATGTCAATGGTCTAAGTTCCAAAAGAAATGACAAGCATTGTTGGCCAACATGATCCATGAACATACTAATAATGGACAACTAAACATTCAAAAATGGTTCCTAAAAATTACCATTTACTTGAAACTTATACAGGTTAAAATATCTCTTCTAGCCACAAAAATTCAATTGTTAAACACCATAAGATTTCTAGTTTATCAAAAGAATGTGAAATATCTTACTAGATAAGAGTAAAAAATATCACATATTTTAATAGTTAAAGTTTGCATAAATAATAATTAACTAGGGACACTTCAAAAGCATGTGTTTCTACAGTAATACACAAAGCTTGATTATTAAATATAACTGTCCACTAAATATATACAATTTGCTTAGCTCATCTGGTTCTTGGAGTTCAATATTGGATGGGAAAGAATAGACCCACTACCATGATACATGTTGATAATACATGATAATAATGTAGATAAATGTACAGTCATCCACATGGGTAGATCCAATTTAATTACAGAATGGGAGAAAACAATATTAGAAAGGATGGATAAGGAAAGGGACCTAGGGGTTATAATAGATCATACAGGAAAGGTGAGTGAGCAAGTTAAGGTAGCAGTGAAAAAGGCAAATGCAATGTTAGGTATGATAAAAAGAAATATTAAACATAGGAGCAAGGAAGTGATCGTCAAACTGTATAAAGCTTTAGTTAGACCTAGATTGGAGTACTGTGTACAGGTGTGGAGTCATTATCATAGAGGGGACATAAACATGCTAGAAAGAATACAAAAAAGAGCGACAAAGATGATAGTGGGATTCCAGAATTACAGTTATGAGGAACGACTCAGAAAAACCGGCCTACAGTGTCTCGAAGAGAGAAGAATTCGTGGTGACTTAATACAGGTTTATAAGATGATCAGAGGAATCGATAAATTAGACTATAACAAGTTTTTTAAAATACAGCCACCCACAATAACACGAGGGCATTGCTACAAGCTGACTAAAGAGAGGTCCAGGTTAGATATTAGAAAATATTCTTTTAGTCAGAGAGTGGTGTCTGCTTGGAATGCATTGCCAGGGGAGGTAGTGGAGGCAGGGACAGTTAATGCATTTAAGAATAAACTGGATGCGCATAGCTTTTAGAGCAAGGTGATGTAAATGTAACTGGTTGTATACAGACTCTGCATGGTCTTCTAAACCAATATAAAATCGTTAAGTTAAGTTATGTCATAAAGAACCAAAAAATATGGTTTGAATAGGTAAGTCTTACCTAACAAATGAAACTACTCAATAAACATAACTCAGATAAACAGACATTAGTCAGTTACAGTATGGGGAGAACAGATATAAATAGTAGAACATTTTCTCCAAGGCTGTTGACTCCATGAAGGGTGCGAAGTGAAACATGGTCCTCTCAAATTCTATTCAGTGATACACAGGGCTTGACAAAAGCGCTCATCTGTGATGAGTACAATTTTTTACTTGACGAGTAAAAATAAAAACAAGTTTTTAATTGTTAATTATGTTTTTAATCGATACTACATAACGACTCTTGCACGATTATTAATAATATTAGTTTCAAAATATTGTACATAAGCTAGTTTATGATGGTGAATCTAAATGAACCCCCACTGCCACAATTTAAAATTTAAACTTACTAAAGCCATCGATAAATGGTACTACAATGCTAAAACTACCAATAATGTTCAAAGACACACATGTCATGCCTCTAACAGAAGTGCATTTTCTCTTAAGAAGAAATAGACTAATAGTAATACTGTGCAAGTAATACAATATATTTTGGTTTGGTACGCAGTGTTATGTAGAAATAAAGGTGAATGAATGCCTAATTTAAATTTATTAACATAAAGTGTATAACTGTAGTCCGACCATGCTGACTGGTGAAATTTTTGACTGACTGGTAAGCCACCTTAAAATTTGTCAAGCCTTGGTGATACACTACAGCTGTACTGTGACTAGGTAAGCCTGAGACGGGCTACTAAGTTCATGAAAGAAGCAGATACAGACCCTAATTATTGGATAGCAAACAATGAAGATGAATACTAAGTAATGTACTGTATAAGCACCAACTGAAAGATTTGTTGCATGCTTTCTGCCCTGAAAATAATGAGCATAATTTACCACAAGGAAGTGAAATATAACTGGCCAGCAACAGAGCCAGCTGTGGTGATATACCAGCATCTATCCTAATAGATTATATTGTAGTGAAGATCGTTTCCTACAAACACGTGCAAATAATTTTATAAGTGTAAAGTTTAACTAATTTATTATTAGCAACAGAAGAGCTCCTGGGACAACAGAGAGAGAATATGTACAATTAGCCAGCTCCTGAGATGACATAGAGGGAATTTGTACAACTAGCCAGCTCCTGGGATGACAGAGAGGAAATATGTACAAATAGCCAGCTCCTGAGATGACATAGAGGGAAGTTGTACAACTAGCCAGCTCCTGGGATGACAGAGAGAGAGGGAATATGTACAACTAGCCAGCTCCTGAGATGACAGAGAGGAAATATGTACAACTAGCCAGCTCCTGGGATGACAGAGAAGGAATATACACAACTACTAGCAGCAAGCTACAGAAGCAATCAGTAGCCAAGTCTTTCTAACTCTGCTGAAAGAGACTGAGCCTATGGGTATGCGCATGGTTCAGTGATGTCGATACTGAATAATTTTTAATATATATAATTTTTATATGAGGTATGTTACGTCATTCATGTTTCATCTCATCTATCTAACCTGTCTATAGTTGAAAGCTTGCTTGTGTGTACTGTGTGGCAGAGATGAGAATTGTCACAAAGTGTATGTGCACACGTGTACTGTAGCACACCTGAGTGTTTGATATTAAAAGGCAACTGTTACAAAGCGGTCAGTCTACTATAGGGGTGAAGACTGTCCAACTCGTGTTTACTTAGGCACTCCACTAATTCCACACACACTTAAGCCTGCAGCAGGAAGAACAGAATGAATAACTGGTTTATCCGAGATCAGACAAAACGGTATAATTCCTGTAGGGTAGAAGGATGTCAGGTGTGTGTCCAACCCATGAGTTTACTTGTCTTACGCACCCCACCCATTTAAAAAGCTGCTGCGGCTTGATAAGACAAAAAAGGTCTAAAATCTAAATAATATATATCACTATACATGAATACAAGAATTATTCTTAGAATGAATCACTGATATCGGACAAATCGGTACGGGTAAAAGTCTTTCCAACCCATGTGCTTAGCACCCCGCCCATTTCACACATTTGATTGCTGCCCTGTCAAACTATGCTATAAAAAAAAAAAAAAAAAAATCACGATGCAATAACAAAAGAACGAATAAATTGGAGAACGTGAACGACGCCTATATCCCATACAAAGGATGCTGGTGGTCAGCGGCGACAACAATCAGGCTTCATAAGCCTAGCGACCGTCGACCTAGCCCGCCAGGCCTTCGTCAGGCTCCACAAGCCTAGCGACCGTCGACCTAGCCTAGGACTAACAATCATGTGACCTACTTTTTTTTTTACCGCCATTTCCCACGAACAAAACGCGCAGTCCGCGGTATAGCAACTGCGCATAATACGCACATCGCCACACTAATATTCACGTTACTTACACGTTTGTTTATTCGATCAGGGGGGTTAAAAAGAATTTTCCAGGCACAGTTCTCCACAAATAATATGCGACTTATTCGACCAATAAAGACGAGCTGGATTTGCAGAGCTGTGAAGGTAACATCCTCTCTGGCTGGCAGACAGAAACGGAATGCAGCAGTGTAGCCCAGTGTTGCCAGATTTATATTTTGAAAAAAGCCAAATACGGCTGCAAAAATTATTCAAAAAAAGCCAAACATTTCTTCGCTCATGGAATTAAAAACGATATTATAGCGAAATAGGTTCTGGTGTGGAATAGGCGCGCCTCCGCCAATAGAAACTAGTAAGTCAAACACATACATTTTTTTTTAAATAAAAAAAAAATACAGCCTTTCAAAGTCTGTTGAAGGAAAAACACAACCCCCCCCCCCCCCCCCCCCCCCAATGTTCTCTTCGCTTCCCTTGTCCACTTCAAATATAACATGAAAAGCAATCAAATTAGCATAAACTTTCATATTTTAAAAATAACAGCGGTTATTCCCACTAAAACCATATCCCGTGTATCAGGGATTTAAAATTTGTTTGGGGAAGGAAGTGCCGGGCACTTAACAGCGAATGAGCTGAGTGCAGGCAGCGACTCATAGCTGGCTGTTTGCCTCAAGGTCAGCTAACTCTACCTGACCAAGACCCGATTCCGCCTCCAAGTTGCGGCCATAAAGCAAGTTGCAGCTAAGACAATAGGGAACGAAGAAGGAAGGCAAACCGGTCTCATTAATGGCGTGCTGAAATCAGATTGTCAGGATAAAATGCGAAGACATCACCGCTATGCTGTTAAGTACAACACATCGTAACATAACGTCATTGTCAGGCCGAAAAAAATAATAACATTTGTGATGAATATAAGTTTTTGTTGCAATGCTAATTTGAAAGCAATAGTGAAGAATTGAAGAGTGTATTTATTGTATTTATCTGCTAAAACATGCATCCACCCAATCTCAGAAACACTTGACTGGCGCCCAGGTTCTTTGTTCGGTCATGTTATACGACTGGACCAGGAAACCCATGCAAACAAGATACTACACAAGTCGTTCCTCAGCACCAAAAGTCTTCTCCCGACCGGCTGGGGGCACAGAAGAGGCTGTCCCCGAACAGTATGGCTCCAGCAAGTAGCAATCTCCTCCTCCGCCCTGGACGAGGCCTGGAACCACACCATAGCTGTGGGTCATTGATGTGACCGACCGACGCAACGGGCCTCAGACGCCTAACCGAACATTATTATTATTATTATTGAAGTTCCGCGCTACACATGAAACTGGTAAAGGGTTGACTGTTCGATCAACTCAACCGCGACTTTCATGAAACCACAAAGATGCAGCTGAATTATGTTTTTCGCTGTCGTTTGACCTTATCATGCATACGAGAATGAATATCCTTTCAAGAATTACATCGGTTACTTGTCTTAATAGACAAGCAATGAGAGCGGTAGCGAGCTCTTCCAATTCTGTATACACGAGGGAGTTCATCCAAAATCGTTCGCTGTTTATTGAGATGATCTGTCCTCAATAGAGGAGATTTCTTCACCCTACTCGACAATGGTAATTTCTTTAAATGTGCAATTTTCACAGGTCGGAAAAGAATCTTTCATAGAAGCATCATTACATCTATCTTCACTCGGATATTCTTCTTCTTCTTCTTCTGCGTTCGTTCTCAATCTCTCACTACCATTTCCTTAAAATAGCTTTGCAAGTAGTAGAATGTGGTCTAGAGAACAGAATGCGTTTACAGTTTGACTGAGATATTTGCACTTTTCGTTCCAACACATCGGCCTTCAGCAGGCATTTTTGGGTACCACTGCCTTCCCTCTTCGATCCCTTCTACTTAGCCAGTCTGCTCTGTTGCAGCATGTTATCCGGGATCATCGCGTGGTGGTGTAGAAGGGTCTTGTCAGCTCTGGTTCACTGACGCTAGCAGAAAGCTATTGATCACTGACCCATAAGTCACTGACAGCTGCAGCTCAAGAGCTGCTCAGTATCTTGATATTAAACTAGCGATGGCAATTGCTTTGATATTTCATTTAATTTTTGTATCTGCCTTGGTGTTCTTTTGTTGCTATAGAATCGTTGTTTATAATTTGACACTAAGAACAACTTGAAAAATACATTTTCTTTTCTTGGTCCTCTTGCGTCATTTTATTTGGTGAAAATTAGGGTCACCATAGTAACAGCTCGTACTGGAAGTTATTAGGTCATTATTATTTTGTTGAAAAAAAGACCGCTCGATATTTAAGAGTACTTACAGGGATCAGGAACCACCCTAACAAAATAGATTTTGTGGTCTGGCAAAATTTTGTTAACGTGTGAGTTTTGAAATGCAGATTGTTTTGAATGGGGAGGTTCAGCAACGGTGAAAAAGCAGCTTATTCAGTTTAATAAAAAATATTAAGCATATCTGATCTGATCTTCTCTCGAGACGTAGAATAGATTACAGCTTTTCAAATACGAAAGTTGTAATTTAAGCATGTTCATTTTATATAGCAAATTTATCACTCTACATAAATTATTAATCTTACTAATTTCATTAGTATACTTTGCAGGAACCAGTAGAATAAGACATTGCTGAAGATACAGAACAGGTTTCGTGAAATTAAATTGTTCAAAACCAAGTTGGCAACATCGCTAGCATAAAGGTTACGGTTATTTTGGCTACGTTTTTGCCTTTATAATGCTGATTTAAAAAAGAAACATATTTTTTTCAATATTTCTGTGGAAACGATTATATTTTTTAAGCCACCACCCCCCCCCCCCTTTATACATTAATTAATTAGCATCATAGTCTGCCTTTCGAGTACACTAAACAATACACGTTTTCTAAGTACCTGCAGGTCTGTACCTTTGTTTTATTAATATAATAGCATCCACTTAACTGTGTGTGTGTGTGTGCTAGAAAAAGATCAGAGAAAAAAAGGGAGAAAATAAATGAAATGTCTTTTCCTGACACCAACCATTTCTCTAAAAGACCCAATTTAAAAAGCCAAAATATTGAAATGATTTTCTGAGGTCAGAAGACTCTCCCAAAAGCCTCACCACTTTTACCGACAATTCCAAAAGACTAATATGCAAACAATAGAAAATACAAATTTGACAGTAACAGAAATAAACCGATGTTTCTACGTAAAAAGGTATTTATCAAGGGATAGACAAAAGCGAACAACGTGTACAAAAACTGAAGGAAGTGAAACGAGTGCCAGTATATAATATTAAACAATTCCAGTGATACAAATCAAATTATAAAAATAAATAGTTGCTGAATGTAATGATTTTTTTACATATAACATATTCAATTAGTAGTTTATTTTAGTTCACAGTTCTCGCTTGTATTGTCCTTGATAACTGTCTATTTTGGTAGAAACTACAAGGAGCACCTGATGTTTTTATCATTTTATTCATGTTTATATTTCTTTCAATTTCGTAAAAAGACTAAACCAATTTGCGAACGATAATCAATTCTAAATATAGCAACGCAGCTTGAATTTGGCTTAATAAACGCCAAGCTGGCAAGCCTGACCAGGCTGGTCACGAAGACTAGGCCTTGTTCGTCGATAAAAATAGAACTTACGAAACGTAAAAAACGTAGTAAACGAAACAAAATTTGACGAGAAAAAAAAAAAGATATCTCCATCAATATGAAAATAAATGCAATCTTACTGTCATCGGACATTAGAGAGAAAAAAAATGCATGTAATGCAGCGCAGATTGGTAGGCAAATGTGTTTATTTTATGTTTTTATTTGCTTGTAGGTTCAAAACAAAAACGTGGATCCAGCCAAACTAGGCCATGTGTATGGCACACAAAGCGCGCGTCACCACGTGTTCATGCTATATGTTGAACTGATGAACAAAGGAACAATAACAAATTTAAAGGCATGTATATTGTGAAACACGCCAGGTGTATAGTAATAGACAATCAAAGTTCCAACTACGGACCTCCAGTAGACAACTGCTACAAAGAAGACGAGTTATGACAGCACCATTCAGTGGGGATTGGCTCGTTCATTATAAGAATATAGACTAGGTCGTTCAGTCTGAACATGGTGATTGGGTCGTTCAGTCTAAGAATGGTGATTAGGTCGTTCAGTCTAAACATGGTGATTGGGTAGTTCAGTCTAAGAATGGTGATTGGGTCGTTTATTATAAGAATAAAGACTGGGTCGTTCAGTCCAAGAATGGTGACTGGGTCATTCGGTGTAAGCATGGTGATTGTGTCGTTCAGTCTAAGTATAGTGATTTGGTCGTTCAGTATAAGAATGAGGATTGGTGCGGTCAGTCTAAGAATGAGGATTGGGTCGTTCAATTTAAGAATAGAGACTGGGTCGTTCAGTCTGAGAATGGTGATTGGATCATTCACTCTAAGAATGGGGATTAGATGGTTCAGTCTAAGAATAGAGACTGGGTCGTTCAGTCTGAGAATGGGGATTAGATGGTTCAGTCTAAGAATAGGGACTGGGTCATTCAGTCTAAAAATTGTGATTGGGTTGTTCAGTCTAAAGCGTTCTGAAAGTTGTCTACACTATGCATTTGGCTGTTCAGCCTAAGAATTTGGATTGCTGGCTTTAATCCAAGAATACGGATTGGGTCAATTGAGTACAAGAATTTGGACTTCCCCATTGATTCTAATAATGGTAATTGGGGCGTTCAGTCTAATTTTTCTTCTTCGTCGTTCTTTCTCTAATTCAAAATTAAGTTTAAAATATATCCAATCTATAACGGGATCCTCGCCGATGCTACGGAGGTCGTGCATTGTGCTGAGATTCTCTTCATTAAAAAAAACTGTATGCAATGAGGTTGATTCTTTGATCAAACTAAACTGAACTTTCAAACTCCCGCTAACAAACCGTCAAAATGGGATCTTCTTCTCCTTCTTCTTACGCTGTCAGACGTCGACCTTTAATTTTTCGAAAAAAGCAGCGGTCATCCTGAGGCTGTCGACACTGCCATAGAGCTTGTCTAGTGTTGCCACTGGTGATGGCCACATCTGCTCTCTCTGATCCTCGTATGTCGGGCAGCAAAATAGGATCAAGATGCTGAGCAGCGCATGAGCTGCAGTGGTCAGCGACTCATAACTGACTGCTAGCGTCAGTGCCAGCGAACCAAAACTGCGAAGACCCTTCTACACCTCCACGCGGTGATCCTGGATAACAGGCTGCAGCAGGGAAGACTGGCTAAGGAGAAAGGATCGAAGATAGAATGCTAACCCGGTACTCAAAAGATGATTTCTGAAGTCAGATGTGTTGGACCGAAAGGTGCAAATATCGCAGTCACGCTGTAAACTACGACACAACGCATTCCGTTCTCTGGACTACATTCTGCTACCTAACCCCTTTCAGTGTTTGGTAGTGGGAGATTAAGAACGAACGAAGCCAAGCCAAGCAAACCGTCAATGCGTTGTGTGATAGTTTACAGTTTGACTGCGATATTTCCACCTTTCCAACACATCCGACTTCAACAGACACGTTTGAGTGTCTGGTTTGCCTTCCATCTTCGATCCTTTGTCCTTAACCAGCCTGCTCTGTTGCAGCCTGTTATCCAGTATCCCAGCGTGGAGGTGTAGAACTGTGTTGGCAGCTCTAGTTCGCTGGCACTGACTCCAGCAGTCAGATTTGGGTCTCTGACCGCTGCAGCTCATGTACTGTTATCTTAATCGGGACGTAGAGGCTAACGTCTGGTCAGGCAAAACACACTGATCAGACAATGTTAGACAGGTCCAGGAGAAATATACTGACCAAGACCGCCACCTGAGCTCCTCCATGGTCGTCCTGGAAACGGGCTGTTGTCGAGCACACCAGTCTGGTTAACAAGGTGAAGTTCGACGTGATCCTCGTAGTTGTGAGTGACACGCAGATAAAGCGAAGCATTGAACAACGGCCTTGAGGTCCCCGGTCTACTTCATCAGCACGCTCGGGATGTTACGAAAGCTACTGCAATCTGCCACAAGTTCCGTCCTTTTCAGGGCGCACAAAAGGGTTACCAACCAACCAACCAATCATCATCTTTATCACCGAGTGTTGAGTAAAAATATGGACTGGGTTGTTCTGTTTTTTTTCTTTTCGGCGTTGGTCCTAAAAAGAGCACTGCAGCACCTTGTTGTAGTTTACAGCGAGGCTACGACGTCTGTACCTTTCGATTCTATACATCCGCATTCATCCGGCTTTATTTGGTTCCGGGTTTGTCTTCTTACTACGATAATCATTCTTTTAGCTATACTGCACTAATGCAGGGTGATTCCAGCATATTTACTATGAGGAGGAATGTGGTCATCCTCAGCTCTTGTTCGCTGAACCTGATTAAATTAATTAACTATGAGTTGCCGGATGCTGTCAGCTTATTTACTGTGTTGCATCTTCGGCTCCGTTCAGTCTAAGAATGGGGATTGGGTAGTTCAGTCTAAGAATAGGGTGGGGTTGTTCAGTCTAAGATTGGTGATTGGGTCGTGCAGTCTAAGAATAGGGTTGGGCTGTTCAGTCTAAGAGCATGGAAAAATATATAGAGGTAAATCAAAAGAAACATATGTAAAATATTTGGACAAGCAGAACATATCTCAGAAGGCGAATAAAACAGCAAAAATAGACTTTGAAAAAAAACTTGCTCAGAGGATCAAGACTGATAGTAAAAGCTTCTTCTCTTACGTTAGAAATAAACAAAGAACGAAAGACAAAGTGAGCCCTCTCATAGACAGTACAGGGAAAATAATAAGTGAGAATAGGGAGGCAGCTAATCTGCTCAATCAGTACTTTGGCACAGTCTTCACAAAGGAGGACTGCTCCGAGATCACAGAGCCTATAGATATTTTTCAAAGAGACATGGATACAGCGGGATTAGGATCAATCTGTATTACAGAGGAAATGGTTTTTAAAAAATTGGAGGGGTTAAAAGTGAATAAATGTCCAGGTCAAGATGGTATTCATCCAAAATTGCTGTATGCAATTAGAGACCAACTAGCAAAACCATTGGCTATATTATGTTCTCAATCACTTACAACAGGGAGTGTTCCACGGGATTGGAAAGTTGCGGGAGTGATCACCTTATTCAAAAAAGGAAAAAAATCAGATCCAGCAAATTATAGACCGGTGAGTTTAACGAGCATAGTCTGTAAATTGTTAGAGTCAATAATCAAAGAAAACATTGTAATGCATTTAGACAAATTTAATCTAATTAGAACTAGTCAGCATGGGTTAACTAGAGGAAGATGATGCTTAACAAATCTATTAGAATTCATGGAGGAGGTTACTAAAATCATAGATTAAGGGGAGCCAGTGGACGTTATTTATCTAGACTTTGCAAAGGCCTTTGATAGAGTACCTCATCAAAGATTATTTCGAAAGTTAAAATCACATGGAATAGGTGGGGAAGTTGCCAAATGGATTGAAAATTGGTTAACGGGAAGAAGGCAGAGGGTGGGCATAAATAAGGAGTACTCTGAGTGGTTGTGAAGTGAAAAGTGGTGTGCCACAGGGCTCGGTTTTGGGACCAATTTTTGTTCTTGATACATATAAATGATTTAGACATAGGTATGAGATCCATTTTTGCAAAATTTGCTGATGACACAAAACTATGCAGTAGTGTCTCATCTAAAGCGGAAGTGGATATATTGATGTCGGATTTAGATAAAATTCGAGAATGGTCTGTAAGCTGGCAAATAAAGTTTAATGTAGATAAATATAGTCATCCACATGGGCAGATCCAATATGGAACATAATTACAGAATGGGAGAAAACAATATTAGAAAGATAGATAAGGAAAGGGACCTATGGGTTATAATAGATCATACAGGTAAGGTGAGTGAGCAAGTTAAGGTAGCAGTGAAAAAGGCAAATGCAATGTTAGGTATGATAAAAAGAAATATTAAACATAGGAGCAAGGAAGTGATCGTCAAACTGTATAAAGCTTTAGTTAGACCTAGATTGGAGTACTGTGTACAGGTGTGAAGTCCTTATCATAGAGGGGATATAAACATGATGGAAAGAATACAAAAAAAGAGCGACAAAGATGATAGTAGGATTCCAGAATTACAGTTATGAGGAACCACTCAGAAAAAAACGGCCTACAGTGTCTCGAAGAGAGAAGAATTCGTGGTGACTTAATACAGGTTTATAAGATGATCAGAGGAATGGATAAATTAGACTATAACACGTTTTTTTTAAAATACAGCCACCTACAATAACACGAGGACATAGCTACAAGCTGACTAAAGAGAGGACCAGATTAGATATTAGGAAATATTTTTTTAGTCAGAGAGTAGTGTCTGCTTGGAATGCATTGCCAAGGGAGGTAGTGGAGGCAGGGACAGTTAATGCATTTAAGAATAAACTGGATGCGCATAGGTTTTAGAGCAAGGTGATGTAAATGTAACTGATTGTATACAGACTCTGCAGAGTCTTCTAAACCAGTATAAAGACGTTAAGTTAAGTTAAGATTGGTGATTGGGTCATGCAGTCTAAGATTATGATTGGGTCGTTCAGTTGAAGAATAGGGTTGGGTCGTCCAGTCTAAGAATATGATTGGGTCGTGCAGTCTAAGAATATAATTGGGTCGTTCAGTCTAAGAATATGATTGGGTCGTTCAGTTGAAGAATAAGGACTGGGTCATTATGTTAAGAAAGGGGTTTGGATCTTCAGTCTAACAATGGGGATTGCGTCTTTCATTTTTTAAAGTTGGGATTGGGTCGTTCGGTCTTAGAATGGGATTGGTATTCAGTTAAAGAATCGGCAATGAGTCGTTCAGTCTAAAAAAATGGATTGGTATTCAGTTAAAGAATCGGAATTTGGTCGTTCAGTCTTAGTAATGAAATTTGGTCGTTCAGTCTAGGAACGGTGATTAGTACGATATTGTCACTATCTGTGACCCAACTAATCGTGTTGGATGGACACGCCTGATGTCCGATTTTATCCTGACGTCATGTCTACGTGAAAACCGGTAGCGGCAGCATTAACGGATAGCAGACAAACAAAATGGCGGAAACCCGCCTAGGAGTCTGCCTGAATTGCAGTGATGTCAGTTTTTCATGCTATTAATTGAGCTAATATTTCATATATAAGTAAATTCAAGTCAAGTCAAGTAACCATTACTGCCGTAAAGGCGTAAGATGTTTAGCGATCTCACATCATACTGCCGTAGGGGCGTAAGATGTTTAGCGATCTCACATCATACTGCCGTAGGGGCGTAAGATGTTTAGCGATCTCACATCATAAAGACTCGACTATATAAGGGAGGTGGTCATCTCCTCTCCCTCGCCGCTTTAACTTCATAGACTGAACTGGTACTCATTTAAGGCTGGGTCGACCCTGAAGCTGTCGCAGTTTGAAAAAATATTTCCGCCACAATTAGGGAATGAACACTCAAATGCGAAACCAGCTCGCTAACCACTGTACTACGCGGCTTTCTTACGTATATATATAAGCGGGGGTGCGTGCGTGTATGTGTGTGTGTGTATGTATGTGTTTATGTATGTGTGTATGTGTGCGTGCGTGTGTGTGTGTGTGTGTATGTATATATGTATTTACGTATATATATATATATATACATATATATATATATATACATACACATACATACATATGTATATATGTTAATTATTATATTTTTTAGAATACAGTATGACTGGATGTTAACAGAACCAACATCAAAACAATCCTGACTGACTCTCAGGTGCGTAGTCTACATATATCGGCAGTTTTTGGGATCGGCAATTTGTCGAACATGAAATTCCAATCATTAACCATAGTTCTGATACGTTCCAATGATAAACTCAGGCAAGATAAAGCGGAGGGAGTTTCATGCGTCCATTAAAGACGTCATCAGACGTGATGGTAATTGACTGATTCGTCAATTTTTATTACTCTATCTACTAAATTACTTATAATGTAAATTTGTTATTTTTCCAATTCTTGTATTCGCTCGTTGATATTTTACACTGTCAGATTAACTTAGATCATTGTCGAGATGGATCTACCAGACCAATCATCGCATCTCATCCATGATTTTTTGTTGAAACACGGCGTTTGATAGGTTCGGCTCTCCGCAGCCATGACAATCTGTCAATGTTGCCTCTTTCCAAAACTTCAGATGCTACTCAAATGAACGATATTTCTGGATATAGAAGAAATCAAGATAAATGCGACGAAACACATGTTGGAAATTCCCACCAAAAATATAGCTGGGTTGACTTTAAGCAGGCCGGTAGCGGGAATTGAACTCGCTACATGTGTCTTGGTTCGTTGATTGGTTGGCTATTGATCCAACGGCCTATGGGTTCCTGCCTTTTGGCCCAACGCCATATAAGGGTATATGCAAGTGTTTGTAAGCTGTTGTTTAGTTTCGTACAGAGTGTTCCATTTGTCTGGCTTTGGAGGAATACGCTCTTTCCTAATACTAGCAAGCGCTGGATATTCAAAAAGATGATGTTCGACAGTTTCATAGGGATGTGCGCACAGCCAGCACTCTGGAGTATGTTCTGATTGGATTCTGTTCAAGTGGCTGTTAAGTTATATGTGTTCAGTGCAAAGTAGGAAAATGGTGCTTTGGTCTTTCCTTTTCAGGAGGTTGATGTTGTCTTTGGGATTTGGGATCGCCATAATGTTTGTAGAATTCTCTCCCAGTATTTTCCATTGCCCATCTATTCAGCCAGTCCTCTTTGTTCGCAGTCTTCAGTAGTTGTTTGGCTGTATGTAGGGTTGTTGGTGTGTATTGTTGTTCTTAACTTGATCCCTTATTAACCAGTGTCTGTCATGTCATTGCCAAGTGTATTTCAGTGACCAGGGATAAATTGTATAACTTTTCTGACTTCACTACATTTGCCTAGAAAATAGTGCTCTACGAATACTCAACTCAGACGCTCACATCACGAGAAGCTTCAAACAGCAACATCTTGAAAATATATTATTTTTTATAACGGATGAAAATACGAAACAGAAATCAGAAAGTGAATAGGAAAGATAAGGCTAATTTCATCAACACAATTCAGATATTGACATCCAAATAATTAACGTAAAAATGAAAAATAAGAACAATCAAGTAGTGTGTATACTCATCATTACTGTGTAGCGCTAGAAGCACGGACAATGGACAAACAGAGAAGAGAACATAATGTTTGAAATGTGGATCTATAAAGACGTAAATAGGTCGAAGCAGCAACCTTACCCAAGGTCAATAGTTGATAAAAACATGAATAGATAAGGGCTCAGTGAGCAAACGGTGGCAAGAACAAAATGAAATCTACGTTATGACCACTAGGCCTTTGTCGCGGGCACAGATCGGAAGAAAAGAACAAATCAATACAAAAACAAGACATGATGTTGTCGTTGTTACTAGTGCCACCCGTACTTCAGTTAGGTACTCTTGACAGCTTTCTTTAGTGGCGGGTTCCAGTTGCTCTTCTCACATCCTGAGGCGTTTTTGACAAGGTGGACCGGGATCTCCTGGCTGTAGTGCAATGCAAGGATCCTCAGCAAGCTCGTCACTATCGAGATCTCAGAGTCGATCTCCACCTCGTTAGCCAGGATGCCATGCATATAGCTTGATCAGAATGTTTTGTCTAACCCCGACTACTTACTTTCCGTGTCCACTAGAAGTAGTCCCTTTCAGTCATGACTGATTATAAGATGATATGACTTGGAGTGGGGTAACAAAACATAACAAAATGTATACTTAGCTTTTGTTGTCTTTCATTCTCCTTGCGGCGTTGTCTTTTCACTTCTCTGTGTTGCAAGAGCTTCGCTTCACCAAGTGTGAGCTGGCCATTCAGAATACATCTCCACCTGGATCGGTCTGCAGCTTCGTCTTCCCAGGATGTTAGATTCATGTCCAGAAACTGTACACTGGAAGAGTGAGACCAGTTCTCGAGTATGGCATTGCGGCATGGACAACAGCAGCAAAGGCGAACTTTGACAAAATTAGCAAACTTCAAAACCAAGCCATGAGAGTTATAACAGGAGGCATGAAGTCAACGCCAATTGTAGAACTTGAAAAGATTACAAATCTGTAATCCATGACCGACAGAAGAGACTGCAGAGCCCAGCAGCAAGCAGAGAAACTCAGAAGACTGACTGACCATCCAATGCACCAGGGACTAAATAGATTTGGAAATGGGAAACTAAATCGGAGAAACTTTGCAGAAATAGCCAAAACAAAGATGAACGAAGACCCTATGAACATATTAACAACACAAAAGCCCATCCCTACTGTACACAAACCTACCTGGAAGCAGCATATATTTCCGGTGGTGCCAGAAAATATACCAGGTATTGCAAACAAAAACTGCCAGACTGAAAAAGAAAGAAGAGATACTACCCTGAGCTACATAACGAAAAACTACCCAAGCATGGACTGGACCCATACATTCACCGATGGTTCTGTAACAAACGTAACACAGAACGGAGGGGCAGCAGCATTTCTGAACCTACCAAATGGCAGAAAAATAACACTGTCATTCGCTACTGGAAAATACACAAGCAATTTCAGAGCGGAGGCAGAGGCACTGAGGGCGGCAGGGGAAGAAATGGTGAATGAAAGCCAGATAGTCCTGCTTACAGATGCCCTGGCCGTAGTCACAGCACTAAAAAGGCAGAAAAATACTGAACTTAATGACTTAAGAGCAGTACTCTGTCAACTATGCCAGCAGTCCGCACCAAAAAGGGTAGTGGTACAGTGGGTTCCATCCCACTGCAACATCCAAGGCAACGAGGAGGCAGACAGACTGGCAAAAGAAGGTGCAAGACTACCACAACCAGATACTAGTATGACATACGAAGAGTCAAATCGGCTTATTATAGCTAGATACATGACCAAATGGGAAACCGAACATACTGGCTACACCAAAAACGATGCCTATTACCAGTTGAACAGAAGAGAGCAGGTCGTGGTCTTCAGACTTCGCACTGGCCACAATAGACTGAGGTACCACCTATTCAACAAATTGAAGATAGGTGGCACTGACGAATACCCGTGTGGTACCGGGAAAATGACCGCTGAACATTTGCTGCAAAACTGCCGGACATACGAGGATCACAGAAAGCACATGTGGCCATCACCAGTGGCAACACTAGACAAGATCTATGGCAGTGTCGACAGCCTCAAGATGACTGCTGCTTTGTTCGAAAAAATACAGGTTGACGTCTGACAGCGTACGAAGAAGAAGAAGAAGAAGAAGAAGAAGAAGAAGAACAAGAAGAAGAAGAAGAAGAAGAAGATTCATGTCCAGGGCCTTCATATCACGTTTGCAAATATCTTTGAGTCTCAACTGTGGTCGGCCGACTGTTCTCGTGCCATTCACCAACTGTCCATAGGTGATATATTTGGGAATGCAGCCATCTTCCATGCGACGAACATGACCAAGCCATCACCGTCTTCACTGCCTAAGGAGAGTATACATGCTTGGGAGACCAGTGCGAGAGTGCACCTCTACATTTGTCACTCTTCATGTAATTCAAAGAATGGATCTCAGGCGTCGTAAGTGGAAGATGTTAAGTCTGTGCTCTTGTTTGGCATAAGTTGGCCAAATATTGCTGCCAAATAAAAACGTGCTAACGCCACATTGTATACTATGGCTTTTGTTTTAATTGTCAGTTTTTGGTTTCTGCCCACTCCACCACTTTATACAGCAGAGGTCCAGCATTGAGCCAGACTGGCGTGTCGTTTCAGAGGTCCAGCATTGAGCCTGACTGGCGTGTCGTTTCAGAGGTCCAGCATTCAGCCTGACTGGCGTGTCGTTCTCCTCGAGCACGTCTTCCATCGTACATGCGTGTGGTAGGTTTGGGCATGTTGGAGGTTGTCTTAGTTCTGGAGAGCATCACAATCACGTGTATCGTCTTCGCTGTATCCCCATCTCATCCGGTTTTCTCCTGCATCAGGCCACTTCAAACTGAAGTCTATTTAAGGTCCCCCATATTGGAAATGGTAGGTGCTGTCTTACCCATCGAATGACATACGAACAGGACCACTACCACCCACACACACCAGCACGTGCGCCCACACAAAAACACACACAGAGACACATTTAGGGATCATACTTCAATAAATGAGTAAGAACATTCTGTCTGGTTTAAATCACACAGAAACATCTTGGATCACTGACACAATAGCATAGGTACATACAGACGCACACATGACTCACTGAAACACTAGTATACGTACATACAGACACACAGATGTATCACTGAAACACTAGTATAGGTACATACAGGCATACAAATGTATCACTGAAACACTAGTATAGGTACATACAGACGCACACATGCATCACTGACACACTAGCATAGGTACATACAGACACACAGATGTATCACTGAAACACTAGTATAGGTACATACAGACACACATATGTATCACTGAAACACTAGTATAGGTACATACAGACACACAGATGTATCACTGAAACACTAGAATAGGTACATACAGACACACAGATGTATCACTGAAACACTGGCTTAGATATACACATACACACACATGTATCACTGAAACAATAGTATAGGTACATACAGACGCACACATGAATCACTGAAACAATAGTATAGGTACATACAGACACACACATGAATCACTGAAACAATAGTATAGGTACATACAGACTCACACATGAATCACTGAAACACTTGTATAGGTACATACAGACACACAGATGTATCACTGAAACACTAGTATAGGTACATACAGACACACATATGTATCACTGAAACAATAGTATAGGAACATACAGACGCACACATGAATCACTGAAACAATAGTATAGGTACATACAGACTTACACATGAATCACTGAAACAATAGTATAGGTACATACAGACTTACACATGAATCACTGAAACAATAGTATAGGTACATACAGACGTACACATGAATCACTGAAACAATAGTATAGGTACATACAGACACACAGATGGATCACTGAAACACTAGCATGGGTACATACAGACGCACACTTGCATCCAGACACTGGTTAATGCGTCCTGAAATCGCCTAAAGGACTACTTTTTCCGTGGAAAGATGCGTTCCTCCGCCAGTAGAATACAGCGGTGCAAACATTTAGCGAAAAAAAAAATGGTACGTGTGCTTTTGGTGAAGCCGACTAACAGATTCTGGTCAGTGAATTTCACCTGGCCCTGACTAACACAACCTGATCAGTAATGTTTTGCCTGACCAAACTTT
>JAVGWX010000003.1:56079622-56386162 GCA_036924085.1 Ariolimax columbianus
GCGGAGGCATTGAGGGCGGCAGTGGAAGAAATGGTGACAGGTAAAAGTAAAGAAAGCCATATAGTCCTGCTTACAGATGCCTTGGCCGTAGTCACAGCACTAAAAACCAGAAAAACACTGAACGTAATCATTTAAGAGCAGCACTCTGTCAACTACGCCATCAGTCCGCACCAAAAAGGGTAGTGGTACAGTGGGTTCCATCCCACTTTAACATCAAAGGCAACGAGGAGGCAGATAGACTGGCAAAAAAAGGTGCAAGACTACCACAACCAGATCCTAGTGTGACATACGAAGAGTCCAAAAGGCTTATTAGAGCCAGATACAAGACCAAATGGGAAACTGAACATACTGGCTACACCAAAAACGATGCCTTTTACCAGTTGAACAGAAGAGAGCAGGTCGTGGTCTTTAGACTTCGCACAGACCACAATAGACTGAGGTACCACCTATTCAATAAACTGAAGATAGGTGCACTGACGAATGCACGTGTGGTACCGGGAAAATGACTGCTGAACATTTGCTGCAAAACTGCCGGACATACGAGGATCAGAGAAAGCACATGTGACCATCACCAGTGGCAACACTAGACAAGCTCCATGGCAGTGTCGACAGCCTCAGGATGACCGCTGCTTTTTTCGAAAAAATACAGGTTGACGTCTGACAGCGTACGAAGAAGAAGAAGAAGAAGAAGAAGAAGAAGAAGAAGAAGAAGAAGAAGAAGAAGAAGATTCATGTGCAGGGCCTTCATATCACGTTTGCAAATTTGTTTGAGCCTCAACTGTGGTCGGCCGACTGTTCTCGTGCCATTCGCCAACTGTCCATAGGTGATATATTTGGGAATGCAGCCATCTTCCATGCGACGAACATGGCCAAGCAATCATAGTCTTCACTGCCTAAGGAGAGTATACATGTTTGGGAGACCAGTGCGAGAATGCACCTCTACATTTGTCACTCTTCATGTAATTCAAAGAATGAATCTCAGGCGTCGTAAGTGGAAGATGTTAAGTCTGTGCTCTTGTTTGGCATAAGTTGGCCAAGTCTTGCTGCCAAATAAAAACGTGCTAACAGCACATTGTATACTATGGCTTTTGTTTTAATTGTCAGTTTCATGTTTCTGCCCACTCCACCACTTCATACAGCAGAGGTCCAGCATTCAGCCAGACTGGCGTGTCGTTTTCCTCGAGCAGGTTTTCCATCGTACATGCGTGTGGTAGGTTTGGGCATGTTGGAGGTTGTCTTAGTTCTGGAGAGCATCACAATCACATGTATCGTCTTCGCTGTATCCCCATCTCATCCTGTTTTCTCCTGCATCAGGCCAGCACAAACTGAAGTCTATATAAGGTCCTCCATATTGGAAATGGTAGGTGCTGTCTTACCCCTCGAATGACATACGAACAGGACCACTACCACCCACACACACCCACACGCCTGCCCACACAAAAACACACACACAGAGACACATTTAGGGATCATACTTCAATAAATGAGTAAGAACATTCTGTCTGGTTTAAATCACACAGAAACATCTTGGATCACTGACCCACTAGCATAGGTACATACAGACGCCCACATGACTCACTGAAACACTAGTATACGTACATACAGACACACAGATGTATCACTGAAACACTAGTATAGGTACATACAGACACACACATGTATCACTGAAACAATAGTATAGGTACATACAGACACACAGATGTATCACTGAAACACTAGTATAGGTACATACAGACACACAGATGTATCACTGAAACACTAGTATAGGTACATACAGACACACATATGTATCACTGAAACAATAGTATAGGAACATACAGACGCACACATGAATCACTGAAACAATAGTATAGGTACATACAGACGCCCACATGAATCACTGAAACAATAGTATAGGTACATACAGACTCACACATGAATCACTGAAACAATAGTATAGGTACATACAGACGTACACATGAATCACTGAAACAATAGTATAGGTACATACAGACACACAGATGGATCACTGAAACACTAGCATGGGCACATACAGACGCACACTTGCATCCAGACACTGGTTAATGCGTCCTGAAATCGCCTAAAGGACTACTTTTTCGGTGGAAAGATGCGTTCCTCCGCCAGTAGAATACAGCGTTGCAAACATTTAGCGAAAAAAAAAATGGTACGTGTGCTTTTGGTGAAGCCGACTAACAGATTCTGGTCAGTGAATTTCACCGGGCCCTGACTAACACAGCCTGATCAGTAAGGTTTTGCCTGACCAAACTTTAGTCTCCACTCCCCAAGACACGACATAAAATGAGTAGGTTAAGTCAGCGGCTCTCAAACTGTGTACCGTAGGTACTCCGGAGTGTCGTGACTGGTTTACAGAGGTGCCGCCAAACATTCCAATATTGTCATCAACTGCGTACTGCAACTGTTAAGTAGGTTTTATTTTCTTACTTGGAGTGCCGTGGATAAATTCTGGAACACTAAGGGTGCCGTGGGCTGAAAACAGTTTTGGAATCATTGGCTTAAATTAAGAATTAACTGGCATACAGCGTCTCACACTTTCCTGGTATAGCGTAGAACTTAATCCGCTGGTTTTACATTGTCTGGTATTTTGTGTTTTTTTTGTGTGTTTTTTTCTTTGGGGGAGGGGGGGGGGGGGGGGGGGGGGGGTTTACTTTTAATTTTTTTATTTTTTTTATTTATTAATTGTTTTGGTTATCTCTTATGAAAACCACGTGAGTGTATAATGTAGGTGTCGTTTTTCCCCGTGTCCTTGTGCGATCACTCAGCCATTACCTATACACGTTTGAATCGACAAGCTTAGTGAGTTACTTAGTGGTAGAGTATTCGCTTTTTATGACAAAGGTACGCTGTTCTACTTCCGTTACCATCAGCTCCATTCGGCCCTGCTGTAAATGGGTACTTGTCTGGCGGATAGGGAAGGACAAAGACAACGAGTAAGGGCACTGGTCACTCTACAAACCTATGGTTTAATACAATGAAAGCTCTAACACTTCATCCCCAACGGCAGATTCTGCAATCTGACTACCTTCTACGGAAGAAAGGAATAATTTAAGAAATCAGTTGAAAGGTTAAGATATTTTAACCATGTCAGTAAAAGTCAAGGACAGTCTCATAGCAACAGTTGCCGTCAGGGAGGAAGACAACTCTTCCCGCAGCCTGTGAGGTGGGTTGGCCAGTTCACTTCATTGCTATTTATACTTTCCCCAGCTAATACGTCAGGTACCTATTTACAGCTGGATCGACTGGAGGAGTGGTTGTACAAGGTATGAACCACACCCCTAATTGTGTTTGTCCGTTCGTGATTTCGAACCCTAACCCTAACGCGCTGTATCCCCAGTGTTAAAGCAAGCCACCCCACTGTCGACTAGGCTACACGATCCATCCCAGTAGACTTTACTAAAAACAATGTTTAAAGAAGGACGTGAGTTAACGCAACAATGTGCGTCTGACCTGGTCTCGGACGTGAGTTAACCCAACAATGTGCGTCTGACCTGGTCTCGGACGTGAGTTAACGCAACAATGTGCTTCTGATCTGGTCTCGGACGTGAGTTAACGCAACAATGTGCGTCTGACCTGGTCTCGGACGTGAGTTAACGCAACAATGTGCGTCTGACCTGGTCTCGGAAGATCTTTCGTTAACTCACGTCCTTCTTTAAACATAGTTGTCCAGTTCTTCACAGTTGTCTTCGACACACTTTTGTCACCATACACTGCCTGTATTATGCGATGAATGTCAACTGGTCGACATCCTTCAACTGTTAGAAACCGAATCACCGCTCGCTGGTTAACTCTGGACATGATTCCGTATCCTCCCGCCATGTTTTCAACAATCTGCTGAAGAAACTGAGTCGGAGAATAATTACATTTTGCAAACTTGACGGTTGGCATGTGCTGTTTACACCAGAAGTGACGTCATAATGCGCATCGTACGTATGCTCACTTGTTGCAGTTTGGTCCGGTTTCATTTTAACACAGCTCTACATCGCTGTAACCAGCGAACGAAGAAGAAGAAGAAGAAGAACACATCTCGTATCATTGATTATGGTATAATCTTTTGAACTGAGGCAGGGTGGCTGGGGGTGAAACTCGTTTTGTTTCACAAACCCAACGCGCTGTGTCCAAATCCCGCGTGTACGAATCCCGTGTGTACAAATCCCGCATGTACAAATCCCGCGTGTACGAGTCCCGTGTTGTCGTTTGGCAGACACGGAATTTCTTCCCTGGTCCGATCGCTTCTCCACATAACTAAAGTACTGAGATAACCGCACTACACACCTGAAAAGAAGCTTAGTTGGTTGGCAGTTGAAAGAAGCGAAAATCTGCAAAGGACGTGGTTCTTACTTTAGAACTATCAAGGCATCAGCTAGAAGGCTCTGATGATTCAGTGCTGCTGAAGTTCGATATTAAGACACACACTCGCACGCACCCACCCACCCAGCACACACACACACACACACACACACACACACACTATATAAAAAATTTATATATATATATACTCACCACACATTCATACAGACTCACACACAAAAACTCGTACACACATACAAAACTCAATACACACACACATATATATATATATATGTATGTACGTGTATGTATGTACGTACGTGCGTGCGTGCGTGCGTGTGTGTGTGTGTTCGTGCGGATGTGTGAGGCAGGGCGGCATAGGTTTCTAGCGTTTGTTTCACAATCCCAGCGCACGTAGTTCGAATCCCGACGTATCCAGTTTGACAGACACTGAATTTTTTCTCGGTGATATCGCTCCTCTGCGCTCAAAAAGTAATGGTCCCTTGCCTAACCTGCAAAGAAACTTATAGCAACCAAACAGGTTGGCAGTTGTAAGAAGCGACGTTCTGCAAAAATATGTTACTTTCTTTATTATACACACACTCACACCACGCACAATGTAACAAAATAATGTGTACACTTATTGAACGTAAATAGCTCGAACATAAATAACAGGATGTAAGATCTTTTTTATGTCATATACCTTAACGTTAAAAGTGTTCAAAATTACCGGCATTGACAGCAATACATCGTCTACAACGCCGAGAACAGATCCAGAAAGACAAAAATCAGATATGGTTTCCATGGGAAACCACTCACAAAATTCTAGACGCCTGTCTGGGTTGTCCTCATTCATATCGGGAAGAAGCCTAGGGATGACTTTTCCATGTCATGCGCCGATCAAATGTGTTTTTCAAGTAGCAGGATGTAGTCCGGAGAACGGAATCCGTTGTGTCGCTAGTTTACCGTTTCACTGCGATATTTGCACTTTTCTGTCCGACACATCTGTCTTCTGCAGATCATAGTGTACAATTAAAGAACAGTGTGCTGGTATTCATTTTTGTCTGGGTGGAAAAAGGACTTTCTGTAATGTATATTCATAAGTGGAAATTCTTTCTGTTTACGGAGAGAAGTGATATTTTACACAACTGAGCCAATACATATTCTGAAGGAGGTTAATAAATTTGCTGATGATGCCCAACTTGGTCGTTCTGCTGAGATTACAACAGAAGTATCTCTGTAGCAGGTGGGGAAGATGATTCGAGCTGACAGGCACGAATAAATAGACATTGTACCAACTGCAATTGGGTATTCACATGGTTTAGCCTTCAGCATAATGCATGATTAATTGAATTTCTGGAAAGTCAGCTCACTGTGGGTACTTTGACAACTGAGTGGTGAATACAAAATGAACTGAATGGGCCTGTCATTGGAAGGATAAAATGATGGGATAAATGTATCAATGTTGGTGGAGATGGGATAAATGTATCAATGTTGGTGGAGATGGGATAAATGTATCAATGTTTGTGGAGATGGGATAAATGTATCTATGTTGGTGGAGATGGGATAAATGTATCAATGTTAGTGGAGATGGGATAAGTGTATCAATGTTGGTGAAGATGGGATAAATGTATCAATGTTGGTGGAGATGGGATAAATGTATCAATGTTGGTGGAGATGGGATAAATGTATAAATGTTGGTGGAGATGGGATAAGTGTATCAATGTTTGTGGAGATAGGATAAATGTATCAATGTTGGTGGAGATGGGATAAATGTATCAATGTTGGTGGAGATGGGATAAATGTATCAATGTTGGTGGAGATGGGATAAATGTATCAATGTTGGTGGAGATGGGATAAATGTATCAATGTTGGTGGAGATGGGATAAATGTATAAATGTTGGTGGAGATGGGATAAGTGTATCAATGTTTGTGGAGATAGGATAAATGTATCAATGTTGGTGGAGATGGGATAAATGTATCAATGTTGGTGGAAATTATGTTCAGAAATTAGGGCCAAAGTAAGTGCAACAATAAATAGTTTTAAAGTCTGTTTCTGGGAAACTGAGGCGCTAGTTCAGTCAGGCACAAAATACTGACCAGGATGTCGCGTTAGGATCAATACACTGACCAAGACCACAATCTCTCTTCCATGCAGCGTTCCCTGGAAACAGGCTGTTTCCAAGGCAGCCTGGATGACGAGATGTGGATTGATGTGATCCATGTAGTAGTGAGCGCCACACAGATGAAGTCTAGCATAACACAACTGCCTGGAGGACTGCGGTCCACCTCCATCAGCATGCTCGGGATGTGAAGCAAGTTACAACATCCCGCCACTTAACGTCCTTTTCAGGACGCACACAAGAGTAAACACTCATTGTAGGCATTAAACAACAACAAAGACTGTATTTCATTTAGTATTTTATTTAAAATAGCCATTTGTGATCTATTTACTGACCTGCTTGCGTTTGTCCTATCACTTGGCTCAGAAACATGGCAAATAATTTAAGAGTATTTTATCATTACACTACATCCAGGAGGGCCTAGACCATCCTTCTATGAGAAAAGTCAGCATAAAACCAGATACATGTAATCTTATTCAAACAGCTCAGTGGTTTGTATGGATTGTTGCCCTTTCCCAGGCCCGACAGGGAAGCTAAGATTTGTAACACTGTAACCTGCCATGCACACCATAAAAGGCGACTAAGGAGGGTTGGGCATAGGGGGTAGTTACCCCATCCTGTAGAAACTTTAAGTTCCAAACACTTCAAAAGATATAGACAGATCATCTGATGACCTGAAATGAATTTGCTGAAAACCTATTTTCCACAGGGAGCAGAAATTGATTTATTGATTCATTGACAGGGGAGCTTAGATCTCAGTGTCATATCTTTATGGCCGATGGGCTTAGGTATAATGAAAATGACTGTATTTGTGGTCGTAATGCCCTGCCAAAAGAAGGTACCATATTGAACAAAAACTCTCAGGATCAAGATGCTGAGCAGCACATGAGCTGCAGTGGTCAGCGACCCATAGCTGACTGCTAGCGTCAGGGCTAGCGAACCAGAGCTGCCAAGACCCTTCTACACCTCCACGCGGTAATCATGGATAACAGGCTGCAGCAGGGCAGAATGGCTAAGGAGAAGGGATCGAAGAGGGAATGCTAACCCGGTACTCAAAAATACTTGCTGAAGTCGGATGTGTTGGACCGAAAGGTGCAAATATCGCAGCCAAGCTGTAAACTACAACACAACGCATTCCGTTCTCTGACTACATTCTGCTACTTACCCTTTCAGGGTTTGGTAGTGGGAGATTGAGAACAAACAAAGAAGAAGAAGAAGAGCAAAATCTCTACCAGAGAAAATATTAAGAGAATTGAAGAGCTTCGTACGAGTAGCATTAGGCAGCAGCAACAACATAATCATCATCAATAACAGCAACATCAGCAAGAACAATTGCAAAACCATAAGCAACAGGAACAACAACAACATCAGCAGCAACAATATCATCAATAACAACACCATGAACAACAGCAGCAACAATAATGGTAACATGAACAATAACAAAACATCAATCAAAAACAATATTATCAATAACAACATCAGCATCATCAACAACTGGAACAAAAACATCAACACACAGCATCAACAACAACATAGAATTTACAAATCTTCACCCAAATATGCCTCAGGTGCATTTTTTTTTTTTCAGTAAGGAGATGTGACTTTTCTAAAAATTTGTAATAAACCTTTCTTTTGGTAGAGCAATGTAGTAATAACTTCTTCTTCTTCTGTGTTTGTTCTCAATCTCCCACTGCTAAGCCCTGAACAGGGCTTTGTAAGTAGCAGAATGTAGTCCAGAGAACGGAATGTGTTGTGTCGCTAGTTTACAGCTTGACTGCGATATTTGCACCTTTCGATCCGACACATCCGTCTTCGGCAGAAACAATAACAGCTATTAAGACAAGCATACACTCCAGATTCAAACCCAATTCTTCTATAAAATAGGTGTGTTTTGTGAAGCTCATTTAATTTTTCAACTTCTGCAAAATACAGTTTACTCAAAGCATTTCAAAATGTACACTTGACATTCTTCACAGACTATCTGTAAGTTATTGGACTTAAGCCATATCTAATCTCAGAATTATCAGAATAAAACACGATATTTAAATATATACGCATGTTTTCAAATAAAATATGATTGGAATCGCTTAATTTAAGTCAGGGTTACTCTGATTTCTTCAATCTCAGGGGTCATGTGAACCAGTAATGTCTATTAGGCACCTGTGATAACAATTTGTATATAAAGATCTCTTTATTGTGAACTGTTTTCATTACTCTGATGAAACTAGAGGCTACTCAAGGTGAAACAGTCAAACATTTTTAATTCTGCAAGCAGCATAACACTGCTCTTTGACTAACATTTTTGACTGACATCTCTTAATCGTACATATAATTACTGCAATATTTTTGTGATGAACATGGGCGTTTTTTTCCCTGGGCCAAAAGTTGATCATGGTTTTATTTTCTTTGCAAAATTTATAACAAAATACAGATATATATAGATATAAATTCATCATAATCAGAAGTGTGCAAATATAAATATACATAATATATCGAATGTTTAATTAAATAAACAATTCACTCTTTATTGTGGAATACATTTTTAATAAAAATCCATTTTTACTGTAAATCATATTAATGTATTAACCCATTTTCCTCTTTCTTCCTTAACCTCTCATGCTTTCAATCTTTGCCTTTGTCAAAAGGTTTTCCAGGTCCTTTTCGGAATCTGAATCAAATAAACCGTGTCAATTATCTTGTTATTTCACTTAACAGTTTTCTTCTAATATTCTTTTCTTATACCTAACTCCATTAGATGCCGTAGCTGTCCAAGTGTACATTGCACTCTTCTCAAGAATCACAATTTCTGTTACTGCAAATAGTTCAATGCTTGCTTATTCATTGTGCAGGACTTACATCCATAGTACAACTTTGATAATACATAAGACTGCAAAGATTCTAACTCTCACTATCACAAGGTTCACATTACAATAAAACATGTGCCACACAATTTCTGTACACATTACCAAACAAATAGTATATTATTAGGTTCACATTATTTTTTCACTATGCGATGGGCGAACCGGAATCAATTGCCATTGTAATGCGAATGGAAATAGACTTCGAAAATAGACTTGCTCAGAGGATCAAGACTGATAGTAAAAGCTTCTTCTCTTATGTTAGAAATAAACAAAGATCAAAGGACAAAGTAGGCCCTGTCATAGACAGCACAGGAAAAAAAATAAGTGAAAATAGGGAAGCAGCAAATCTACTCAATCACTACTTTGGCACAGTGTACAGAAAAGAGGATTGCTCCAAGATCCCAGAGCCTGTAGATATTTTTCAAAGAGACATGGATACAGCAGGATTAGGATCAATCTGTATTACAGGGGAAATGGTTTTAAAAAAATTGGAGGGGTTGAAAGTGGATAAATGTCCAGGTCAAGATGGTATTCATCCAAAATTGCTGTTTGAAATTAGAGACCAATTAGCAAAACCATTGGCTATATTATGTTCTCAATCACTTGCACAAGGGATTGTTCCACGGGATTGGAAAGATGCGGGAGTGATCCCCTTATTCAAAAAGGGCAAAAAAGCAGATCCAGCAAACTATAGACTTGTGAGCTTAACGAGCATAGTCTGTTAATTGTTAGAGTCAATAATCAAAGAAAACATTGTAATGCATTCAGATAAATTTAATCTAATTAGAAATAGTCAGCATGGGTTTACCAGAGGGAGATCATGCTTAACAAATCTATTAGAATTCATGGAGGAGGTTACCAAAATGTTAGATAAAGGGGAGCCAGTGGACGTTATTTATCTGGATTTTGCAAAGGCCTTTGATAGAGTACCTCATCAAAGATTATTTCGAAAGTTAAAATCACATGGAATAGGTGGGGAAGTTGCCAAATGGATTAAAAATTGGTTAACGGGAAGAAGGCAAATGGTGGGTATAAATAAGGAGTACTCTGAGTGGTGTGAAGTGAAAAGTGGAGTGCCCCAGGGCTCGGTTTTGGGACCAATTTTATTCTTGATATATATAAATGATTTGGACATAGGTATGGGATCCATTATTGCAAAATTTGCTGATGACACAAAACTATGCAGTAGTGTCTCATATAAAGCAGAAGTGGATATATTGAGGTCGGATTTAGATAAATTTCGAGAATGGTCTGTAATCTGGCAAATGGAGTTTAATGTAGATAAATGTACATTCATGCACATGGGTAGATCCAATATGGAACATAATTACAAAATGGGAGAGAACAATATTAGAAAGATAGATAAAGAAAGGGACTTAGGGGTTATAATAGATCATACATGTAAGGTGAGGGAGCAAGTTCAGGTAGCAGTAAAAAAGGCAAATGCAATGTTAGGGATGATAAAAAGAAATATTAAACATAGGAGCAATGCCTGATAGTCAAACTGTATAAAGCATTAGTTAGACCTAGATTGGAGTACTGTGTACAGGTGTGGAGTCCTTATCAAAGAGGGGATATAGACATGCTGGAGAGAATACAAAAAAGAGCAACTAAGCTGATAGTGGGATTCCAGAATTACAGTTATGAGGAAAGATTAAAAAGAACCGGCCTACAGTGTCTAGAAGAGAGAAGAATTCGTGGTGACAATACAGGTGTATAAGATGATCACAGAAATGGATAAAGTAGACTATAACAAGTTTTTTAAAATACAACCACCAACAAGAACAAGAGGGCACAGCTACAAGTTGACTAAGGAGAGGTCCAGATTAGATATTAGGAAGTATTTTTTTAGCCAGAGAGTTGTGAATGCTTGGAATGCATTGCCAAGTGAGGTGGTGGAGGCTGGGACGGTTAATGCATTTAAGAATAGATTGGATGCGTACAGCTTCTAGAGCAAGTTGATGTAATTGGAACTGGTTGTATACAGACTCTGCAGAGTCTTCTAAACCAGTATAAAGACGTTAAGTTATAAGTTATAAGTGTGCAAGATATGAAGGTCACGCTAACCTATTTTTCTGTGCATATCATGTTTACTTCTAATTTTACGTGTTTCACATGCAAAACAACGCATTGATAAATTCTGGCTTCATAAAAGGTCAAATCACATTGAAATGTATGCACACAAATTAGTAAAGTTTCAGCAAGTAAAAGGCCATTATCTATTCATCTAAAGAAAGTCTGTTAATGCGACTTGAAAAGTTGCCATACATTTTAATTGTGATCAGTTCACTATAGTAATGCTGAATCAGCAGTTTTGAGCGACAGGTACCACCAATGACCATCCCAGGCCTAGACACTGTGCGACGGAGACTTCATGTTGCTGGTTTGTAAAACAGACGTCCCAACATTGAATTTATCCTCACCAGATATCACCAGACCAACAGACTGGCTTAGGCTCTACACAATATCAATTGTCCAAGGGTGGAATGGCAATCAACAGAGTTCTCTGATGAAAGCCAGTCTTATGTCTCCTTTGCTGATAGGAGAAATCGTGTCAGGCGTCATCCCGGAGAAAGATATGCCGGTGCCTGCGTAGTCCAGTATGACAGATATGGAGTAAGACAAATACATGTGTGGGATTGATTCTCTAATGGCCATCGAACTCCCCTTCTTGTTACCGTTGACGTCTATGTTTTATCTACTGCGATCAAGTGTAGAGCCTTTCTTTCAGAATCACCCAGATTTGAAAATCTTTCAGCATGATAACGCTAGGCCTCACACAGTTAATGTTACCGTGAATTTTTTTAGCCCAGCTACCTTTTCTTGTACTGGATTGGCTTGAAATCTATCCAGACATTAACCTGACTGAACATGTGTGGGAAGAACTGAACAGAAGGGTCCGCCAGCATAGGATCAACAATGGGAATGATCTGGAGAGGACACACATTGCAGATTGGAATGCCATACTACAAACATTTTTGAAACACTTTTTTTTTTAGACTTTTTTTTTGAGACGCCGATGCCAAGCCTGTATTGATGCTGCAGGGGGAGGGGGGGGGGGCACACGCGGTATTAATGATTTAGAAGACTCTGCAGAGTCTGTATACAACCAGTTCCAGTTACATCATCTTGCTCTAGAAGCTGTATGCATCCAATCTATTCTTAAAGGCATTAACCGTCCCAGCCTCCACCACCTCACTTGGCAATGCATTCCAAGCATTCACAACTCTCTGGCTAAAAAAATACTTCCTAATATCTAATCTGGACCTCTCCTTAGTCAACTTGTAGCTGTGCCCTCTTGTTCTTGTTGGTGGTTGTATTTTAAAAAACTTGTTATAGTCTACTTTATCCATTTCTGTGATCATCTTATACACCTGTATTAAGTCACCACGAATTCTTCTCTCTTCTAGACACTGTAGGCCGGTTCTTTTTAATCTTTCCTCATAACTGTAATTAATTAGAATCCAAACCATCCCACCCATTTTAAAATATGGCAGTAGATGATGAAGATGACTTCATGACAGTAGTGCAACTGTTTTGTTTTTACCCCTAGGGTTGACAACTGCTTAGGAGCCGCCTCCAAATTGTCTCATATTTAAGAACACAGCAAATTTGGTTCAGTAAATGGATCAAGAACGTAAAATCAGTAGTTTCAGTTAATTTAAATTTAGTATGAGTTGCGGTTCATGAAATAAACCGATGTGTTTTTAATGGCTGCTAGTATAGATATAAATAGGCATTCTCATGCTAAGTGGTGGTTCATATTATTTCCATAGTTAATGTTATGTTAGTGATCTCTGTTAAAGCTTGCTAATAAGCAACATGTGCATTTTAAGTTAACTTTATTAGTTTAAAATTCAGTGTACACTTGACCATGTGCTGGAGTTTACTCTCTTGTTCTTCACATCTGGTAATTTTGTTCCTTCACATGTGGAGTGCATGGGGCTGGCAAATCTATCATGTAAAACCATTGCAACTGAAACCCCCACTGCAACTGGTTGGATACAGGCTTCCTGTAAGAGGGCCAAGTTGTAGTTGTGGTTCTATGCTTCACATAGGTTTTATAGATTCTGTTATCTACATTGCCTGTAGTTTCTCTGCTTAGGAAGGAAATATGAGGAAACTTCAAGGCAGCGAGTTGTAAACAAAGGCTGTTTGTTCATGACAACAATCACATGACAAGTATTTATCAGCCGCAAGAGAGAAATGAGTCAAGGTGCTAGACCAGCAGGACATCCAAACAAAATGTTCATTGTTTATCTACCTGTAACACAAGCATTTATGGCCTGTACAGTGTGTGCTTTGTGATAGGAAGGTTAAGAAATAATTGAGTCTATATTGTCTGGATCGAACTCTGCCTATAGTCGCAAGTGTTGAATGATAAAAGATTAATCCAGCTGTGACAACTTTTTTGGGGCATCTCACTGGTCTAAACTTATCTCTCTCTTGTGGCAAGGTGCTTCCATCATCTGGAGGTCCAGTGATCAAATCTCAGGCAACCCATTACTTCACTTTCTTTTCTGTTGTTCATTATATGCGTAACCCAAGTGCAAATAAATACTTGTTTTGTGATCACTGTCATGAACAAACAATCTTTCTCTGCTTATACAATATCAGCAGACAGACTTTGTATGATAATTCTCAACAACTTTATTCACAGCATTATACCAGCATATTTAACAGACAAGTGTTCACTGATCCTTAAACTTGAAAGTGTGTTGAAGGTCGCGCCGTGGCGCTGTCGGTGGCGTAGCAGCTCTTATAATCTGTCTGGCATATTCTGTAGTGTGAAGACCTGCGTCTCGCAATCTCTGCTCTAGCCTCACTCTGTGATCCGATGTGATCTGTGGAATGCAAAAAATTCAGGTCTTGTAAGTTCATAAATGAAATCTTAAGTCGAAAAAAACCAGAACACAATGCCAAACAAATCTTGTCCAAATGATGGAGAAAATACATACATTAAAAAAAGGCCTGCCTTTAAAATTTAGAGGGTGTGTGTGTGTCTCTCTGCATGTGTGGGTGGAAGAGAGGAGAAAGGGCTGTGAATCAATGGGTAGAAATGTATAGGCATCATCAAGTAACGATTTACATGTACATTAAAATTGTTATTACAAACATATTTTCCTATTGAGTTTGGTAGAAATCCTTGGAAAATGAGGCGCGGGGGGAAGGGGGGGGGGGGGGGGATGATGGCTAAACATAAAGGGTGTGGGTCTGGCTGGTATTTAATTAGAATCCAAACCATCCCACCCATTTTAAAATATGGCAGTAGATGATGAGAGTACCTTCCAGCCTAAGTCTTAGTAGGGGCACTGATATTGCCACATTGGCTAGCTATATTAGGGCACCCTATCCTGGCAGATAGTGGGGCGACCGACCCCAACCAGGCACGTCCACAGGTGGCGGATAGTGGGGCGACCGACCCCAACCAGGCACGTCCACAGGTGGCGGATAGTGGAATGACCTCCAGATATGGAGCGTCAACTTCGATATAAGCCAGGTATAATAACTGGACGAATAAGCAGTCGTGGGCCAACCGGCGGTGTATTCCAGCAGGATGGGGTGGGACAACAGGTGGCACTGCTTTCCCCACTGAAATACCCCATGTGTCCTATAACGGGTACACCAAGCGGGTAAGAGCCACTTTATGCGTCAACTTCGATATAAGCCAGGTATAATAACTGGACCAATAAGCAGTCGTGGGCCAACCGGCGGTGTATTCCAGCAGGATGGGGTGGGACAACAGGTGGCACTGCTTTCCCCACTGAAATACCCCATGTGTCCTATGACGGGTACACCAAGCGGGTAAGAGCCACTTTATGCTCTAGCCACGGGAAGGAAACCACGGTAGACAAACCAACTTACTGCCTTGCAGGTACCATCGGGAGATGGAAAGGCTATGGGAGACAACCCAAAACAGAAAACTCAACCTGACCTGCCGAAGACGGAGTGTGTCAGCTACGGCGCAGGAACCGGGAAAAATCAGGGCACTAACGCACCAACAGGATATGGTCATGCAACAGTCTACAATATCGTCATGGTGTCGCTCCTACAAGTTACAACCGGGGAGGAGCAGTGCCGGGCCCCCAGCCTTGAGGGGACCCATCCAAGCAACCAGTGCCTCTGCTAACCTAGTGGTCAGGGCAAGGCAGAGTAGTGCGACTGATCAACAAACAAAGAACCTAAAAGTGGTACAATGGAATGCAGAGGGCGTGAGAAACAAGAAACCCGAACTGCAAGAATTTCTCAAGGAAAACGATATAGACATCATTTGTATTCAGGAAACACACCTAAAAGTAACTCCAAAATTTTCCATCAGAGGATATGAATGTTTCCGCCAAGATAGGGAAAAAAGATCCAAATGAGGAATAATAACGCTAGTTAAAAATTCTATACCAAGAGTAGAAACAAATAGATCTGGACCAGATGAATTAGAATACATCACAGTAAAGATATTCCTACCCAGTGGAGACTCAATTATAACAAACTGCTATAGTCCACCAGCTACTGCTCTGGCAATACACAAAGTCAAAATTGAAGAATTGAGACACCTCATAGTGGGAGATTTTAACAGTCACTCCCCAAGCTGGGGCTACGAAACAATGGACCAGAGGGGCGAGGAGGTAGATGATTGGATGATAGAAAACTCCTGAAAATCTTCAATGAATCATGGAGCAAGTGTAAGATCCCAGACCAGTGGCGGGAGGCTATCATTAATCCCCATCAGAAAACCAAAAAAGGACAAGACAAGCGAGGAAAGTTATAGGCCAATTAGCCTGCTCAGCTGTGTTGGAAAAGTCATGGAAAAAATGGTAACGCAAGACTAATAAAACATCTGGAAAAAAACCATCTCCTACTCAATTCTCAGTCAGCCTTTAGGAAAAACTGCAACACAGAAGACCAACTAGTGTACCTAACCCAAGAAATAGAAAATGCATTCCAAGGTAAGGAAAAATTACTTGCAGTCTTTGTGGATATGGCAAAAGCTTTTGACAAGGTATGGAGAGAAGGACTCCTCCTAAAAACTATTAAACAACAAAATAGAAGGGAGAATGTGCAGCTGGATACAAGGCTTCCTCTGATACAGAACAGCAAGAGTCAAATTAGATGGATCACTGAACCCTAGAATAACTCTCCAACAAGGCGTACCCCAGGGAGGCGTCATCTCTCCTACCCTCTTTATCCTGTTCATAAACAACATAGTGGGAAAACTCCCAAAGAAAGTATCCAGTGTCCTACACGCTGACGACTTCGCAATGTGGAGTGCTGCAGAAAAACTACCAACAGCTGAAAATAGAATGCAGACAGCACTGGACACTATTGGAAAATGGGTTACAGATTGGAGATTGCAGATTAACATCTCAAAGACAGTTACAACTTGCTTCTCACTGTCTAACACCAAGGAAGTAACAAAACTTATTCTAAATGGCAAACAACTTATACAAGAAAATACCCCTGTGTATCTCGGAGTTAAAATGGACAAGAGACTCAGATGGAGGGAACACATACAGGAGATAGAACAAAAAGCAACCAGAAAACTATCCCTCATGAAGAAGCTGGCCGGAACAAGCTGGGGTGAAAATAGCAACATCCTCAAAAATGTATTCACTGGCACAGTCAGGCCAGTACTTGAATTCAGCATGACAGCCTGGACCACAGCATCAAAAACAAACATGGAAAGCCTAACAAAAATTCAAAATTTAGGCTTAAGGATAATAACAGGAGGAATGAAGACTACACAAATCCAGAAAATGGAAACATATACAAATATAAGACATCTAAATACTAGATGAGAGGAAAGAGTGCTCGCCCATAGTGAAAAGGTGCTACGCATGCCTGATCATCCCATACATATCAAACTAAAACACCCAGTTAAAAATAGGCTCAAGAGAACCAGCTTCATTCATATATCAAACCACCTACACCACAAATATGGAGAACTAATTCCCAACCAACCTACAGAAATAGAAATGCTTATTAACTATGAAGAGCCAAGCTGCAACATAAACAACATCAAAATAAGTACAGAGATCCCAGGAATAAGAAGAAAAGACCAACACAGTGTCCACGAGTTGAAAATGTTAGCACAAACAATGATTGAGGAAAAATATAATACCAAGGAATGGACATAGGTGTACACAGATGGTTCAGCAGAGGGGGCAGGCCAAAACGGGGGAGGAGGCATATTCATAAGACACAAAAAGTGGAAATATAACAGAAGAGGCCCTCCCAACAGGAAAGTTGTCCACAAACCTCAGAGCAGAATTGAGGGCCCTCCTGCGAGCAGTGAGAATACTTCAAACAGAAAGGCAACCTCCAACAAAAATGGCTGTATTCACGGACTGCAGAGAACCATTAGAGACAATACAAAAAACAAACAACGAACCACTGTTATCGGAGATCAGATCAGAACTGGGAAAATTCCAGAGATCCTCAACAATAGCGCTCCAGTGGCTACCCTCCCATTGCGGAATCACAGGAAACGAGAGAGATGATGCTCTGGCAAAAGATGGCAGCAAAAAGGCACAATTTAATCATCGAGTACCATACAGAGAAATCAAGAACATCATCAGAAATCAGTATACACACCAATGGAGAGAAGACAGAAACATAAGCAGTACACCAGACCCAATTCACTATCTCAAAAGAAATCAACAAACTACCTTATTTCGCCTGAGAACTGGACACTGCAGACTACTACAACATCTGCACCGACTGAAAATCTCACACACCGACGAGTGCCCATGTGGAACAGGATGCCAGAACCCTGAGCATATTCTACAAGAATGCCCAATCTATAGGGAAATGAGATGCCAGACCTGGCCAGAGGGTGCGAAGCTGAGACAAAAGCTGTGGGGCAGCCGCTCCGACCTGGTGAAGACTACAGACTTCATTATGGCGACTGGCCTGCAGATATAGCATGACCAAAAAGATCCTGAACGCAAAGAAGAAGAAGAAGAGGGTACCCCATATTTTAATCATAAATAACTGAAAAACAACGATGGCTGAGAGTTGGTAGAAAAACTAGCTTTTGTAAAAGCCTCATACCTGCTTTGAAGTGTAGCCATTAATTTTGAATAATGGCATGAGGTTATGTGCCTCTTGATCATCCTCATACCGGAAGCGAGCCTCCCATGCCTGAAAATAAATGAGCATACATTCGGCACTTGTAAAGTGTTGACACACACATCTGCAATCAATGATTGTACTATGACAAGGATTACCTGGATGTGATTTCACCCATCCATTTCCCATTAGAACATTTGGATGGCTGCAATGAATGTTTTCCACCTGTTTCTATTTAGAACCAATTATGGAGCTCAATAGTTTTTTAATATGAGGCGTGTTCAAATGAAACCGGACCAACCTGCAGGAAATGAACATACGTACGATGCGCATGATAACGTGACTTCTGGTGTAAAAAGCACAAATCAACCGTCAAGTTTGCAAAATTATCCTCCGACTCATAGTTTCCTCAGCAGACCATTGAAAACATGTCGGGTGTGATATGGAATCCGTCCAGACAAAATTGTGTCGAAGACAACAGTGAAGAACTGGGCAACAATGTTTAAAGAAGGACGTGAGTTAACACAATATGCGCCTGACCTGGTCTCGGAAGATCTTTCGTTAACTCACATCCTTGCAGCAGATCTGGAAATGCGTCAATGTTCAGCACACCACATCATCCATGATATACTACAGTACCACAAAGTGTCTGCAAGGTGGGCACCACTGTAGCTTATTCCAGAATTGAAACAATGACGCCTTGATGCCTGTCAGAAACTTTTGAGTAAAAGTGTCCTTTTGCAACATGACAATTCTCTACCCCATACTCCCCATGCAATGACTGCAACCATCAAGGACTTCCATTTTCAGTGTCTACCAATCCATTGTACTCACAAGATCTAGTCTCAAGTGATTTCCACGTCTTTTAAAGACTAAAAGAGGCTGTGAGAGGAAAGACTTTCAGGTCCGATGAAGAAGTCCAGCAGGTGTTGCATGAGTGGTTACACATGCGACCAACAGAATTTTGTTTCTACAGGAATTCATTTTATAGGCACTGGGGGCCTTGTATCAAAACACAATGGTGACTACATTGAAAAATGATACAGTTGTGTTTCACTTTTTCAGAATGAATTTACAACAACAAAATTAAGGTTCTCATTTGAAGCCATCTCGTACATCTGTGTATAACTAAATCACTTATACATTTGTGTATGAGCCATTTTCTTGTTGATGCTGTCAGTCAAATATATATTATCCTCCAAAGATTTGTACATAACAAAACCTACCCTTTCATCTTCAACCTCTTCTTGTCTTCTTTCCGACCCAAATTATGCACAGGGCCATCCATGCAGCTTGCCCTTACAGGAAGCTGATATCATTCACTTACATCTGCTCTTGCAGTGGTCATTTCTGAGACTATTCATTTTTATGAGGCAGCTAATTCCATTCACAACCCTATTTAGTCACCCAATATAGCTAACTTTGAAGGTCACAGTAAAGATCCCCCTTACATACCATGCGGCATATTGGGAACATGGTGTTAGGCCCATATTTTCTTGACCAACGTCACACTAGGGGTCAGCTGGCTGCTTTTACTTCGCAACTTGTTCGGGTATCCAATTTTCATATGTTGGGTCGACCCTTCGAGTCGTTTGCGATAAAAAAATATTCAACACCTTCTTCTTCTGCGTTCGTTCTCAATCTCCTGCTACCAAGCCCTGAACAGGGCTTTGCATGTAGCAGGATGTAGTCTGGAAAACAGAATGCGTTGTGTCGCTAGTTTACACCTTGACTGCGATATTTGCACCTTTCGGTCCTACACATCATTCTGCAGCAGATTCAACACCAATTGGGGTTAGGGGAGCCAGGGTAGTGCAGTGGTTAGTGCACTGGGGGTTTGGTCCCAAGTTTCTGAGGGATTTTTAACTGATCGCAAAAAGCTCTTGAGGTCGACCTAGCCTAAAAAATTTGGTACCAGAATAATCTTGGAAAGTAAGGGTGGCCGGCTGGCAAAATGTTGACCACATCACTCCTAGTGTGTCGTTGTCAAGAAAAATATAAGCCTAACACCATATTCCCAATGTGCCTCACTGGAGCGTTAACAAGATCTTTTTTTATCGAGAATTGAACCTAGATCGCTCGACTGGGAAGCCAGACAATGGGTTCTATTATCATTTTCCCAGGTACCATTTGAGTGATCTATATATTTTGCTGTACTAGAGAAGAAAAGTCTACCTTTGTTCCTTGAATTGCTCGCAAAGGATCGCTCTCTGCAATTACACGCACCTGTTAATAAAAATCGGAATCTTTTTGAACATAAAATAGAACTGCGTAATAATTCACTATCAAGACCCTAGATGTGAACGTACCAGCAAATGAGGCATATTTCAAGGGTACAGAAGTACTGGAGTTTCTGAAGACAACATACTAACAAATGAAACAAAAAATAAAATGGTTTAATTGAGAAAATGTTAATAATTTGAATCTAACAGATAACCAAAAATAATAACTGAGGGAAAGTGAAGGCAATAATTATGTTACAAATGTCATTAAATAGATTCATAGATAAAAATTTGAGAAACAACAATAATTTTTAATAAAACTAACAATAATCAGTCAATAATGACAAAAATTAATTACTATTTGATGACAACATTCTTTTGCGCATGGATATTTCTAAAAAAAATGTTCCCTGAAAAATATGAATCAATATTGCTTCATAAAATATTCAAAGCATAAAATTTCAATTCTGAAATTAAATTGATGTCTTTAAAGGCAGAGCCAATTTCTACAGACTTCAATCCTTTCACAATAGGAGGAAAGGAGATACCGGAAAAACAATATGCCGACACCACAGTATTGCTCTCGAATAGCGCCAAGGGCCTAGAACAAATAATTACATCAGTCCAGAAACACAGTGAAGCCCAGAATCTCTACCTGAATACAAAGAAAACAAAGATAATGACAACTGATAAGATGAAACTTCAACCTAAAATTGAGATGGCTGGTGAAGAGATTAAATATGTTGCACATATTGAATATCTGGGAAAGCCTCAATCTAGATAAAAAAGGGAACAAACTATGGAATTTAGTCAGAGCCATGAATTACGAAACAACATCAAATAAACAAATTACCATCAAGCAAGGTGACAACATGCTTACCGGAAAAAAAGCAGCAAACGCCTTTATAGAACATTATGCCAGAGCAAACCACATTGATGTCCCTACAGACAGGCATACAGACATTAGGGAAGAACAAAAGAGCCACGACAACATCAAGATTGCACCAGAGGAGCACATGATGGCAAAACTAACGATGAATGAAATGAATGAGGCCATGAGAACTTTAAAGAAAAAGAAATCGCCCGGAAAAGATGGGGTAACAAATGAAATGTTAATGAGATTGGGCCAAACAGCAAAGCGGAAGCTACTGTCAGTCCTGAACAAAAGCTGGAAAAGGGGAATTGTACCACAGGCATGGAAAGACACTGTACTTATACCAGTACCAAAGAAAGAAAAAGATAGAACAGATCCAAATGGATACAGGCCTATCAGTCTACTGAGCTGTGTAGGTAAACTGATGGAGCGTATGATAAACACCAGACTGATGTGGGACCTAGAAGAAAAACAAATATTAATTCCACAGCAAGCAGGATTTAGACAACACAGATCCACTGAGGACCAGATCACTCTCATAGCACATGAAATAGAGGATGCTTACCAAGAGAAAAAGCATACAGTAGCGGTTTGGGTGGATCTAGAGAAGGCATTTGACAAGGTGTGCAAAGAGGGACTTAAAGTCAAGCTATGAAGAAGTGAAGTATCTGGAAACATGTACTAATGGATCAGCCACTACCTCGAAAACAGAACAGCCAGAGTTCAAGTACAAGGGCAGATAAGCAAAAAGGTGACACTGGAGCAACGAGTACCCCAAGGGAGAGTACTGTCACCCACACTTTTTCTGGTGTATATAAACAACATCATAGAGAATATACCAAGAAGAGTCCACAGCTCCATGTTTGCAGATGGTATGGCTATGTGGACACCCGAAAAAAATCTCACCATAGCAAACAATCGGATGCAGCATGCCCTAACATCGTTGGAGGAGTGGGCGAAATCATGGCTGGTCAAAATAAATGAAGAAAAAACAACATGTACAATATTCTCGCTTTTAAATAAACCACAGAACACCAAAATAAGTCTTAACGGCAAATATATGCGGCCAAACGACAACCCAAACTACTTGGGCGTCACATTTGATTGGCGCATGACAGGGAAAAGTCAGATCGAGAGAAACCGAATGAGAGCCAGAGAAAGAATGGCAATCATGACGAAAGTTGCTGGCACAAGCTGGGGAGCAGACGAAAGTATACTAAAGAAACTGTACACTGGAAGAGTGAGACCAGTTCTCGAGTATGGCATTGCGGCATGGACAAGAGCAGCAAAGGCGAACTTTGATAAAATTAGCAAACTTCAAAACCAAGCCATGAGAGTTATAACAGGAGGCATAAAGTCAATGCTAATTGTAGAACTTGAAAAGATTACAAATCTGCAATCCATGACCAACAAAAGAGACTGCAGAGCTCAGCAGCAAGCAGAGAAACTCAGAAGACTGACAGATCATCCAATGTATCAGAGACTAAATAGATTACGAAATAGGAAACTAAAGCGCAGAAACTTTGCAGAAATAGCCAAAGAAAAGATGAGCAAAGACCCTATGAACACCATAACAATTCCAAAGCCCATCCCAACTGTACGCAAACCTACCTGGAAGCAGCATATCATTCTGGAAGTGGTAGAAAACATACCAGGTATTGGAAACAAGAACAGCCAGACTGAAAAAGAAAGAAGAGACATAACCCTGAGGTACATAACGGAAAACTACCCAAGCATGGAATGGACCCATGCATACACCGACGGTTCTGTAACAAACACAACACAGAAGGGAGGGGCAGGGGTATTCCTGAGCCTACCAAATGGTAGAAAAATAACACTTTCAGTGGCAACTGAAAAATTCTCAAGCAATTTCAGAGCAGAGGCAGAGGCACTGAGGGCTGCGGTAGAAGCAATGCTGACAGGCGAAAGAAATGAAAGCCAGATAGTCCCGTTTACAGATGCCCTGGCCGTAGTCACAGCACTAAAAAGCCAGAAAATATTGAACTTAATGTTTTAAGAGCAGTACTCTGTCAACTATGCCAGCAGTCCACACCAAAACGAGTAGTAGTACAGTGGGTTCCATCCCACTGCAACATCCAAGGCAACGAGGAGGCAGACAGACTGGCAAAAGAAGGTGCAAGACTACCACAACCAGATTCTAGTGTGACCTACGAAGAGTCCAAAAGCCTTATTATGGCCAGATACATGGCCAAATGGGAAACAGAACATACTGGCTACACAAAAAATGATGCCTATTACCAGTTGAATAGAAGAGAGCAGGTCGTGGTCTTCAGACTCAGCACAAGCCACAACAGACTGAGGTACCACCTATTCAATAAACTGAAGATAGGTGGCACTGACGAATGTGCTTGTGGAACGGGGAAAATGACCGCTAAACATCTGCTGCAAAACTGCCCGATATACGAGGACCAGAGAAAGCACATGTGGTCATCACTTTTTGGCAGTGCCGACAGCTTCAGGATGACCGCTGCTTTTTTCGAAAAAATACAGGTTGACGTTTGACAGCCTACGAAGAAGAAGAAAAAGACTCCGCACAATCCACAACAGACTGAGGTACCACCTATTCAATAAACTGAAGATAAGTGGCATTGACGAATGCACCTGTGATACAGGGAAAATGACCGCTGAACATTTGCTGCAAAATTGCCCGACATACAAGGACCAGAGAAAGCACATGTGGCCATCACCAGTGCCAATACTAGACAAGCTCTATGGCAGTGTCGACATCCTTAGGTTGACAGCTGCTTTCTTTGAACAAATTCAAGTTGATGTCTGACAGTGTATAAAGAAGAAGAAGAAGAATATCTGGGATCAATACTGAACAACAATGGAGACTGTACAAAAGAAGTTATGTTAGAAATAAACAAAGATCAAAGGACAAAGTAGGCCCTCTCATAGACAGCACAGGAAAAAAAATAAGTGAAAATAGGGAGGCAGCAAATCTACCCAATCACTACTTTGGCACAGTGTACACAAAAGAGGACTGCTCCAAGATCCCAGATCCTGTAGATATTTTTCAAAGAGACATGGATACAGCAGGATTAGGATCAATCTGTATTACAGAGGAAATGGTTTTTAAAAAATTGGAGGGGTTGAAAGTGGATAAATGTCCAGGTCAAGATGGTATTCATCCAAAATTGCTGTTTGAAATTAGAGACCAATTAGCAAAACCATTGGCTATATTATGTTCTCAATCACTTGCACAAGGGATTGTTACACGGGATTGGAAAGATGCGGGAGTGATCCCCTTTTTCAAAAAGGGCAAAAAGGCAGATCCAGCAAACTATAGACCTGTGAGCTTAATGAGCATAGTCTGTAAATTGTTAGAGTCAATAATCAAAGAAAACATTGTAATGCATTTAGACAAATTTAATCTAATTAGAAATAGTCAGCATGGGTTTACCAGAGGGAGATCATGCTTAACAAATCTATTAGAATTCACGGAGGAGGTTACCAAAATGTTAGATAAAGGGGAGCCAGTGGATGTTATTTATCTGGATTTTGCAAAGGCCTTTGATAGAGTACCTCATCAAAGATTATTTCAAAAATTAAAATCACATGGAATAGGTGGGGAAGTTGCCAAATGGATTGAAAATTGGTTAACGGGAAGAAGGCAAAGGGTGGGTATAAATAAGGAGTACTCTGAGTGGTGTGAAGTGAAAAGTGGAGTACCACAGGGCTCGGTTTTGGGACCAATTTTATTCTTGATATATATAAATGATTTGGACATAGGTATGGGATCCATTATTGCAAAATTTGCTGATGACACAAAACTATGCAGTAGTGTCTCATCTAAAGCAGAAGTAGATATATTGAGGTCGGATTTAGATAAAATTCGAGAATGGTCTGTAATCTGGCAAATGGAGTTTAATGTAGATAAATGTACAGTCATCCACATGGGTAGATCCAATATGGAACATAATTACAGAATGGGAGAGAACAATATTAGAAAGATAGATAAAGAAAGGGACTTAGGGGTTATAATAGATCATACATGTAAGGTGAGGGAGCAAGTTCAGGTAGCAGTAAAAAAGGCAAATGCAATGTTAGGGATGATAAAAAGAAATATTAAACATAGGAGCAAGGAAGTGATAGTCAAACTGTATAAAGCATTAGTTAGACCTAGATTGGAGTACTGTGTACAGGTGTGGAGTCCTTATCAAAGAGGGGATATAGACATGCTGGAGAGAATACAAAAAAGAGCAACTAAGCTGATAGTGGGATTCCAGAATTACAGTTATGAGGAAAGATTAAAAAGAACCGGCCTACAGTGTCTAGAAGAGAGAAGAATTCGTGGTGACAATACAGGTGTATAAGATGATCACAGAAATGGATAAAGTAGACTATAACAAGTTTTTTAAAATACAACCACCAACAAGAACAAGAGGGCACAGCTACAAGTTGACTAAGGAGAGGTCCAGATTAGATATTAGGAAGTATTTTTTTAGCCAGAGAGTTGTGAATGCTTGGAATGCATTGCCAAGTGAGGTGGTGGAGGCTGGGACGGTTAATGCATTTAAGAATAGATTGGATGCGTACAGCTTCTAGAGCAAGTTGATGTAATTGGAACTGGTTGTATACAGACTCTGCAGAGTCTTCTAAACCAGTATAAAGACGTTAAGTTAAGTTAAGTAAGAAGACAACTGACTATGGCAATGGAGAAGAAAAGGAGTATGTAGAACCTATGGCATAATACAAACAAAGAACTAAAACTAAAGATCCTAAGAACATGCATTTTTCCTGTGGCAACCTATGGATATGAAATATGGACGATTACAAAAGCAATAAGAGCAAAGATCTGTGCTTTTGAAACACAGTGCTACAGAAGAGTCCTGAAAATCCTGTAGATAAAGAACGAAACAAACAAATCCATCCGGCAAGACCTGAATGTAGAGGCGAATTGGCTCATAAATAATGTAATGACCCAGAAACTGAGGTTTTTTACAGACATGTCAAACGACACAACGGACTGGAGAGAGTGATTATGGAAGTCATGGTCACTGGAAAGAGAAGCAGGGGCCGACCGAGAAGACGATGGACTCAAGATATCAAGGAGACACTGGATTTGACTTTGGGGCAGGCCGGAAGATGGCAAAAGATAAGAGTTTCCCACAGACAGGCTGTCATAAGAGCAACGTTCTGCAAAGGACATGCAACACGATGATGATAATGTTCTCAAAATAAATTTTTTAAACTGAAAAGGTTTTTATCATATGAAAAACAAATTGACCAGTTAGATTCCAAAATTAGACGTACGGATTTCTAAATTTTTTAATACATTCCTCTGTTCTTTACCTTTTGGATTTATGGATCATTCTTCATATATTATTAAAATTGGTTTTTTTTTTTTGTTGAGCAAGTACATTTTTTTTCAAAGAAAGTTTAATATTTTTTTAAATAATCCAATGATATTGGTTCAATATGCTATTCATGCTCTCTCTCTCTCTATATATATATATGTGCTATCAATATCCAATGGTAATGACATCACTTACTTGATGTCAAGAAACCTGTAACATCAAGAATTCACCTTTATTTTGTGGATACATTTTTGTCTAATGGAAAATATTTTTTTCAGTCAATTTAATAAAAGCACCACTTTATTTAATACTAAATGAGTTTTAGATGTCAATATGTGTGACATTGTTATCAGCATATAAAATATTTTGTTTCTGTATTTGTATAGCGGCTGATGTTTGGTTTCTGGTATGGTGCATTGACCGACAAATGGCAAGAATTATGAAATTGAATATTATTATTATAAATAGTACTTTTATAATTTTTGAGTACTTATTAAGAAAAATTGATTTTCATGAACTATACATTATATACATAGTGCCTTGCTTAATGCGGAAAATACATTTATACAAAAAACATATTACATATACGTTCTTATACTCATGATATCGTACCATTGAAGAAAAGAATACTGCCACTGGTCAAGCATGTCATACAAGAAGACTAATGAGGATTGTGCATGGTGCTAGAAACCTCACCATGTAAAACTAAATACTATAGAAGATACCCCAACTATAAAAGCACACATCAGTGTTCTTATACAGACTTTCTCTCAGGTGGTCAGCTGCAGTATGTGCTCTATAATTCATATTGAGCATAAATTGAGACAATAAAAAGAAGAATATACATATAATATAGTATATATTTAAGAAGAATATACATAATATATATTATAAACTTCAGAAGAAGAATATACATAAAATATAGTATTCTTTATACATATAATATAGTATACATTTAAGAATAATATACATATAATATAGTAGCAATTTTAGAAGAAGAATATACATATAATATAGTATACATTTAAGAAGAATATACATATAATATAGTATAAGTTTCAGAAGAAGAACATTAATGTAATACAGCATACATTTTATAAGAACATACAAAGGGCTTGTCATAAGTCTTTAACCTTGACTATGAAGGAGTAGGAGGAGAAAATTTAAATTTGGTACATTCTTCTTCTTCTTCTTCTTCTTCGTACGCAGTCAGACAGTAACCATTATTTTTTCGAAAAAAGCGGCGGTCATCCTGAGGCTCTCGCCACTGCCATAGAGCTTGTCTTGCAGTTCCACTGGTAATGGCCACATCTGCTCTCTCTGATCCTCGTATGTCGGGCAGTTCTGCAGCAGATGTTCAGCCGTCATTTTACCAGTACCGCACGGGCATTCGTCGGTACACCCTATCTTCAATTTGTTGAATAGGTGGTACCTCAGTCTGTTGTGGCCAGTGCGAAGTCTGAAGACAACGACCTGCTCTCTTCGGTTCAACTGGTAATAGGCATCGTTTTTGGTGTAACCAGTATGTTCGGTTTCCCATTTTGACTCTTCGTACGTCATACTGGTATCTGTTTGTGGTAGTCTTGCACCTTCTTTTGCCAGTCTGTCTGCCTCCTCGTTGCCTTGGATGTTGCAGTGTGACGGAACCCACTGTACCACTACCCTTTTTGGTGCGGACTGCTGGCACAGTTTGCAGAGTGCTGCTCTTAAGTCATTAAGCTCAGTGTTTTTCTGGCTTTTTAGCGCTGTGACTACGGCGAGAGCATCTGTCAGCAGGACTATATGGCTCTCATTTTCACTGTGTGTCACCATTTCTTCCACTGCCGCCCTCAGTGCCTCTGCCTCCGCTCTGAAATTGCTTGTGTACTTACCAGTAGCGAGGTACATTCAATTTGTACTGGACTTGAGAAGTATGAATTTCCCTCTTCGACGGGTTTACCCGTTATGGTGCATGACGCAGCAACACACCTTATTGACCTAATCTGCTACTCTAACGGTCTGTCAGAACAATGGATAAAATTCTTGATGTTGCAGGGAAAAACACCTACAGAAATACACAGGGAGATGGAACCAGTGCTTGAGGAATTATATCCTTCGTATGCTTCTGGCTTCTGTAATAAACTGGTATAGGCAGCTTAAGTGTGGCCGTTACCATGTTGCTGATCTTCCAAGATCAGAAAGACCATCCTCAGAGTGCAGCGATGAAAATGCTGCAAGAGTGATGAAAATCATTGACCAGGATGGGAAAATGAATGACAATTGCAGAGATATTTAGGTCAGCAAAACTAAATGAAAGTACAGTTTTTAGAATTTGACACAACAGACTGAACATGAGAAAAGTGTGTGCCCGTTGGGTCCCGAGTCTGCTGACATGTGAACAGAAACAAACGCGGGTTGATTTCTGTGGGCAGTTGCTCAAATTGTGTCGGTCGAAAAACATGTTGCCGACCATGGTGACAACAGTAGATGAGACTTAGGTTCACCATTATGACCCAGAATCCAAAATTTCCAGCATGCAGTGGAAAACCTCGGGCTCACCAACACATGTCAAGCCAAGAGCACAGAAATCTGCAAGAAAAGTGATGCTGGCTGTTTTTTAGGACATCAAAGGTGAAAGATTACCTGGCTACACAGTTAATGGGCGATATTAGGCAGATCTCCTTACCAAACTAAGAAAGACTGCAACCAGAAAATGAGGGATAGTGCGTACTAAAATTCTGCCTTTGCTTCAAGACAATGCGCCCTCCCATAAAGTAAGGCTTGTGCTGCAAACAGCCAACGATTTGAATATTGAAATTCTTCCACACCCACCAAATTCTCAAGATTTGGCTCCATCAGACTTGAAAAACAGCTGAAAGAAAATCATTTTGACAGTGATGAAGATGTCATACTGGCTTGTGATAGCTGGTTCACTTAGAAAAATAGGTAACTTTATTCTGAAGGTCACGCAGAGAAGACAGAAATGTATTATGCCGTAGGTTCTGTATACTTCTTATCTTCTGTATTTCCAGTCAATCGGACTGATGTAATTATTTGTTCTAGGCCCTAGCGCTGTTCGAGAGCAAAACTGTGTCCTCGGCATATCGATACCTTTGCCTTGAGAAATAGCAACTCTGCCACTATATAAATGGGTAAGATATTTAATACCCTTTTTCTAAAGTGAAAATATTTTTTAATGTAACACACATTTAAAAAATCAAAAGACATCTACTAAATTGTGGAAAGGGAGTCATGTAATGTATATCAGAAGTGAAATTTGCTCTCAAGTTTCAGAAAAGTCTTGTCTTTTTCTTTTTCTTTTTACAACAGACCAGGCTTAAAAGCACCATATTTGTGCAGAAATCCGAAATAATGTGAATATTTAAGCAAACTAAACATATTACCTGTGCTCTTAGTGCTTCAAGCCTTCCTTCCAATTCTTCTTGTTCTTTAGCTTTCTCTACTTGTTTCTTTTTTTGTTCTTCCAGTTTGTTGGACAACTGCTCTTCCCTGATAATATGAGTGGATTCAAAAAAGTAATTACATAAATGCTCTTTTAATTAACTGTTTCATTGCTCCTTTTAGTTCAATTTATGTTTATAAATTTGTCCCAACTCGATTGTTCTTACACAGGTCTCAGAATCAATGCATTGTGTGTGATATAAAATGTTGAAAATGATTTGTATTAAATATATTTATCTTCAATACAAAATATTTTTTCCAAATCTTTATGAATTATTCAAACTATTATTACAGTACTTGCTGGTGTCTGCTGGGAGGATTATTGGGTTGATGAATGCAGGCTGCTTGTCACAGCAGTAGGATAGGTTTTTATTTCACCCTTGAATTTAAATAAAAACCTAGGCCTTATCAGAGTTTGAACCCTCGTCAAAGAGACCAGAATTCTAACCAATTGGTCATTCTTTCCTCTCAAAACTTTATAAATATAATTTCATTGAAAGCAACTGATAAGAGTTTCAAAATATAGTCATTTTATATATTTAGAAAAAATAAATATATATATATATATATATATATATATATATATATATATATATATATATATATATATATATATATATATTTAACTACTACATTTTGAAATCACTATCAGTTGCATTCAATTAAAAACAAAAGCACACACAAAAAACTATACTAAAAATATATTTTGTCCGAGAGGTAAGGCGGTCAAGAAATGAAAGAAACCACTAAACAGTGGGTTGTTAGAATCCGGCAAGTTTCAAGCGTCCTCTGGTCACAGAAAAGGTCAGACAAGTGTCTAGTCACATCAAAGATTGATGATAGACTCTGAGATCCCATGCATGTAAAAGAACCCTTGACAGTTGAAAATCAAAATAGCTGATTGTTAAGAGCTGTGTGGGCTCAAATTCTAAAGGTTGCAAAATTCTTACCCAATTATGGCCTATACGAAGGTCAAAAGGAGGTAAAGACTCAACAGACAAATCACTTTCTTGTCTGCACACTGGATTACAAGTATATACAAAGACCTGTACACACTCTTGGTAGAAAAAGACTTACCAATGAAGTAATCATTTCTTCTTAGTGTTTTGTTTCATGTGCTTGTTTTATGCTACCAGATGGGGGCCCTCCATTAAGTGACACACCAGTTGTAATTCTTCAATGATTCCCCACAGTTTGTCTTGTATTCTTGTTTTTTGGGGACAGGTGTTCTCACAGGTGCTTTGATGCAGTAGACATGTTTGCGAGATATGTTCTGGGACCCCCACTGACATTTGCATGTCTGTATTGTTTTCATTTTATGCATGTGTGCATTTAGCCTGCAATGGCCTGTATTAAGGTGGAAAATTGTGATATACCTTATCCTGTTGAGTCTGTTGATGGGTGGCTTATGGGTGCTTGCTGTTTGTTCATTTAAAATATACAAGCATTCAAGGACCCACAACCTGATGTAGATATGAAGACCCCAGAGGATGAAGCAAGAGTGTGTACAGCCAGCAAGCTACGGGAACCATCATTACCTTCACTCTTTCCCATTTACTGAACACCTATGGGTCTGTCCATAGTGCAAGGATGTCAATTCTTAACAGTACAAAACATGTATATAAAACCTGAATTGAATTCTTTCTCTGTCGTAGGTAGCCTGCTCTTCCATTTGTATCTTCAATTCATTCAGCCGCTGTTCTGCAGCTTGTTCTCTCCTTCTGCGTTCTTCTTCTTTAGCCTCATGATAATGGTCGATCTGCACATATACAAGAAACCCAGATTTGAGATGCTGTATTATTACACATTTGCTAAACAACCACACAAACACAGAGAACGAGAAACACAGATGTGCACACGCACAAACATGTGAACATACACACAGGCACATGAATGCACACACACATATGCTTTAATCTATACCATTATAAATTTACTTAAGATCTACACATATACACATACGCCAGATATGAGAGGATATGCTATTATTAATATTTCAAAATCTTATCAGTGATACCAAAATTATTCAAAATTAAAACAAGGTTTCTTGCTTCTCTAATGATCATCATCAATTAAATCTTGAGAATCAACTCATCTTCCACATTGCCTGTCTCCAGCCATATGGCATCAATATTTTCCACACTTTTTTCCTAATCCTCATCTTATCCATGCCTCCATCTGTCTGTCTTTCTCTTAATCCATATCACTATTTGATCTTTCTGTATTTGTCCGCTATTTGTCTATCGTGCCATCTCCCACTTTATACCCTTTATGGCCACTTCATCTCACATTTGTCCGTCATTTGGTATCCACCCTCCAACACATGAGAAGCCATGTGACTATATCTTAGATTAGTTGCTTTTTTACGCCTTCATTTAAATATTCATATCCCCCATTTATGTATTCTTCCATGGCACCAAGATATCCAGGAATGCCTGGGTATGACTGTGGCGGAGGCTGGAGTTTTGGCAAGAAAACGAGTTTCTTTCAGACAGACTGTGATGGGAGCCACATTCTCTAAATGACATGCTACATGATGATGTATTCTTCCCTTCTTCTATGAATCACAAGTTCATTATTGTTGTTGTCCGTTGTCCCTGATGAAGGTCTATTGGTCGTAACGTATGTTTTGTTTGTGTTTTTGTCTTAGTGTGGTATCTGACCATACCTTTTTTTGTTTTTTTTACACAAAATTGTTTTAACAAATTGATGGGTTTTCACCCCTAAATGTTTTGAATTTTTAAAATTGATAAAATATGCTAATACATAGCTGTTTCATTAAGAAGACATAAAACCACAGTGCTGAGTGTGATGAATCCTTCTGAGTTTGAAAGAAATCCATAGAAACAGTAGCCATAGGTGAATAAATAGTTTTCCTTAGGAACAGATAAGAAGAAAAATGCTGAAAATTGTGTATATACATTTTCTTTTTCCGTTGTCCTCCTTCTCATCTCTGCTTCCCTCTCTTGCGCCTCTGTGACCTCCATCTGCTTCCTCCTAACCTCATTTAACTGGGCTTCCAGTTGCATGGCCTCTATCCTCTTCTCTCTCCAATCTTTCACCTGTAAAATGAAAAATATGTGAGTATATTTACATTCTTAATAATAACTCTAAACATAGTTAATGCCTTGTTGATATTATGACAAAGCTAGCTGTTGTGTTGATCTCCTAAGATGATGAAATTATATACTACCCCTAAGTCATCATTACCTTAATCAAGGGAATGCACAGAGACCTTGAAAACTGCAGCAGAAACTCTAATGAAAGATGAAAATGAAAACACAGAGAGACAAGCTCTACTTTTCACAGATGCACTGTCAGTGGTTGTGGTACTGGGGAGCTAGAAGAGTATAAACCTAAATCAACTAAGAGTGGTAGTCTATAAACTATATCACCAGTGCAATATTTTTGGCAATGAAGAGGCTGACAGACTGTCAAGAGAAAGTGTAAAGCTACCTCAACCGTAAATAGGTAGACCTTATGAAGATGCCAGGAAGTTTACTAGGCGTAGATACAGGAACAAATGGGAAGCAGAATATGTAGGTCATCAACGAAATGATGCATATTATCAACTCAACAGAGGTGAGCAGGTAGCAATCTTTATACTCCGCACAGGCTACAACAGACTGAGATACCATCTGTTCAACAAACTAAGAATAGGACATACAGATGAACATGTCTGCGGCACTGACAAAATGACTGCAGAGCATCTGCCACAAAAGTGTCCAACATACGAGGAACAGAGAAAGCACGTGTGTCTATCACCAATATCATTTCTGGACAAGTTCTATGGAGATGCCAATAGCCTCAGGCTAACCTTTAGATATATTCAAGCTGATATCTGATAGTGTATGAAAAAGATATACAGCAAAAACTTGGAGAAAAACTAAGGTAATACAGAGAAAGCTCCAGTCATTTGTCAGTAAATGTCAACAGAGGATAATGGGTATAGGCTGGGAAGACATGGCGAGGAATGAAGACCTATGGGAAAGGAACTATCAACAACCAGTGGAGCCACAGATCAAATGTAGGAAATGGGGTTGATTAGGACACATGTTATGGAAAGCACCCTCAGATTTCACCAGACAGACCGTGACATGGAATCCACAGGACAAGAGGGAAACAGGAAGTTCAAGAAACACCTGGAGAATAGACTGTGACAATGAACTTCAGTCTCTGGACCCCAACTACAGAGAGGTAGAATGGGCAGTTCAAAATCAAATAGCCTATCCCCAAAAGGAGCAAAGGACATTGATTGATTATTTGTATATATAAGTGGATCAGTACTACATGGTGAGAAATCAAAATGGAGCTTCTCAGCTAAAGATAGAGGCAGGGTCATTGCTGAGCAGAGAAGTGCATACGTGACCAACCTCCAGTACGAGAATCAAGATTGAGGTAGTGACCTCAGATTTAATATGGCTGCTTCCGGAAGGTACAGAAAGGATGAGCATAGCATGACCAAAAAGCAGAAATGGATGCCTCAACCATTTAGGAGCCCGTGTTTATCTAATGTCCTAGCATGCTGTATTCATGATAATGAAACCGTTGATGTTGTGGCTTTTAAAGCATCCCCTGTATGGACATTGTGTGTGTGGATTGTTATTGTTTGAGACTACTCGCGCTGAGTTGAGTTGAATCTTGTCAACAAAACTTTGGTAGTGGCTTACAGTGGCTCTTCTTACATCCGGTGCATGACGGGGTCCTTCTGGCTGCAGTGCAATCTGAGGCTCCTCATCAAGCTCACGATTATGGGGATTATAGTGTCAATCCCCACCTTGTCAGTCAGACTTCTGTGACGCAGCTTGTTTCCATAATCAAGAACATAGACATGAGTGAGAGTATTGATCAGTAAGTTTTCCCTGATCATGATTACTCTTTGTTCTCATCCACAGACCAAAATCAAATATAGATGGAGCAGTGGCAGGGGGTAGTCTAAAGTGAAAAAAAGGGTGGATCAGGAGTGTGCAGCACAATCAATCAGCAAGGTACAGAAACCATCAGTCTTAGATTTTTCTCCATTTGCTGAAAGGGACCAAGCACCTATGAGTCTGCCAAAATGCTGTGATGTTGGTTCTGTATAGCATAATATAGTCACCATGACTTTTATAAGGTGCATAATTTGCCCCTTTCATTCATGACTGACTATATGATGATGCCACCTTGGTATTGTAACCCTGATATTTAGGTTTTCTTTCTCCTTGGACCATTGTAGTTTGACTTTGTGTTGCAAGATCTTCTTTTCACCAAGCGTGATCTGGTTCTTCAAAGTTGTTGTTTGCGTATGCCAACAATGAGTAAGTTTAATCTTTTGTACGTAAAAGGTAGTTAAGTGGCGGGTTGCAGTAGCTTTCCTCACATCACGAGCGTGCTGATGAAGGTGGGCCGAGGTCCTCCAGGCAGTTGTGCTATGCTTTGCTACATCTGTGTGTTACTCCCTAATACAGGGATCACGTCGATCCCTCACCTCGTTAGCCAGGATCCCATGAAAACAGATCGTTTCCAGGGAAGGCTCCTAGCTGCAGCTTCATCTTTCCAGGATGTTAGATACATGTCCAGCGTCTTCATATCATGCTTACACACATCTTTGAACATCAGTTGTGGTTGGCTGACTGTTCTTTTGACATCCGCCAACTGTCCACAGAGAATATCTTTGTCAATGTGACCATCTTCGATGCGATGAACATGACCAAGCCATCATAGTCTTCACTGTCTAAGGAAAGTGTACATGCTTGGGAGACCGGTGCAAGATTGCAGCATCGCCTTTGCTCTACATCATTTTGCATACCTGTCATTCACAATTTTTTAGCTGACTAATTACCCACTTCTACACCAGGGAGGGTGAAGTGATCTTCCATTTATTTTTCTTGTGATTTATAGTTTCTACATGATGAGGAAATGAAAAATGGTTCATACGACCAACTTCATTGCACCAGGCAGGGAGCATCCATATGTGATCAGTCCCTTTCATTGCACCAGGGTGCATTCACATGTGATCAGTCCCTTTCATTGCACCAGGGTGCATTCACATGTGATCAGTCCCTTTCATTGCACCAGGGTGCATTCACATGTGATCAGTCCCTTTCATTGCACCAGGGTGCATTCACATGTGATCAGTCCCTTTCATTGCACCAGGGTGCATTCACATGTGATCAGTCCCTTTCATTGCACCAGGGTGCATTCACATGTGATCAGTCCCTTTCATTGCACCAGGGTGCATTCACATGTGATCAGTCCCTTTCATTGCACCAGGGTGCATTCACATGTGATCAGTCCCTTTCATTGCACCAGGGTGCATTCACATGTGATCAGTCCCTTTCATTGCACCAGGGTGCATTCACATGTGATCAGTCCCTTTCATTGCACCAGGGTGCATTCACATGTGATCAGTCCCTTTCATTGCACCAGGGTGCATTCACATGTGATCAGTCCCTTTCATTGCACCAGGGTGCATTCACATGTGATCAGTCCCTTTCATTGCACCAGGGTGCATTCACGTATGATCAGTCCCTTTCATTATATCTATCTATCTTCAGTCCACTTATGTCATTAGACATCGTGAGGAAGTGTAACCTCCTTTGTTTCATATTTTTTTGGCAGGTGAAAATCCACTGGTGATGTGCCAGGTCAATCCCAGCATGTTAGTCCCTGGAATATACGATCAACTATTTTTATTTTTATTTTTTAAAATTTTTTTTGGGGGGGGGGCTGGTGGAGATGGAAGCGTAAATTAGAGCAAGGTAGACCTGCAGCCTGTCAGGGTCCACCTATGTCACTTCGCTAACCCCAATACAAGACCTGATGTTATAGCCAGACAGTCCCCTTGTGACATATTCTTTGTGGGGCAAAAATCCCTAGAATAATTTGAGTAGATTTTTAACTTTAATTTTGCCCAAGCAGTGGTCGTTAGGCCTAATCTTTTAGATTTCCAACTGCTAAGGTATTTTTAATATGCTCGCCACTGCACACAGGTGTCTTATCTCACTAAAAAGACATCAGGGAAAATATTTACCGGATGATCCACATGAAAAAATCCCGGTCTCAGATCGTAATTTGAACCCGCGGCCTCCAGCACCCGAGTCAAACACCTTACCTCAAGACCACTGGGTTATTGCAAGTGACAAAGCACAAACTCCGTAGCTCCAACGTTGGCCCTGAAATTTTCCACTGACTATGATGGATACCCATTTACAGAAGTGTCAACTGGGATAATCGGCCATACCATGCTAAAATCTAAGTATTCCAGGTCTGTTAATCCAAACATGATGTGATTTGATCTAGTATGTTGGGATTCTAAACCAGTCCCTAAGCCACATTCTCTCCCACTGGATGAATGGGTAAAAGAAACCATGACCAACCCTCCGTAGTCACCTGGCAGGTTACAGTGTTACAATTCTTTGCTCCTCTCTTAAGCCTCAGTAACACACCAGTATCTATGATTTAACACCCCAAGTACAGTAGATGTCTTTGGGGTTTGTATGTTTGTATTTCTTATTTCACATTTCATGTATACAGGGGCAGGTTAAAGCCAGTCTCTGTGGGTTGATAGAAACATGTAAATATTAAAAGAACTAAATTTTTGGGTAAAAGCTTTTACTAATAATAAGACGTCTTCTGTTTTTTACGACTTTATGGGCAATCCTGCCATGAATTTCAGCCCAAAACTTTCTGAAACTAAGCGTAATAATGGGTCAGGAGACTATAAATGAGTGGAATTTAACATATATATATATATATAAGATAATAGGTTGTACTAGTAGATGCTGAGTACAAATTTCAAACCTTTAGTAATGGGGAAGTTGGTTAAAACGAGAATTAGAAGTCTACGCAAACGACAACAGTCATGTCAAGTTAAATAAAGGCTTTTAAAAAGTATTTTTCCTGCACTTTGATGACTCTTCACATTTAATCAACAATTTACCACCAGATGAATGGTTTGATCCCTTACATTCAATGTTCAACTGAAGCAGAGTTTCCTATCTGCCCACAAGCACTACACATAATGAGACAGCTTTAACAATTGATATTTTACTGCCTGTATTTTTCAACCAAAACTTAGTGTCAATATCTGAGAAGTCAAATGAAAAATGGGATCAAGATGCTGAGCAGCGCATGAGCTGCAGTGGTCAGCAACCCATAGCTGACTGCTAGCGTCAGGCCCAGCGAACCAAAGCTGCCAAGACCCTTCTACACCTCCACTCAGTGATCCTGGATAACAGGCTGCAGCAGGGCAGACTGGCTAAGGAGAAGGGAATCGAAGAGGGAATGCTAACCCGTACTCAAAAAATGCTTGCTGAAGTCGGATGTGTTGGACCGAAAGGTGCAAATATCGCAGTCAAGCTGTAAACTATGACACAATGCATTCCGTTCGCTGGACTACATTCTGCTACTTAAGCCTTTTCAGGGTTTGGTAGCAGGAGATTGAGAACGAACGAAGCCAAGCTAAGCCAAGCGAAAAATGTAAAGGCGAAGAACCAGTTCTCGCTTTGGTGTTTATTTAAAAGAAAAACTAGTTCAGTTTTCTTCTTCGTTTGTCATAAAAAGGACATTTTGTTACGTTGTTTCATAGTTTTATTGGGTGTTTTTTCACATGACCTGCCTAAGAAAAATTCATAGAATTTCCTGGCTAGACCACGACCAGCTTGCCAAAAGATATGAACATCATCATAACCGGCTGGAATTGGATTGGTCATGTTTTAAGAGAAAAACCAGACACCATCATCAGACGTGCCTTGGTGTGGACCCCAGAGGTAAGGCGAAAGAGAAGCCGGCCAAAGACAGCTTGGCAAAAAACTGTAGAGACTGAGATGAGAATAATGAATCAAAGTTGGGACACTGTTCAAAGGATGGCTAGAAACCGGGTGAAGTGGAGGGAGTTTGTTGCTGTCTTTATGACTTCTCAATAATGGTTTTTGTTATAATATACCAATTTACTGCATGTTATCAATCATTACATTATCCATTGTACTTTCAATGAATCAATTAATGGATAGCAAGAGCTTCTAGGGATATAGAAAGATGGGTGATCACTCCATGTCCTATATGTTATGTCATAAGGCCAAGGTCATGGTCTACAATGCCTGTGTTATCAGTACGCTCCCATGTTGTAGCAAAACATGGGCAACCTATGCCAAAAAAGAACAAAGGCTCAACATCTTTCACCTACAGCACCTGAAATCCATTCTTGGCATCTCATGGAGAGACAGGCTGATAAATGCAGAGGTGCATTCTCGCAACGGTCTCTTATGTACACTCTCATTATACAACCAACAACTGTGATGGTTTGGTCCTGTTCACTGCATGGAAGATGATCACATCCACAAGCACTGGATATGGATCTGACATCTTGGAAAGACACACACAGCTGCACATTAATTTAAATGGAGATGCTAGTTGAAGAACCACCTCAGACTGGGCCGAAATAAGCTCTTGCAACACAAAGAAATGAAAAGGCAACGTAGCAAGTTAAAGAAAACCAAAACAGTAGAGAGTTGCTACTCCAAGGTCACATCATCATATAGTCAGACATGTCTGAAAAGGGCCTATAACTATGTCATATTGTAGGTCATAGTTTGTTATAGTGTAGGTCATAATTTGTTATATTGTAGGTCATAATTTGTTATATTGAAGGCCATAACAAAAATAGTTAGCACCTAGAACTAAACTATTGAGCAGCGCTGAAAAGTACCTAGGTTAACCCCTAGCAGGTCACACGACTTCAACGAGTCAGCTCATCTCTCTTCACCTACTTTTTCATACAAGACCTCACAGATTTGTTTCTGGCATTGGTAGTATTCATTTCGGACTTCCTCCAGCTCACATGCTACAGCTGCTTCTGCAAACACAAACCGAGCCTTATCAATAAGCTCTGTCCTATGCCTGGCCCAGTCCGCATAGATGACCTTTAACCTCTCATGGTAGTACTTATAATCCATCCACCAGTCCTCATGTTCTGACTGAAAAAGATGCAATAACAAATTTGTCAAGAACTTCAGTAACTCGTTTCAGTGTGAAAAATAGTCATTCGATAATTGGAATGAATTCATACAAAACAAGGATTCATACCAGTCCAAAACTTACAAGTCATCTTATAAGGTTTTCACAATAACTTCTTTTCCTTCAACTTACAAGGGAATGCTTATTTGTACTGGACTTTTCCTAAATAATCTTGCAGGTCAATCAGTAGTCAATTCCTGGATGACAGGGGCGACCGAGCCCAACCAGGCACGTTTACAGGTGGCAGATAGTGGGGCGACCGGCCCCAACCAGGCACGTCCACAGGTGGCGGATAGTGGGGCGACCGGCCCCAATCAGGCACGTCCACAGGTAGCGGATAGTGGGGCGACTGGCCCCAACCAGGCACATCCACAGGTGGCGGATAGTGGGGCGACCGACCCCAACGTCCACAGGTGGCGGAAAGTGGGGCGACCAACACCCCAACCAGGCACGTCCACAGGCAGAGGATAGTGGAACGACTTCCAGATATGGAGCTTTAGCTGCGATATAAACCAGGTATAATAACTGGATGAATAAGCAGTTGTGGGCCAAATGGCGGTGTATTCCAGCTGGATGGGGTGGGACAACAGGTGGCACTGCTTTCCCCACTGAAATGCCCCATGTGTCCTATGACGGGTACACCAAGCGGGTAAGAGCCGCTATATGCTTTAGCCACGGGAAGGAAACCACGGTAGACAAACCAACCTACTACCTTGCAGGTACCATCGGGAGATGGAAAGGCTATGGGAGACAACCCAAAACAGAAAACTCAACCCGACCTGCCGAAGACGGAGTGTGTCAGCTACAGCGCAGGACCCGGGAAAAAATCAGGGCACACATGCACCAACAGGATATGGTAATGCAATAGTCTACCCTATCGTCATGGTGTCGCTCCTACAAGTTACAACCGGGGAGGAGCGTGCCGGGCCCCCAGCCTCGAGTGTACCCACCCAAGCAACCGGTGCCTCTGCTAACCTAGTGGTCAGGGGAAGGCAGAGTAGTGCGACTGATCAACAAACAAAGAACCTAAAAGTGGTACAATGGAATGCAGAGGGTGTGAGAAACAAGAAACCCGAACTGCAAGAATTTCTCAAGGAAAACGATATAGACATTATTTGTATTCATGAAACACACCTAAATGAAACTCAAAAATTTTCCATCAGAGGATATGAATGTTTCCACCAAGATAGTGAAAAAATATCCAAAGGAGGAATAATAACACTAGTTAAAAATTCTATACCAACAGTAGATCAAATAGATCTGGACCAGATGAATTAGAATACATCACAGTAAAGATATTCCTACCCAGTGGAGACTCAATGGTAACAAACTGCTATAGTCCACCAGCCACAGCTCTAGCAATACACAAAGTCAAAATTGAAGAATCGAGACACCTCATAGTGGGAGATTTTAACAGTCACTCCCCAAGCTGGGGCTACGAAACAATGGACCAGAGAGGCGAGGAGGTAGAAGATTGGATGATAGAAAACAAACTCATCCTAATAAATAGTCCAGACGATAGGCACACATATTACTCTAGAATATGTAAAAAAATGAGTACTCCAGACCTTGCGATGGCAACGGACGACCTTCACCGACTAATAGCAAGAACAGTCAACAGCCAACTGGATGGGAGCGACCATGTCCCAATAACTTTAGAAATATGTAACATGGGATAAACAGAGATAACAGATATGCACCCAAGTTGGAATTTTAAAAGAGCAAACTGGACCCTATTTAGAGAAAATGTAAATAAACTCTGTCAAGATATATCCCATGCCAAAAATGTAAATAAAAATGTTACCATCACGACGGAGGCTATCATCCAGGCAGCAAAGAAATCAATTCCATGTGGAAAACTGAAAAATTATAAACCCTATTGGAGCAACAAACTAGGGAAAATGCACAAGGAACTAAGTGAGGCAAGAGATACCATGGAAAAAAATCCTTCCCCAGAAAACAGGGAAACAGCAAAATTAAAAATACATTCATAGAGCAAAAGAAGGATGAGATCCAAAGAAGTTGGCATGAAAACACTGAAAGCCTCAACATGGACAGGGATACAAGTAAACTCTGGAACCTGACAAGAGCCTTAAATGAGGAAACCAGAGGAAGCCATGGGAAGACGGTCATTAAGGAAAAGGAGAAACATCATACAGGGAAAATGGCAGCAAACATCCTAGCTGAATTTTTCAGAGATGAGAGTACCACAACATTGACACGAGAATGCAAACTAGAAGTCAAAAAAGAGAACCTGAAGACACAGAATGCGGATCCCTGCATGAAGTCATCATTTAAAATGATAGAGTTAAACACTGCTATTCAGAAAACTGAAAAACAAGAAAACCCCAGGAAAAGATGGCATCACAAATGAAATGATTAAAAACCTAAACCAAGGGTCAAGAAGAAAACTCCTGAAAATCTTCAATCAATCATGGAGCAAGGGTAAGATCCCAGACCAGTGGCGGGAGGTTATCATTATCCCCATCAGAAAACCAAAAAAGGACAAGACAAGCAAGGAAAGTTATAGGCCAATAAGCCTGCTCAGCTGTGTTGGAAAAGTCATGAAAAAAATGGTCAACGCAAGACTAATAAAACATCTGGAAAAAAACCATCTCCTACTCAATTCACAGTCAGCCTTTAGGAAAAACCGTAACACAGAAGACCAACTAGTGTACCTAACCCAAGAAATTGAAAATGCATTCCAAGGTAAGGAAAAAGTACTTGCGGTCTTTGTGGATATGGCAAAAGCTTTTGACAAGGTATGGAGAGAAAGACTCCTCCTAAAACTATTCAACAACAAAATAGAAGGGAGAATGTAAAGCTGGATACAAGACTTCCTTCGATTCAGAACAGCAAGAGTCAAATTAGATGGATCACTGATCCATAAAATAACTCTCCAACAAGGCGTACCCCAGGAAGGGGTCATCTCTCCTACCCTCTTTATCCTGTTCATAAACGACATAGCAGGAAAACTCCCAAAGAAAGTATCTAGTGCCCTACACGCTGACAACTTCGCAATGTAGAGTGCTGCAGAAAAACTACCAACAGCTGAAAATAGAATGCAGACAGCACTGGACACTGTTGGAAAATGGGTTACAGATTGGGGATTGCAGATTAACATTACAAAGACAGTTACAACATGCTTCTCACTGCCCAACACCAAGGAAGTAACAAAACTTATTCTTAATGGCAAAGAACTTGTACAAGAAAATACCCCTGTGTATCTCGGAGTTAAAATGGACAAGAGACTCACATGGAGGGAACACATCCAGGAGATAGAACAAAAAGCAACCAGAAAACTACCTCTCATGAAGAAGCTGGCCGTAACAAGCTGGGGTGAAAATAGCAACATCTTCAAAAATGTATTCACTGGCACAGTCAGGCCAGTACTTGAATACAGCATGACAGCCTGGACCACAGCATCAAAAACAAACACGGAACGCCTAACCAAAATTCAAAATTCAGGCTTAAGGATAAAAACAGGAGGAATGAAGACTACACAAATCCAGAAAATGGAAACATATACAAATATAAGACATCTAAATACTAGACGAGAGGAAAGAGTGCTGGCCCATAGTGAAAAGATGCTACGCATGCCTGATCATCCCATACATATCAAACTAAAACACCCAGTTAAAAATAGGCTCAAGAGAACCAGCTTCATTCATATATCAAACCACCTACACCACAAATATGGAGAACTAATTCCCAACCAACCTACAGAAATAGAAATGCTTATTAACTATGAAGAGCCAAGCTGCAACATAAACAACATCAAAATAAGTACAGAGATCCCAGGAATAAGAAGAAAAGACCAACACAGTGTCCACGAGTTGAAAATGTTAGCACAAACAATGATTGAGGAAAAATATAATACCAAGGAATGGACATAGGTGTACACAGATGGTTCAGCAGAGGGGGCAGGTGAAAACGGGGGAGGAGGCATATTCATAAGACACAAAAAGTGGAAATAAAACAGAAGAGGCCCTCCCAACAGGAAAGTTGTCCACAAACCTTAGAGCAGAATCGGTGGCCCTCCTGCGAGCACTGAGAATACTTCAAACAGAAAGGCAACCTCCAACAAAAATGGCTGTATTCATGGACTGCAGAGAACTATTAGAGACAATACAAAAAACAAACAAAGAACCACTGTTATCGGAGATCAGATCAGAACTGGGAAAACTCTAGAGATCCTCAACAATAGCGCTCCAGTGGCTACCCTCCCATTGCGGAATGACAGGAAACGAGAGAGATGATGCTCTGGCAAAAGATGGCAGCAAAAAGGCACAATTTAATCATCGAGTACCATACAGAGAAATCAAGAACATCATCAGAAATCAGTTTACACACCAATGGAGAGAAGACAGAAACATAAGCAGTACGCCAGACCCAATTCACTATCTCAAAAGAAATCAACAAACTACCTTATTTCGCCTGAGAACTGGACACTGCAGACTGCTAGAACATCTGTACCGACTGAAGATCTCACACACCGATGAGTGCCCATGTGGAACAGGATGCCAGAACCCTGAGCATATTCTACAAGAATGCCCAATTTATAGGGAAATGAGATGCCAGACCTGGCCAGAGGGTGCGGACCTGAGACAAAAGCTGTGGGACAGCCGCTCCGACCTGGTGAAGACTACAGACTTCATCATGGCGACTGGCCTGCAGATATAGCATGACCTGAAAGATCCTGAACGCAAAGAAAGAAGAAGAGTAGTCAATTATTTAATTGTTGTTTTGCATATCCTTGGTGCCTTACAAGTCATATTTAAAAAAAAATTCAATTAAAATTCTCCTAACACAATCAACCATTTTACTCCAAAATGCATTTTTAAAATAAACTATAGCGAATAGTTCAGGTGATCTTTTTAATATAGAAGATAGGTAAATGATAGCATTATAATTATAGTTACTTGATAAGACCTACAGAGAAGCAGTTGGCTGAGCAGTTTGGATGTTGGTCCTATGACCACAGGGACATGTGTTCAAAACCTGAGTAATGCACAGGGTTTTTTTTTCTATCAGAGGTAAAATAAAAACTTAGCTAGCAGAGTGCATGGGGAATGCAAGGGCAAATGGCTTTTATACCACCTGTCTATAAATCCTCCTGGTGGAACTCGGCAATGGAGATAAAGGCAGAAGCCTTATTTTTGTGTGTGTAGATAAAGCCTATACATTTCTGTTTATTGTATCATTAAGGTCCTGCTGATGAGATGAGATATATAGAAGAATAGGGTGGGTGCATATCATGAAAATTGAAGGAAACTAATATGAAGGAATTGGAGTCCATGTGCAAAGGATCAACATCGATGTAGGTGGATCAAGGGTATTTCTGACGCACTTAGGAAGTTCCACCTAACAACAGCACAAGCCTCCCACCTGACAATGACAAGAAATCTTTGCATTCCGTCTATCTGTGATGCCTCATGGCAAGGACAGTATGAGAAAAGATTAGAAAATGACGTTTTAATGTTTTCTTATTGTGTGGCACTTGGGAATTCAAACTGGTCCTTATAAAGACTAAATCTATTACAAACCGTTTCAGATTGCAAACTATGCACTTAATTTTACTTCAGATGTAAACAATTCAACAGTACTACAATGATTTAGTAGTATATTAAAATCAACTCAATGCTAAGATTCAGAAAGTCCTGAAAAAGGCATAAAAATTACTGAATTTAATGTCATTTGTGATGAAATAAATATAAATAGGAGAAAAAAACCTACATAAAGATACTCAAGAACTAGTAAAATAATTAGAAGTAAACAACAATAACAATTGAATCTCTACCAAATTTGTGCGAGATTTGTTCCGTAGATGACGCTTGAGACGGTCAAATAGAAGTTTTCTTCGGTTAGGAAGCTCCCCTGGATACTGATCATAGACAGCAACAAACTTGAAATGCTCTTCTGGGTCCCAACCACCGTATTCATCAGAGCTAGAATATAAAGGAGAGTTTTCTGTCAAAACGTTTTTTTCTCTATGAAAAATAAAGTGCATTTGTCTTAATTTGTTATATTTTTTTGCGCTTGCCTTATTTCTTTTTTCCCCAAGGCGGTGTGCGTCGCACTATGTTTTTATTTTGCGCCTGTTGGCACATTGCATTCAGCTTCGGCATGTATTTTATGTAAGGGTCTGCTTCCTCCTGCAGTTTGTTTCTCCGGGGTAACGGCCGGTGCTGTGATGGGGAGCGAACCCAGCACCTTTGGATTGTGAGTAGTGTCACCCACTCGCTTACGCCATCCCCATTTGCCTTTAAAGGTGAAAAGTCTACATTGTATGAGGTCTCCCAGGCATAAGGAAGTGGATTGATCTGTTGTCTTTCCAGCTGCTTTGCTCTTACATAAAGACAAATTCTGATTTTTAAAGATATTTAATGCCTTTTTCTTTACATTTTCAGGAAGTGTATACAAAAAATAAGGAGACAAAAATGTCCAAGAATGCAGTAGCAAAGCATGATGATAATTTTAGGGTAATCTGAGTCGTGACCATAAAGGGGTGCACTTAACAATGTTTTGAAGCTATAAGGTTAGTTTTTAATGTCGAATAACCCTTTGTACTCCTGATTCCTCCCCATTGAATATTAGACAATAACAGCAATGATACATTTGTTTTTGTTTTTGTTACCTAATAACCATCTGTATTTCCAGTACCACTTTCTTTGAAAAGTTCTTGTATATCTCCCATCCTTCTGTGAAATATCTAATTTTGGTCTTGCTATTTTTAACGTTCAGGTTCACTTTTTGAATCATTGTTGATGTCACAAAATCCTAGAACATCACTGATATTATAACACAAAATTTTACGCAACTTCTCGCAACTCAATAAAATTATAAAATTCAAATCGCAATTGAAAAACTAAACAAAACTGCATGGAAAAAATATTTGAAACACAGTTTGATAGCTTGGAATTTAACCTTCACTGACAGAGGTGGCAGGTCTAATTTGTAGCTAGTTCGCTGTGAGATAAAATAGCGCCTTAATCACCGTCTTCTAGCTACTAATTGACCTGATTCTTACGCTGTATTAGGCTGGATGCAATCAGCTTATTTTTCCAATAGTAACTGATAAATTAATTTTGCTGCTTTGTGCCTCTGCTAACATGTCACTACGCTTAAATAAAAATGACAATTTCAAATTTAGTTCACATCTGTTTGATTAAAAAAGATGTCTTCTCTAATTCTTCAAAACTGTTCGGTTAGCTCAGCCTATCTTGTCTGCTCTAACGCTTTGCTACTGATCAATTTTTCTGCTGTTATGAGTAAATCATGTGATTTGTTAAAACCAGGTGAAACACACCTTTCAGAAGACATACCTTAAAGCCAATGCATATCTCTGACCCAGTTGTGCTATCACTGACTCATACTTTTCATCAATGATGATGAACTCCCCAAGGACATCTGACTTTAGTTGGGTATCTGCACACGTCATGTCAATTGCCTCTTTTGGAATTCCACGAGATACAGAAGTATGCTTCAGCAACGGAAGAGGAAACAATTTCTTCAGTTTGTCTGTTTAAGGATGAATATTAATTTATAGCTATCAATCTGTCCGCATAACTCATATTTTTCAATGTTTGTTTTTTCATTTCAACCAGTATTGGGTCATTCAATCATCTTGTAAGGTCCAGAACTTCATTCCTACTCTATTTTTGGGGAGTTTAAAATACTGTCTCTCTCTCTCTCAGTCTATTTAAAACAAAATGCAAATAGTGTAATGCATGTCCTGCTTATTGCCAAGCACCCAAAATCAAATGATACAAACAAAGTTTTATAAATACACACATCTTTTATAATTTACTCCACGCAAAAAGTAACTTACCAGTTTTTGTGCATGTTTTATGTTTGAAAATTGTAATGTAATTTCATGCCGATACATTCTTGGCCATTATTAAAAGCCATATAATTGTCTTGGTACAGTCTGAGTGTGAAGTGACTTTTCACTGACCTATAAAATCTGATTTCATGAAATTAACGACTATCCAGACAGTTTCTCACAATTAACGTGCGATCATAAAATTGACATGAGAAGTGTTCAGTGGCGATCTGTGATTATTTTGCTATTCATTTCGTTTAAGGCGACAGCGTGGCCTAGTGGTTAAGTGGCATGGCTCACAACCAGAAGGTGCTGGGTTCGATCCCCAACACAGCACCGGTCGTTACCCCGGGGAAGCAAACCCTTAGAAAATGCAGGAGGAAGCAAACTCTTGCGTAAAATGCATGCTGAAGTCGGATGCACTGGGCCGACAGGCGCAAAATAAAAACCACAGTGCAACGCACACCACCTTGGAAATTAGAGAAATAAGGTGAACGCAAAAAAAAAAAAAATTTAGTTCAGAAGCAAACTACTGGAAGGATGCCACGCACAGCGTTAGATGGGATGTTACGAAATGTTAGCATACTGGAAGGAGGAATGTCTGTGTCTGTAACAGCAAGATAATTTGATGTATCAAGGCATACTGTTAGACTGTGGTTACATCGCTACCAGGTGAATGGGACTGATTCTGACTACCCCACAGCGGACGTCCTCGACTAACGATCAGAAAGCAGGATCGTTTCATCATTCTCGGATATCTGAAAAACATATTTTAGTCAGCAACTGTCACTGCTAGCACCCTCCCCGGACTGAGAAGAATAAGTTCAGCTACTGTCAGGAATCGTTTGTGCGAGCAAGGCCTACGTGCAAGACACCCTGCTATTCGTTCAACTCTGCAGCTATGGCATCATGCCGCAAGACTAGCCGGGGTCAGACAACATCTGCGCTTCGAGAACGCTCTATGGGACAGAGCACTGTTCACTGACGAGTGCAGGATCAGCCTTTCAAGAGCTAATTGTCATCAGAGAGTGTATCATCGACATGGAGAGTGCTACGCCAACAACTGCATTCAAGGGCACACTTGTGGTGGTGGACGGATTATGTATGATCTAGGAAGGCATCTACACCCATCATCGGGCAGATCCCTTTATCTTAGACTGTGCTGTTACCGACTTGCGATACCGTGATGAGATTGTGAAGAGCACATAACGCCTTTTGTGCTGAACCATGCATCAGGCATTGTGCTTCAGCAGTCGCTGCATTCGATCAATGAGGCACAAATGTCAAGCCGTGATCAACGCACGTGGTGGGCACACGCTGTATTGAGCATTGTAAATTTGTTTAAATGACCCCCATGCTCCCAGGCGCTGCAGACACAATCACACGAGACACAAAAATGTCTTTTCATTTGTTTCAGTTTTGAACTATAGAATAAAGTTTCTTCTCCCCAAATTTCGTTGTTTTTGGATGATAAATTACAATTTTATGATGAAAAACATTACCTGGTATGTTACTTTTTGCATTGAGTAAATAATTTTTTTGTTCTCTTATTTGTCGTTTTCAAATTCTTCGTCTTGTATAATTTATAAATGTAAGAAATTTTTATTTGTATATAGTCCCCGTGCCTGGCAACACACTATTTCCACCTGTCCACTAACACGTGGGTGTCTTCTAGAAAAAAGTAATTTGGTGTGACCTTTAACCAATTTTAAATCGCCTCCATTACTGTGTTGTCATCTGACCCCACAAATGTTCTTCCAAGGGTCCAAACAAGTGAAATTCTGATGGTGTTAAGTCAGGACTGTACACTGGATGTTTAAAGACCTCAAAACTCAAAGCACAAGCTATATTCACTGTATGAGCAGCCATATATGGCGGGCGTCGTGCAGCAGCAATACTACTGTTGAGAGAAGTCCTCTGCACTTTCATCATCAGTCTGTTCACTAGCATGTCATTGTATCATGCACTAGTCTCCGTTTCACCTCTTTCCCAGACATGCACCAATATAGGGTTATAACATCTCAAAAGATGGTCATTATGACTTTCCCAGCGGAAGCCAGTGTTTGTTTTTTTTCTTAGCTAGAAACATATCCTTTACAAGCATGATGGTACAAATGCTCCTGACAAATTGTCCGCCATACACGTTCCTTAAACTGAGGTCATCATGCACAATTTTGTGTACAGTGCCATGACTTACGTTGAAATCTACGGCTATTTCATCTAGTTAATCGCCTGTTGCCATGGACTAGCTAGTCGATTTGCTATTTAAACTGTCATTTGCCACACTTGCTAGGTCTTCCATGCTGCGGTTCACCAATGACATTTTGTCTTCCGTTTTGAAATCTTTCTACCTATTCATATACTTTCCTCTGACTCAAACAACTGTCTTCCTACTGAACCTTCATTCTTCTGCAGATTTCAGAAGGTGTCACACCCTCTGACCACATAATACAAATAACACCTCGTTGTTCTTCCATGGTGAAAATCAACAGTGGAGTGGCCATGTTGCACGTTATATTGGACACCGCTCGATTGTCACAATCCCTACATTGAGTGTTGCTAAAGAGCCATTTTGTGTCCTGAAATAAGATTTTCCATTGTACATACTTTTTCATGCACTCTATAATAAAATTGACATTATTTAATGACTGTCTTGTGTGTCCTCGAATATATATATATATATACTTTTACAGGAAAACGGTATTTGAACACTGATTTTACTTGATGAGGTTGCATCAAGTTTGTGTTCGGATCCATGAAACAGCAGTCATAACCCTATGGGAAGAAACCCCTTTAAAAAATACATGCTAAAGTAGGCTTTGGGACACAAAATACAGTTCAATGCACTCTGCATTTGCAACAAAGCAAAAGTGTGAAGGAGAAAAATTACATTATTTTATATTCAAATATAATTATGAAATTTCTTAAATATAATTGTAACATTAGTGACTTGTCATGTAATTAAAAAATAGAAAAGGGAGAAACCTGTTTTCAATTCTGCCTCAAGTCTTCGTTGTTCCTGGTGGAGTTTTTCCATTACTTCCTGTTGCTGAGCTTTCACACCATCCACCACTGACCTGATTTCAGCATGTTTCTTTATGACATTTGGTGATCCTAATTTCAACTCCTCGCGATTCTCCAAGAGCCAGTACCGCAAATCATCCCTACAGAATACAAGATAACCAAAATGAGCTAAGAAGGTTGTGTCTATATCATGTTTTGACATCCACTTCCTAGTACTTACTGTCGGATGGGGTAACTGATGTTTGTCTATTCACAGAAGTATTTCTTCTTCTTCTGCGTTTGTCCTCAGTCTCCCGCATCCTCATCCGGTAAAAATATTCTCTGATCTCTGAGTAGTGAGATCAGACACCTGCATGCAGTGATGGACACATTAAAAATCACTTGGCAGTTGGAAACTTAAAAAAATTACAGATGCTCTGGAAAAATTCAAGTTTAAAATCTACTCAAATTATTCTAGGGATTCTCGCCCCACAAAGAATATGTTGCAAAAAAGTGACTGTGTGGCTATAACATCAGATCTTGGTTATGTGGTTAGCAGAGTGGCATAGACGGCGCCTGACAGGCTGCGGGTCTACCTTGCTCTAATTTGCCATTCCACCAATCACCAGTCTCAAAAAGGTGATTGTACATTTCAGGGGCTACCAACCTAACGGTTGGTAACACATACTTGGATTGACCTATCAAGTCACCAGTAGATTCTCATCTGTTTAAAAAAATATGAAACAAATGAGGCACACTTCCGACGCCTAACGACACAAGTGAAATCAAGATAGATAGACTGATTGAAATATTGCCAAACCTCAAATTCCACACTGGACCTGATGTTGTTTTCTTAAAGTCATCAAAGTCAGGTGATAGGATTGAATCATAGTAGTAAAAGTCTCTATAGATCTTGTCACATGTTTCAGAGTCGCGGTTACTTCTCATATGTGCCTCTATATCTGCTTCTGTCTGGGGAAGAAAAATAATACAGTAAAGTCTCATTTATGTTTACCAAGATGAAATGCTACAATTCACTTAATGTGATTCATTGTACAATTTTTTTCAAATTGACACTTGTAAGACGGCGTGTGCTAGTGGTTAAGTGACACAGTTCACAACTCGGCGGCGCTGGGTTCATTCCCTATGACAGATCACAGCACTGTCAATTACCCCAGGATAGCAAACCCTTAGAAAATGCAGAAGGAAGCAGACTGTTACATAAAATGCATGTTGAACTAGGATGCATTGGGCCGCAGGGGCAAAATAAAAACATAATGCAACGTACGAACACAACAACAACAATAACAAAATTGACACTTCAGGCAGCTTTCTTGCATAATTTTAGATGATATACTAAATCCTGCTCACTTACAACACATGACAATCTGGCTACTGGGTGCAAAGAAGGTCATATGCCACACGGATATCTTGGCTTGGCTTCGTTCATTCTCAATCTCCAGCCACCAAACACTGAAAGGGCTTAAGTAGCAGAATGTAGTCCAGAGAACGGAATGCGTTGTGTTGTAGTTTACAGCTTGACTGCGATATTTGCACCTTTCGGTCCAACACATCCGACTTCAGCAAGCATTTTTTTAGTACCGGGTTAGCATTCCCTCTTCGATCCCTTCTTCTTAGCCAGTCTGCCCTGCTGCAGCCTGTTATCCAGGAACACTGAGTGGAGGTGTAGAAGGGTCTTGGCAGCTTTGGTTCGCTGGCGCTGATGCTAGCAGTCAGCTATGGGTTGCTGACCACTGCAGCTCATGCGCTGGTCAGCATCTTGATCCCACACGGATATCTGACATATGAATAATCCAACAATGATTCATGTTTACAACAACGGACAACAACACAAGCGAATGGAAAATGGCCTCATATTCATCTTGAACATTATTAGCAACATAAACAGTTTGGAAAGAAGTTATAATCTCTTGTATGGACGGAGTATAGCACAACATTTTGGCTGATAACAGCAGCGATTACCAAGATTATTGATTAAGAAGTTATAACGCTGGCCGTATATGCTCCTGGAGTCTGTTAGAATGACCATTTTTCTTGTCTTTTGGCTGATAAGAATCTGAGATGCTTCATACAGACCAAAAGTATGTGAGATATGAAGTAGTCTTCTAGGCTGAAAGCCAATACCTTATATATGATAGAGAAATAATAAAGTGATTTATTAGTTCTCTTGGAAAATGATGAAACAAAGGATAAGCAAAGGGAGGTCAGACTTCACTATAGAGTTATACCATAAATTAATATAAATGTGAAATTCTGTGTCCTCATTTTGAATTTCACTTTCTACATATGGGCTCTTTTAGCTCAATGACAATGTAAATGTTGCTAATAGTTCCTTTACTTTTGGACTGGTCACTACAACATCTACCCTGTCAGGGAACTTGTCTGGACAATCATATGTGCTAAACAATAATATTATAAAGTTATTTGTACCTTTCCCCAGATGGTTTGTTAAGAGCAGCTATAGATGGTGCCTAACTGGCTGCGAGGAGGAAAAGGGATACAGACAGTTTGGTTGAGTAACTAAATAGTACACAAGTTTATTATTCAAAGAATATTCGTCAACCTTTAATGATCAAAATTTGTACGCTGAATCAAAAATTGAAAAAATCAACTTTACAGGAAAAAATGTATTTATAAATTATACACGTTCAAAAACCCAAACATGACAAGTAGCAAATTGCACATCTCTAAAACTTTAGTTTACAAGATGGTCACATTTCCAAAGATATCCTCTATGGACAGTTGGCGGATGGCAAAAGAACAGTCGGCAAACCACAGATGAAGTTCAAAGATGTGTGTAAGTGTGCTATAAAGGCCCTGGACATGAGTCTGACATCCTGGGAAGATGAAGCTGCAGATCAATCCAAGTGGAGGTTTTACCCTGAATGACCACCTCACGCTTGGTGAAGAGAAGCTCTTGCATCACAGAGAAGGGAAAAGATAATGCCACAAGGAGAAAGACAAGAATATTGACTAGTACTTTTTTTTAAATAACTCCAAGTCATATCATCCTATAGTCAGTCATGACTGAAAGGGGCTACTACTACTAATAAGCTTTTGTTACTTTTTTTTTTGCACAGTTGTTGTATAAGAATGCCCACAATGAGTAGGTTACTTTTTTGTGCGCCTTAAAAAGGGCGTTAAGTAGCTGGTTGCAGTAGCTTTCCTCACATCTGAAGCATGCTGATGAAGGTGGACCGAGGTCCTCCAGGCAGCTGTGCTACGCTTGGCTTCATCTGTGTGTCACTCACTACTACGGGGATCACGTCAATCCCTCACCTCGTTAGCTAGGCTGCCATGAAAACAGCCAGGGAGGGCCACTAGGAAACCGAGGTGAGGGCCAGTATGTTTTGTCTGACCTGGACTAACATGTCTGATCAATATATTTTGTCTGACCAGACGTTAGTCTCCCTCCCCCTTTCTGCATACTAGTATGCTTTATTCCTCTATAAAATCACATCACTTTTATTTCTTGCTTGTTTCCTGATTCTTTATGCATGCTTCCATATAATATTATCAATTTAACTCAACGCAGCAAAAATTGTCTTTCTTACTTCCACCTGAATTCATTTTTTTTTCCTAATTTGGCGTTTGTCCTAAAAAGGATGTTGTCATTGTGTACAGAGAGGCTGCAATATCTGCACCTTCGGTCAGACATCTACGGTTTCAGCACAGCATTTTTAGGGCAGGGTTTGTATTCCCTCTGCGATCCCTATTCTCTTAGCCAGACTACACTAGTGCAGCCTGTTTCCAGGGCAACTAATTGAAGGCAGAATATGGTCTTGGTCAGCTATGTTTCATCCACCCTGATGCAAGCAGAGATCTATTAGTCGCTCATTCAGCGGTGCATCTTCGCTCCCGTGTGGATTCTACAGTCTCTTATTCTAAATGAAATTATAGGACCCCTGCATCCTATTATGTATATCCTTAAAAGGCAACTAAGGAGGGTTGTGTATGGGGTTGGCAATCTCAATATGGAAAATCAAAGTAGAAACTGCCACTGCAGGAATATATAAATAATTTGGTGTAGGTTGTCTGAAAGGGGACCAATTGTATCAATGACTGCATGCTTTTAATGGAACAAAACTGAAAAATGATGTTGATGACTTCCATTGATAAACAAATGATGCACAGGAAGATTGTATTTTTTGATGTGCTGTAATTTATTTGGGCTATTCTCATCATGATTTCTGAGTAGCTTCTCCAGTCTTATAGTATGTGTATGTTTAAGAATTTAAATCTCAGTTATTTATGTTCAAGACCTATAAATAAAACAACACCATATAACAATATCTAACCTTCTTTTGTAGATGCTGTAACCTGAGAAACTCTTTCTGCCACAGAAGTTGGTGTTGCTTTACTATGGTGTTCTCCTTATGTTGCTTTGCCTTTTTCTGAATGTTTGCCAGTTTCATGGACGTTTTAATTGAGCCAAACTTCTTTTCAGATAATTCTGCCCGGATACGATCATAGTCCACAGCTCGGTACTTATTCGTTCTTAAACCATTGGTGTTATGATGTATGAAGTTATCTGCCAAACACAAATAATTATGCATTATATGTCATGAAGGAGGAAAAAAAGGATATTGGGGTTAGGTCTATTTCATATGGTCAATGTTTTCCGAAATGTTTAAAGCAATAGGTGGATATGTATAAATAAGCTACCCGACCGGGGGTCTGAACGGAGAGCAAAGAACGGTAGCACTGTAAACCCACCAAGCATGTTGTAAGAGGTGACTAAGGAAGAAGGTGCATGAAGCTGGCTATCTCATTCCACAGAAATTCTAAGTCCCACAAACATCAAAAAATATGAACAGCCAACTAAGAATATTAATTATATCCAACCATCTAAGACAGATGTAAATCCTGTATCAAGAGGACAAATGATGCGATGCAGAGAAAGCCGCAAGGAATTTACACTGCTGGCATGCCTGTTTTTTTTGCTAGATAAACATCAGGTTTGGTAGTTTGAACGTTTGTACATTGTATGAGAAAGGGAAACCAGCTAATAGCATTATTCAACTTAACTTAACGTCTTTATACTGGTTTAGAAGACTCTGCAGAGTCTGTATTACAAAGCAGTCTCTGTTCTGGAATCCACAGGAGAACAGAGGTAGAGGTAGACAAAAACACACATGGAAAAGAGAGCTTGAGACGAACAAAAATGAAAAAAAAAGATGTAGACAGAGGTGGGACAGACGGCCCAGGACAGGAAGGCTTGGCATATATTTGTTGAAGACATGTACTTCACAGGAAGTTGAAAGGTTTTGATTGATTGGCTGATAGTTAAATATAACAGTAGTGGAAAATGATATGAAGTATAGCAGTCAGAGTACTCTGTTTCTCAAATATATGTTACAGGAAATTACCCTAGCGGCAAAGATACAGAGTTTGTTACCCAGTAGCGACTCCCTCCGCTTCAATAAGCTTCAAGTGGGTACCAGACTGACTGTTAGGAAAGATAAGGAGAAAGAGAACTGGTCATCCCACTCTACACACAAATGCTCAGAGACCTCACACAATGAAGTCTCTAACACTTCATCCTTCAACAGAATATCTGCTAAGGATATAACTTAATTTTTGTGCACATGTATTGCAGAATTTTATGACAATGGAAACACATAAAATGGAGACACTCAACAATATTGAAGTGCAACAGAAATAATTACAATTTCTCTATTTTTTTTAAAAAGACAATTACAGTTTGGCAAACTAAGTATGCATGAAGTAAACAAATTATATACAAACAAAGTTTTTACCCATTTTGTCTACTTCCGTACGAGATGCATGAAACTTATTATCCATCATTCCATTTCAACAATATCCCTGATGATGAGACAAAGAGAAAACAAAATATATTATGACACAACACATACCATTTACAATGTCATCTACAGTTAACAATGTTGTTATTAAGCATTACAACAGTATGATTCTTTTCTTAGTTTTTCCCCATCAGTTTCTGGAAGTAACTCTGAAACTGACTTATGTGATAAATTTAATTGATGATTTCTTAAATTGGTTCTAAATTGAAGTGAAGTATGAGATGTGAGATCAGATAGTTTTGGAGAGCAACCACCAGTATAAAACAACTCTAAATCTCAAGGATGTGATTATCGGCAAAACAAAGTTGCCTTATTTTCTTCCTCCCAAACTGCCTTGTACTTGCAACTTTTTAGTTTAAGACTGGCAAAATGTAATGTATCTAAACTCATGGAAGTTAATAGAAAGTAACCATCTTTCTCTTTTTTATGTAATGTGAAGGATTGAATGTACTGCTATAGAACAAGAAGTTGTAAAACATAACTGTCTATGTCTATTGCATTTGTAAAATGAATATCCTCAATGAAAATAGAAAATCTCAGTGATCCATTGTTTACCACAAGACAATATCCACAGCGGTAAGCTTACTGATGAACCTTGTATAGCACTACCGCAAGGAGGGCCACACTTCACATTTTTAAGTGTGTTTCAGGATGTAAGAAGAGCCACTGCAGCCTGCCACCAAAGAAATATTGTCAAGAGTCAACTCAATTTAAGAATGAGTGGCTTCCAACAACACCAAGACAGCACTTTTAACTGAATTGTGGCGTGGAAGTCCTCGAGACGAAGGGTAATATATCTGATGAGGTCAAAGATGAAGCAGCAAATGAATTGACAGCAGTCAGCTACAAATAGATGACCAAGACCATATATAGCCTCTAAGCGGCGGCTTTTGGAACTGCCGCAATCTTGCAGTCTGGCTATGAGTTTAGGAATTCCTATTACCAGTTGAATGAAGAGAGCAGATGGTGGTCTTCAGATTCTGCAAAGGCCTCAACAGACTGGGGTACCATCTATTCAATAAATTGAAGATAGGTGCTACTGACGAGTGCACCTGTTGTACTTGGAAAATTACCCCTGAACATCTTCTGCAAAATTGCCCAACATACAAGGACCAGAGAACGCAAATCTGGCCATCACCAGTGATAACAATAGACAAGCTCTATGGCAGTGTTAACAGACTCATGATGGCCGCTGCTTTCTTTTAACACATTCAAGTTGACGTCTGGCAACGTACAAAAAAGATTAAGGATTGAAGAGGGAAGGCAAGCCTGGTCAACAAAAAAGCTGATCAGATGTGTTAGACTGATAGGCTCATATATTGCAGTTCAGCTGTAAACTATGATACATCACACAAATGCCCATTTCAGGACAAATGCAGTAAAAGATATCTGACAAGGTTGTGAACTAATTTGATATAATATAACAATAATAGTACATCTGTCACACAGATATACACATTCAATTATCATTACAATTGACTTTACAAGGCCCAAATTTAGACACAGTGAGGTCCTAAACTATGCTCCATTTGGCAATTGTTGGCAGGAAAAACTTGAAGGAAAAAAATTCTTTAAAAAAAAAAAGACTGATGCCCTTTGTTGTGGCTTGTTTAACTAATGCTGTTAAATTCAACACTGGTTTCTACCCCTATTTCGTGATGAAAAGAATCTCTGTAAAGCGTATAGCAACAGAAGAAGTTATGATCATAACAAACAATTACAAATGTGAAGTAACTGATTACCTAAAGCCTGGTATGGTTACTCCACGGTATGTTGAGGCCTTATAGGATATACTATCTGTAGGTAGTATCACTTAGTTGTTTTTTAACACTCTGCTTGCTTCTGTCATTTCAAGACTTGTTTAAATAGAACACACATAATTTTCACACACATATCTGAAGCAAGGTTCCTTCTTTTTAATGTACATTTCTGACTCTGTAGAGCATTATTATGTTATTCTCAGTGCAATTCAGATAAGTTTTAATTAGCAACTTTCTTGTATGAACTGTTTTCTAGTTCACTTTTCTCTACTACCAAATAACAACAAAACATTTCTGATCCAAGACAATGGCTTAAAATAGTTATGAAATTTTGTAACAGCACAACACTCCACAGTTATACTGTTGTATGTGTAGTATAGAATAGTATTGTTGTTGAATACCCACGATCAGTAACTTAACTCACACATAATATTATTAATATGAAGCCAAGCATAGTCGATAGTGCAAATGCCTGGAGGACCTCGGTCCACCTTCATCAGCACTCTCGGGATATGAGGAAATCTATTATTGCAGCCCGCCATCTAATGCCTTTTTCAGGACACACAAAAGAGTAAACTACTCACTAGTCATGTGCATTCAGCAACTTCTTATTATATTTATAGTATTAGTATTGAAAAGTATAGTATATTGATTCTAGTGTAGTTTAGTATAATAGTACATAATTTGACCCAATTCAATAATTAATTAATCATTATGTAGTGTTAGTGTGACTCTTACTCTAAAAATAAGTGTTAATATAATTATTATAAATATTATAATTATATTATAGTGGTGGTAAGGTATATAAAGTAAGTGTTAACTCAATAACTGACTTGTGACTCATTTCATCTTGGATAATTGTTGAATTGACGTATAATGTATAATTTATACTATAATTATAAACCGTATCGTATATAGTAGTAGAAAATATATAGTATATACTACTATATAGTTAAAGTATTAATTGCATAGTATATTTACTATTTTATTTAACATGAAGAAACGGTATGTATGTCGACAATGTCGTTTTTTGTATCATGTCTTTCGACCAGAAGACTAAAAATGTAAGAATATAAGTTTCGAAACATCACTATATAAAATTATAAGGAAATACTATAGAGAAGCATGAGATCCTGTTCATGGTTTCTACGGCACAGGCAATTTGTTTTCAACGAAATGTCTCAAACGATTTCCTGTAGCGCTGGTCATGTATTTAGCGGTAGCGTCCCCCGTAACACTCACTTCCGGTTGTAAACAAAAATCCTAATTTTGAGATTAGAACATGTCCTGACATTTTATAAGAAATAATTACTGAAATAATTCCAGCGATCTGTAATTCCTCTTTTTTAATTTCAGCTACTTTTCGTCATATTTTTGTTCCGTTTCACGTTTATTGCGCCAGGAATGGTCTGTTAAACTATGATATATTATATTATGCAAATGCTTTGACTTTGAAATTTAAAAAAGATATTGTTTCTGTATACCAAAGAGCCCAGCTCGGTATGCAAAGAAACGCACCTACGACTACCACCAATTCGCACAAGAGTTGGGACCTTAACTTAACTTAACGTCTTTATACTGGTTTAGAAAACCCTGCAGAGTCTGTATACAACCAGTTACATTTACATCACCTTGCTCTAAAAGCTATGCGCATCCAGTTTATTCTTAAATGCATTAACTGTCCCTGCCTCCACTACCTCCCCTGTCAATGCATTCCAAGCAGACACCACTCTCTGACTAAAAAAATATTTCCTAATATCTAACCTGGACCTCTCTTTAGTCAGCTTGTAGCTATGCCCTCATGTTATTGTAGGTGGCTGTATTTTAAAAAACTTGTTATAGTCTAATTTATCGATTCCTCTTATCATCTTATAAACCTGTATTAAGTCACCACGAATTCTTCTCTCTTCGAGACACTGTAGGCCGGTTTTTCTGAGTCGTTCCTCATAACTGTAATTCTGGAATCCCACTATCATCTTTGTCGCTCTTTTTTGTATTCTTTCTAGCATGTTTACGTCCCCTCTATGATAAGGACTCCACACCTGTACACAGTACTCCAATCTAGGTCTAACTAAAGCTTTATACAGTTTGACGATCACTTCCTTGCTCCTATGTTTAATATTTCTTTTTATCATCCCTAACATTGCATTTGCCTTTTTCACTGCTACCTTAACTTGCTCACTCACCTTACCTGTACGATCTATTATAACCCCTAGGTCCCTTTCCGTATCTATCTTTCTAATATTGTTTTCTCCCATTCTGTAATTATGTTCCATATTGGATCTACCCATGTGGATGACTGTACATTTATCTACATTAAACTCCATTTACCAGCTTACAGACCATTCTCGAATTTTATCTAAATCCGACATCAATATATCCACTTCCGCTTTAGATGAGACACTACTGCATAGTTTTGTGTCATCAGCAAATTTTGCAATCATGGATCTCATATCAATGTCCAAATCATTTATATATATCAAGAACAAAATTGGTCCCAAAACCGAGCCCTGTGGTACACCACTTCTCACTTCACACCACTCAGAGTACTCCTTATTTATGCCCACCCTCTGCCTTCTTCCCATTAACCAATTTTCAATCCATTTGGCAACTTCCCCACCTATTCCATGTGATTTTAACTTTCGAAATAATCTTTGATGAGGTACTCTATCAAAGGCCTTTGCAAAGTCTAGATAAATAACATCCACTGGCTCCCCTTTCTCTATGATTTTAGTAACCTGCAGAAGTACAACCGCCGTACAGATCGACTTAGACTAAGATATTAAACTATAATTAAAAATTAATTGTCTATAATTTCGTGTCGACTGTGAAAATGCATTTGACACGGTTTTGCAGTTTGGTCAGTCACTCTGGAACGTGATCAGACATTGTTGAATGCACACGTAATTAATTAACAGTTAAAAACAAAGGTAGGCATAAAATGACAGATTATTCATGAGAGTTATGTCATCAGGTCCTGCGGTTCGGCCGTCTTTCAACTTCTGTAGGGTGGCATGTACGTTTGCAATAGTAGTGGTGTCAGAATCCAAGTTTGTGTGATGGATTCACAAATTGACTCTTGGGGTGGAGCAGCTGCTTGGCGGTTTAGGGCGTCTTTATAGTGATAAGTCCGCCTGCTGGACTCTTCAATTGAGCAACATGGGGTGCCATCAGATTGTATCTGTGGGGGGATGCAATTGGATTGGCTTGAGAAATCATCCATTGTCTAATCCCTTCCTCTGCGTCATTGTTTACCATGTTAAAGTAATGCTTCCGATCTGTTTTTGCAGTAGCTCTGAAAACGTCTGCGTTCAGCTACATACTTTCTGCTCCTGTCTGCCTTTTTCTCTTCTAGGATTGATAGTTGATGGAGTAAGCCAGGTTTTCCGTGTTGGTTTCCTGAAGCGCAGGACCTCCTCATGTATGACCGATTCGACAGTGTTTCAGGCTGAAATACAGGTGACCCCATAAGTTCAGCCTTCACCAACTTTTCACAACAACTTGGTCCACCGAACAGGTTCCTGCTGCATGTCTGGATGGAATTAGCTTTGTACACTTCGGAAAAGGACCTCGCTCTGAATGTAGTAGCTACAGACCTATTACATTATTGTCTTTGCCCGGAATAATCTTTATCCACATACTTCTTTCCCGCATCCAGTCTTTGCTGATAAGAAATCAGCCCCCTCCACCCCACCCCACCACACATTATCTATTACCCTGACAGTCTGGCTTCAACCTGTTTTTCAATGACAACACCCTGACCGGAAACCAAATGAAGCTGCTTCGAAACTATCCTTGGTCAGTACTGAAACGGAACCTTCAAGTGCAACACTCCCAGATTAATGTTCTTCTACGCCTCCTTTGGTCTCAGGATTACAAGCACATGTTTAAAACGAAAGAACATTCACCGGTACACTTGGATATCCAAACGACTACTGACTATAAAAGACTCGAACCCATCATCATCAGAAACCCAGGCCAAATTTAATCTTACATGGTGTATCGTTGGCGGACCATTCCGCCTGCACCGATCACCACGTGTTTATATCCAACATTGCACTTCGCCTAGATACCACACCAAAAGCAAAACTAGCAACTGACTACAACATTGAATCATTTCGTATGAATCCCGTCTTGGTCACGCAATATTCCATTGCAATTCAAAACTTGTTTGCCACTCTCATAGCACAGGAAATAGAGGATGCTTACCAAGAGAAAAAGCATACAGTAGCGGTTTGTGTGGATCTAGAGAAGGCATTTGACAAGGTCTTGAAAGAGGGACTTTAAGTCAAGCTACGAAGAAGTGAAGTCTGTGGGAAAATGTACAAATGGATCAGTCACTACCTCAAAAACAGAAAAGCCAGAGTTCAAGTTCAAGGGCAGATGAGCAAAAAGGTGACACTTGAGCAGGGAGTACCCCAAGGGGGAGTACTGTCACCCACACTCTTCCTGGTGTATTTAAATAACATAACCGAGAATATACCAAGAAGAGTCCACAGCTCAATGTTTGCAGAAGATCTGGCTATGTGGACCTCTGAAAAGAATCTCACCATAGCAAGTAATCGGATACAGCAGGCCCTAACATCGCCGGTAGAGTGGGCGAACTCGGCTGGTCAAAATAAATGAGAAAAAAACAACATGTACGATATTCTCGCTTTAAAAAAAACCCACCCAACACCAATATAAGTCTTAACGGCAAATACATGTGGCCAAACGACAACCTAAACTACCTGGGAGTCACATTTGGACGGCGCATAACATGGAAAAGTCAGATCGAGAGAAACCGAATGAGAGCCAGAAAAAGAATGGCAATCATGAGGAAACTTGCTGGCACAATCTGGGGAGCAGACGAAAGTATACTAAAGAAACTGTACACTGGAAGAGTGAGGCCAGTTCTCGAGTAGGGTATTGCGGCATGGACAACAGCAGCAAAGGCGAACTTCGATAAAATTAGCAAACTTCAAAACCAAGCCATGAGAGTTATAACAGGAGGCATGAAGTCAACGCCAATTGTAGAACTTGAAAAGATTACAAAACTGCAATCCATGACCGACAGAAGAGACTGCAGAGCCCAGCAGCAATAAGAGAAACTCAGAAAACTGACTGACTATCCAATGCAACAGAGACTAAAAAATTTTGGAAATGGGAAACTAAAGCGGAGAAACTTTGCAGAAATAGCCAAAGCAAAGATGAACCAAGACACTATGAACGCACTAACAACACCAAAGCCCATCCCTACTGTACGAAAAACCTACCTGGAGGCAGCATATATTTCCAGAGGTGGTAGAAAATATACCAAGTATTGGAAACAAAAACAGCCAGACTGAAAAAGAAAAAAGAGATACAACCCTGAGGTACATAACGAAAAACTACCCATGCATGGACTGGACCCATGCATACACCGACGGTTCTGTAACAAACACAACACAGAACGGAGGGGCAGGCGTATTCCTGAGCCTACAACATGGCAGAAAAATAACACTATCAGTGGCAACTGGAAAATACACAAGCAATTTCAGAGCGGAGGCAGAGGCACTGAGGGCTGCAGTAGAAGAAATGGTGACAGGTAAAAGGAATGAAAGCCAAATAGTCCTGCTTACAGATGCCCTGGCCGTAGTCACAGCACTAAAAAGCCAGAAAAATACTGAACTTAATGATTTAAGAGCAGTACTCTGTCAACTATGCCAGCAGTCCGCACCAAAAAGAGTAGTGGTCCAGTGGGTTCCATCCCACTGTAACATCCAAGGCAACGAGGAGGCAGACAGACTGGCAAAAGAAGGTGCAAGACTACCACAACCAGATACTAGTGTGACATACGAAGAGTCAAAAAGGCTTAACAGAGCTAGATACATGACCAAATTGGAAACAGAACATACTGGTTACACAAAAAACGATGCCTATTACCAGTTGAACAGAAGAGAGCAGGTCGTGGTTTTCAGACTTCGCACTGGCCACAATAGACTGAGGTACCACCTATTCAACAAATTGAAGATAGGTGGCACTGACGAATGCTCGTGTGGTACCGGGAAAATGACCGCTGGACATTTGCTGCAAAACTGCCCGACATACGAGGATCAGAGAAAGCAGATTTGGCCATCACCAGTGCCAACACTAGACAAGCTCTATGGCAGTGTCGACAGCCTCAGGATGACCGCTGATTTCTTCGAAAAAATACAGATTGACGTCTAACAGCATACGAAGAAGAAGAAGAAGAAGATGATGAAGAAGAAGAAGAAGAAGAAGAAGAAGAAGAAGAAGACCTGTTTGCAACTTTGGGCTCCACGCCGGAGAAAGTAGAACCAGCCTGCAACATGGACTTTCACATGAAATAAAAAATAAACACCAGAACATACCTTGCAGGATTGTCCAGCTTATACAGACCAAAAAAAGTCAGTCTGGCACTGCGGAGCGACCATGCTCGAAAAACTGTGGTGACTGGCGAAAACTTGAAACGCAGTCTTCTCTGTGAACCTCACCGGGTTAGAAGCAAAGCATCAGTTGATCAAAGAAGAAGAACCAATCTGAGACACGGTGGCTTGGGTCATGCTTGCCGTTGCCAAAGAAATCCCGGGTCTCAGAAAATCATCGCAGAAACTTATTCACACAGGAGACTCACTCTATCAACATTATCTATTGTGGAAGAGAAATGGCACCACGAGCAGAAACGACGTAGCAGAACGCAGACGTCTCCAAAATATTTTACTCGCCTTCGCATTAAAAAAAGAACATGGAACATTACTACAACGTGGTAGCCAATGACAGAGAGGAAGGGATGGGACACAACAACACAATCAGATTATCGTACAATTTAAACCTTAAGGGTCGATATGTCGTACCAATCCGGTATTCCCCAACAGATAAATAAATCTGATGGCACTCCATGTTGTTCAAGTGTATAAATAATATAGAGGTGGGCCGAGATATACAAAAACGCCCGAAACTGTCCAGCAGCTGTTCCATCCCATGAGTGACTGCATTTCACAAATCCCTGTTAACGGCTTGGATTCCAACATCCTTCCCATTGCAGATGTCCGTGTCGTCCAACAGAAGTTGAAATATGGCCTAGTCGCCGGACCTGATGACATTACTTCCGAGCTGCTGAAATATGCCCTTGGCCTCATGAGCGACACGTAGCGCGAACTGCTTACAACAGTTTGGTCCATCGGACAGGTTCCTGCTGCATGGGGAGACGAAATAGTTATCTATCTATACAAAGAAAAATGTCTACACTGTGAATGTTACCACTCAGACCAATCACATTACTGTTTGTCCCCGAAAACGTTTTGCCAACATACTTATCTCCCACATTCAGACATTGCTTAAAAGGGACAGCGCCGACAATAGTCTGGCTTCACTGTCTGTCGTACCACAATTCAAGCCATCCTGGCTCTTCGCCTGTTCACGGAGATACCTCGAGAATTCAGTCCCCACATCTAGGTCGCCCTAAAGGCTGCATTTGACTCCGTGAACAGATTTGTCTTGGGAATGTCTTAACACGAGTGAAAGATCCCAACACATCGCAACGGCCAATTAAGAAGCTTTGTTGCAACACTGGAGCAAGAGTCCGCATGGGTCACAATCTCTGACAATATTCTCTACAACATTGTTTCCCAACCTTTTCACACCTGTGGAAACAGGAAAAATTGTTCGCGGACCAGTGAAAATATCAAATTTGTTCGCGTACCACTCAGACAGAAAAAAACAACAACTCAATATTAAATAGTATTTTGTCTATTATTTTTAAAAACTAACATTATATGCGTAAAATGAAAATTCTATAGCCATTTAAAATAGCCAGAATTCGAGTCTGTAAATAGATAAAAGGTTCAGCAGCAATTTCCTTTTCGCGGACCGGCAGGACATTTCTGCTCTACAAGATTTGTGTTCGGCATAAATGTGTCCTCGCTCTGGAATGGTTTTGGCATATCATGAACTGCTTCATCGGCCATTTCGATAACAACAACTCAGGAGATCCGATTGGACCGATTTGTTTATTTGTTTGTTTGTTAATTGATTTCGCCTTATCTCTCTATTCCCTCAAGGCGGTGTGCAATGTTTTTATTTTGCGTCTGTCGGCCTAGTACATCCGACTTTGGCATGCATTTTATGTAAGGGTCTGCTTCCTCCTTCGAAATGTGAGCCTATGTTATTTAACCACTATCCCACGCCGCCCCCTAGGCCAGGGATTGATACTAGAGCCCTTTGATCTTCACCTTCGACTACAAACACGCATTACATTCTTTGGAACAACAGTTTGTCTGGTATTTTCTAATGCACGAAGATCTCGAACCTGGCTACATCAAAGTTCTTGCCAACTGCTACACAAATTGCACTACTACCTTCCAGTGCCCAGTTGTGGTTCCAATACATAAATCGTTCCGCTAGGGAAATATTATATCATTGAGCCTCTTCTCCGCGGGCTTGGGGTCAGTCCTCAGTTGTTGCGACTGTGAGGACTTTTGAATCGATGTTGATGGCAGACGTCTCAATCATCTTCGATTCGCGGATGACAAATTGCTGATCACAGAGCTAGAAGCAGAAGCCAGCCGCATGTTCAAAATCCCCAGCTACAAAGGAAAGCAAGCAGAGCTAGGAATGAAAATCTTCCCAATCAAACTCATGTGAAACTGTTTCGCTCATTGTGACCCAGTCATCCTAGATGGGAAAACATTTTACAACGTCTAGGAATACTGTCATCTTGGACACATTCCTTAGTTTTTAGTTCGACCCGTTCTTCGCCAAGGGGTGGTCACCCTTGAGCACCCTGCTCAACTAAGGATCCAGTCGTTTCTGTCGCAGGCGCGTGTCGTCCAGTGGGATAACAGTCTGTTTGTTATGGGGTCGTGAATGTTGTGCTTGTCTAGTGAATCTAACCAGCGAGTTGGTGGGCCGTCCCCGAGGTCTCTTTTTGTCGCGCGGGTACCACATGGTGGTTATGGTACTCCATCTTTCGTCTTGTCTTCTAGTGATATGGCCTGCCCAGCGGTGTTTTCAGTGGCTGACGTACTGTAGGACATCCTTGATGTGTGATATTCTCCGGATGTCGCTGTTGTCTCAGTTATGCCTGCCAGGTGTCTTTCAAGAGATGAGTGTGCTGTTCTCAGTTGGTTCTCTGCTGCTTTTGTTAGAGACCAGGTTTCGCTAACAAAGCAGAGCGCTGATAGGACTACCGAGTCGAAGATGTCCGCAGGTAGTCTGCTGTCTTTTGTGGTGTCTGTTGCTGTCCGTTTCCGTCTGACGATCTCCGGTTTTCTGTTGCGCTCCATGTTGAGGAGCCTTCCCAGATAGGCATATTGGTCAGCATCCTCTATGGTCGTTCCCTAACATGCCTTCTTCTTCTTCTGCGTTCGTTCTCAATCTCCCGCTACCAAGCCCTGTACAGATCTTCGCAAGTATCAGGATGTAATCCGGAGAACGGAATGCGTTGTGTCACTAGTTTACAGCTTGGCTGCGATATTTTCACCTTTCGGTCCGACACATCCGTCTTCGGCGGCCCTAACATGCTTAATAATTTAGAACCAGAACTAGCGAGACATCGCTGGGCGGTCTTCTCGTCCTATATAGATAGTTCTGGAAGGTTTCTGTGATCGGACCTTACTCGCTTCTCTCTTCAACTACACAGTGTTCCCTACAATGTTAAATACCGCTGAAACATGAACGCTTTCAAAAACAATGGAGAAGAGACTACAAGTAAACTCAGGCCTCGCTCTCTAGAGACTCATGGTCGACCGTACTCCCCGAATCCAGCGCATGGAGAATCTCCACAAATCCGACCTACGGCTACGGCCGTTATCATTGGCGAGTTCACACAAACAAGAAAAAACATGGATGGGCAGGCCATATTCCCAGGAGCAGATCGACTACAGTCTGGTACCCTCGGCGATGGAAGGAAGACTAACGCCTGGTTAGGTAAAATATACCGATAAGACATGTTAGTCAGATTCAGACAAAATATACTAGTTAAGGTCCTCGCCTGGACATCCTCGTAGCCCTGGAAACGGGCTGTTTTCATGGCATCCTTTCTAACAAGGTGAGGGATCGACGTGATCCCCGTAGTAGTGAACGACACGCAGATGAAGCCAAGCATAGCATAACCACCTGGAGGACCCCGGTCCACCTTCATCAACACGCTCGGGTTGTGAGAAAAGCTACTGCAACCCGCCACTTAACGTCCTTTTCAGGACACACAAAAAAGAGTAAACTTTCTCACTGTGGTCATTCCAAACAACAACCCGCGAGCGAAAAAAGACCACGGGGCAAACCTCCAACGCGCGGTTCAGACTTCATTGCACTTCACTACAACATCCACGACATGTTGTTAAAAGGAGAACGTATTTCCCAATGGACCTTCCCAGCCACGGTTACCTCTTCTTTTGCGTTCTTTCTGAAAATGACGTTCTGTCGTAGTTTACAGAGAGGCTGCGATATCTGCGTCTTTCGGCCCGACATATCTGGTTTAAGCTAGCTTTTTTAAAAAAAGAATGTTGGTAATGGGTTTGTCTTCTCACGACGATTCCTATTATCTAAGCCAGACTACATTATTCCGCCTGTTTCCAGGACCGCCACTCGGAGGCGGAATAAGGTCGTGGTTAGCTATGGTTTGCTGACACTGATACAAGCAGACAGCTAGGAGTCGCTGACTGCCGTCAGCTCATTCACTTCTGCATCTTCAGTTCATAGCCCAGGATAGAGACAGTTGGAGACAAATTTGGGACTAGCAGCGTAACAAGCGGAAAGGGCCATTAATACAATTGTCGGTGAGCTAGAAAAAGAAGGAAAAAAAAGAAGAAGAAGAAGAAGAGAAAGAAGAAGAAAAAGAAAAGAAGAAGAGAAAGATAAAATAAGAAAAAGAAGACGAAGAAAAAAAAGAGGACGAAAAAGAAGAGAAAGAAGAAGAAAAATAAGAGAAAGAAAAAGAAGATAAACATGAGTAAATAGTACTACCTGATATTGCCCGAAGAAGATTTGAATGTTTAAATGAAGTATATTGTTAAAAAGCAACTAATCTGATTGGCAAACATCCGGCCAGTCTCTAAACCCTGATCTATGGGTGAGAGAGCTGGAGTGTGTACGCCAAACACGCCAGGAGGTTGAATCATTTCTACATGACACATACTCCAAATTGGCTACAAGACCACATCACAAATAACCATACTCTTTTCATTACTACTACACTATTCATACACTTTTGTAGAAATTTAAAGTGAGATAGACTGGCCAAGTTTCTCGAATGTCAAGTGAAAGGTTCCAAAAGAAACTTCTGTTTAGCGAGCTTAGCGATGTAAGGCGATCACCTGGACGTCAATAAAAGCGATTCAGTGAATCCTGGCAGTAAATCGTTTAGCCTGAAAAAGGCGAGGCCAAAAAAGAGCCTTGCATGCAGTTAGCGAGGGTCGACGGGCGATCAGGTGGAAGTATAGAGTAGAAAGAAAACCAGCACCAGCTGGTGTTGGCTTAATCTGTCATGCACACATCCGCCCACAGACTTAAGGGCGCAGTATGACACATGATGATGATGGTTATTCTCATCGACGGCGATAAGCCCATTATTATTGTCATGATCATATTTCTTCAAAATCAAGTAAATACCGGATCAAGATGGTGAGCAGCGCATGAGCTGCAGCGGTCAACGAGCCATAGCTGACTGATAGTGTAAGGGCTAGCGAACCGGAGCTGCCAAGGCCGTTCTACACGTCCGCGCAGTATTCTTGAAAACAGGCTGCAACAGAGCAGACTGGCTAAGGAGAAGGGATCGAAGAGGGAATGCTAACCCGGTACTCAAAAATGCTTGCTGAAGTCGGATGTGTTGGACCGAAAGGTGCAAATATCGACATAACGCATTCCGTTCTCTGGACTGCGTTCTGCTACTTAGGCCCGTGTCAGGGTTTGGTAGCGGGAGATGGAGAACAAACCAAGCCAAGACAAGTAAATACATTTAATATTCATCAGTTTATTGGCGTCTCAGTAACTGATCATCATGCGCCTGGCGCCCTGGCGAAGTTTGCCCAACTCTGTCTCCCGTATTTCGACACAGTCTGCTATGGCTGCAAACGCCGGTACGTGAGTGGCAGTCCCTGTCGCAGATCGTACAACGGGGCTGAGGAGGCTGACTTGCCGGGGTGTTCCCCGATCTTTTCAGTCGTGCCCATTTCTCTGGATCCAGATGGCCTCTACAAGCGTCGGCAACTACTGTGCACCTCCCAACTGACTGTCTGCAATCGACTCAATCCTGAGCTTTCGGCTTGGATGTCGCATGACGTCATATCCATCTTGAATACGTCCTTGAATCGCGGTGTGGGGTAGTCGATTCCTTTAGCTGCAGTGATCAGTTGTCCATAAAATATATCATATAACAGCCTTTACAATGTATGTAAATATACACTCGCGAGCATACGACTACTCTAAGACAGATGCACAGAAGATGAAAGATACAGACAGCCACATAAACTGGAAAGATATTGTCAGAGGTACAGACGTTGAACAAGAGACAGAGTGTTTCAAAACACTTTTAGAACAACTAAAAGTCGAATATGTTCCATGTATGAAGGTAAACACCAATCATACAAAGTGGATTACTAGATTTGTAGCTAAATGTACAAGAGCTTAAAATAAAGCCTGGACATTGTATATAAAGGCAAGTAAATCAAAAGAAATATATTACAAATATTTGGACAAGCAAAATATAGCTCAGAAAGTAAATAAAGCAGCAAAAATAGACTTCGAAAAAAATTTACTAATAGGATCAAGACTGATGGTGAAAACTTCTTTTCTAATGTTAGAAATAAACAAAGACCTAAAGACAAGGTAGGCTTTCTTATAGACAGTACAGTGACAATAAGCAGAGAAAATATGGAGATAGCTAATCTAATAAATCAATACTTTTGCACAGTCTATACAAAAGAACACTCCTCCAAGATACCAGAGCCTATACATATTTTCAAATGTCAAATGGAAATAGTGCGTTTAAAATCATTCTATATTACGGAGGAATTGGTTCTAAAAAGATTGGAAGGATTAAAAGTGGATAAATGTACAGATCAAGATGGTATCCATTCATCAATGCTATTTGAAGTATAGACTAACTAGTTAAGCCATTGGCTATATTATTTTCTCAATCACTTGCAAAATGGATTGTTCCAAGAGATTGGAAAGATGCAGGAGTGATTCCCTTATTCAAAAGAGGAAAGAAATCAGATCCAGCTAATTAAGTAAGTTTAACGTGCATAGTCTGTAAATTGTTAGAGTCAATAATGAAAGAAAACATTGTAATGCATCTAGACATGTTAAATCTAATCAGAAATAGTCAGCATGGGTTTACTAGAGGGAGACCGTGCTTAACAAATCTTTTGGAGTGCATGGAGGTGATTACTAAAATCATAGATAAGGGAGAACCAGTGAATGTTATTTATCTAGATTTTGCAAAGGCTTTTGATATAGTACCTCATCAACGATTATTTAAAAAGTTAAAATCACATGGGATAGATGAGCAGGTTGCCGATTGGATTGAAAGTTGGTTAACGGGAAGAAGACAGCGATTGACATAAATAAGGAGTACTCTGAGTGGTGTGAAGTAAAAAATGGAACAAAATTACAGAATTGGCGAGAACAATACTAGAATGATAGATAATGAAAGGGACATAGGGGTAATAATAGAGCATACAGGTAAGGTGAGTGAGCAAGTCCAGGTAGCAGTGAATAAGTCAAATGCAACGTTAGGTATAATTTAAAAAAAAGAAATATTTAACATAGGAGTAATGAGGTGATTGACAAACTGTATAAAGCATTAGTTAGACCTAGATCGGAGTACTGTGTACAGATGTGGAGTCCTTATCGTAGAAGATCTATAAATATGCTTGAAAGGATACAAAGAATAGCGACAAAACTGATAGTGGGATTCCAGAATTACAGTTACGAGGAAAGACTCAGAAAAACCGGCCATTAGTGTCTAGAAAAGAGAAGAATTAAACCTGACTTAATCTAAGTTGATAAGATAATCACAGGAAAAGTTAAATTAGACTATAACAAGTTTTTCAAAATTTAACCACCAGCGAGAACAAGAGGGCACAGATACAAATTAAGTAACGAAAGGTCCAAATTGGACACAGGACATTTTTTAAAATTCAGACAGTGGTGAATGCTTGGAATGCTTTGCCCCACGAAATAGTGGAGGCAGAGACAGTTAATGCATTTAAGAATAAATATGATGTACATAGTTATTAGAGCAGGGTAATGCAAATGGGACTGGTTGTCTACAGACTCTGATGAGTTTTCTAAACCAATATAAAAACGTTATGTTAAGTTGAGTTATGCCGTGTTTGTTAGCTTACTCAGTACGTTTTATGATTGTGCTAACTTTTTGTTTTACCGCTTCACATTGTTCTTTGTAGGACAATGTGCGATCCATTGTAATTCCTAGGTACTTAGGTGTATCTTTATGTTTAAGTTTATGCCCCTGCCAACTAATCTTTCAAACTCTCAAGGTTATTCTTACATCCTGTTGCAGCCCGCCACTTAACCTCTTTTACAGGACGCACACAAAATTAATCTTACATATTACGGGCATTCTACAACAACAATAAATACAACAACAATAACAACAACATGCTGATATGGCTTTTGAAGTCAGGATATCGGCTATTTCATTCTTATAAACTGTGCAGGAGGAATGATTTCAAGAAATGCTATCTCGGCATAGATAAAGTCACACACTAACTCTAACCACTTTCATAAAGCTGTAGAAACTGATTCACATTTCTAATCGTGTTTACTTACTCTCAACTCTGTCAAATTATATTCTCATTAATAACTAAACCTGTACGTCGCTAAGTATCATTGAAGGAAATGTGGCGACTACATGAGTTGGCCACCCCACCTCATAAAAAGCTGAGGCCTAGTACAGTGAAGTCTCTAACATTTCAACCTCGACATCAATGATTGCGAAAGGATTACCTTTTCCTTTTCATGTTAAAATCATTTACATCGAATACCAGTACCAAAGAAAGAAAAAGATAGAACAGATCCAAATTTGATACAGGCCTATCAGTTTACTGAGCTGTGTAGGTAAACTGATGGAGCGTATGATAAACATCAGACTGATGTGGCACCTAGAAGAAAAACACATATTAATTCCACAGAAAGCAGGATTTAGACAACACAGATCCACTGAGGATCAAATCACTCTCATAGCGCAGAAAATAGAGGATGCTTACCAGGAGAAAAAGCATACAGTAGCGGTTTTGGTGGATCTAGAGAAGGCATTTGACAAGGTGGGGAAAGAGGGACTTAAAGTCAAGCTATAAAGAAGTGAAGTATCTGGACAAATGTACAGATTGGTCAGCCACTATCTCGAAAACAGAACAGCCAGAGTTCAAGTACAAGGGAAGATGAGTAAAAATGTGACACTGGAGCAGGGAGTACCCCAAGGGGGAGTACTGTCACCCACACTTTCTGGTGTATATAAACAACATAATAGAGAATATATTAAGAAGAGTCCACAGCTCCATGTTTGCAGACGATCTGGCTTTGTGGACCACTGAAGAAAATCTCACCCTAGCAAACAATCGGATGCAGCAGGCCCTAACATCGCTGGAGTAGTGGACGATGAGGCAGACAGACTGGCTAAAGAAGGTGCAAGGTTACCACAACCAGAATCTAGTGTGACCTACGAAGAGTTCAAAAGGTTTATTAGGGCCAGATACATGGCCAAATGGGAAACAGAGCATACTGGCTACAAAAAAAAATGATGCCTACTACCAGTTGAACAGAAGAGAGCAGGTCGTGGTCTTCAGACTCCGCACAGGCCACAACAGACTGAGGTACCATCTCTTCAATAAACCGAAGAAAGGTGGTACTGACGAATGCACCTGTGGTACAGGGAAAATGACCGTGGAACATCTGCTGCAAAATTGCCCGACATACGAGAACCAGAGAAAGCACATGTGGCCATCACCAGTGGCAACACTAGACAAGCTCTATGGCAGTGTCGACAGCCTCAGGATGACAGCTGCCTTCTTCGAAAAAATTCAAGTTGACGTCTGACAGCGTACGAAGAAGAAGATTTACCTCGAATTGTTTTCAACACCTGCACAAATTAACAGTCATCTAACAATATTCACATTTCTGTTGTTCCTCCTCTCTCTCTTTCTCTCTCTCTACTTTGGTCTTCTTGGTTCTCTGTACTCTCAGCAATCAATGCTGACTACCAACTAATGTGTGACAAATATGAACTGCTGTGATTATATAAGACATTCCAATGTACCCCGCCCACTACCAGTTAAAGGCCAACACAAAATACAGAAGGGATTGAAGCTCACGAGCAAAAACATGCATTTAGAACGTGCCAACCGTAGCGACAATCCGCCCAAGAAACTGTTCATTATGTCAAGGAAAGAATGTCAGAATACAAACACAGCCAACTTGCTGTTTACATTCATGGATACATCGAGTAATATAAATATACTGTAGTCGGGGATGCTGTGGTAGAAACTTCTCTATAAGAGGTTTTAGCTTTTATCAGATGGGGATAGCCAGTTCCCTTCCTCGATGTCTTGGCTTAAAATATCACTGATATATAAATTTTTTTTTATTACCGCCAGGGATGAGGTACTAGAATCTTCATTGTTCTGATACACATACGAATCCATGAACTGGTCAATACGACATGATACCGCACAAAGGACAACAGTCTGTGGTAGAAAAGGGCAAGTCTTCGTCACAGAATCCAGAAATTAAAACCTCTAATCAAACCAAAAACTTCAGGTTTTATGAAAACCAATTCCTGTTCCTCTATCCTTTCTCCTAACAGTAAATCTGGTACTCGTTTACAGCTGGGTTGGCTGGAACAAGTTGCAGCCGGAAAGAAGCAGCCACTCTACCAACGTTGTATCCTACGCTCTACATGTACATATAGTGTGGTCTTATGTTTCCTCTAATAACATGTCTTAATAGGAATCACACCTTTTCTTCTGCTTATCTCACGGAATAATCATGCCTTCATGGTTGTATGCTTAAACATCTATCTAATTGTTCTATTGTAGGTCAATGGCAAATGTTTTGTTATTATTATTGTCATGATTATTATCATCATCATCCTCATCATCTTCTATCAACTTGTGTCGTTAGAAGGCGTGGAAGGGGGTGTAGTTTTATGTCGTGTGCCATCTTCGTCGCCGATGTTGTTGACATCCAGTGTTTCTTTGAACACAGCGAGGGACATAACCAAACAAATACAAAAAATATATAATTAAGAGTTATCCCATCATAAAACATTTGCGTGAGAGGTTCTGACTTGGGCGTCTCCCCTCTTTATCCAGGTTACAAACCTTAGAACGAGTGAGCTATGGCCCTACACCAGAACCACATGGACGTGTACATTGGCATCTGTACACTGAAGGCGATAGGTGTTAATTATCCACCCGACCAAATTGTTGTCGTCCTCGTGCACGACATATGGGGAGGAACAGCTCGCGAACCCGGGCGCTCGTCGGCACAGCAAAGCCGTGCTTATCACAAGAGCTGAACCTTGAACCTTGACCGGCTTCGAAGTCATGGAGCGAACTAGACAAGTAACTGGCAGAAGACAACACTGGCTGCTCCTGTAGCTGTTAATAGTTTTTTTTTTTTTTTTTTTGCTTAGATGTTTGCCTCACTAGTTTCTACTGGCGGAGGCGCGCCATTTTCCACCCCAGACCGTAGTCAATTGGGCGATATCAGGACGCATAAACCAGTGCTTGGATGCATGTGTGCATCTGTATGTACCTATGCTAGGTTTGTGCGCCCTCAGAAGCTAGCCCAACCAAAGTGCAATGGAAGGGCTTTACCACGAGGGCGCGTGTGAAAGTTGTGCAAGGGTGTGACTGTAGGACAGAGTCAAATGAAACAGAGTGAGGTGAGAAGAGAGAGAAGAGTTGCCCCCAGGGTAGAAGACCAGCTGTTAATAGTAAGGTTAGATTTAGCATATATGCTGATGCCTGTTTAAGTTAGCTCTGTTGTGGTGACAGCGACTCGCATATTGTTTTTAAAATGAATTTAATAATATTCATAAAATGCAAAAAAATGTTAGAAATTTCCGAAAGGTAAATTTCGTATGGTATGCTCCATTATACGCAACCGTAACTATTATAAGTATTTGCTTTATTTTCATGTAATTATTAAATGATTTATATTATTGTAGTGCATTTATTACATCCCTTTCTTTTGAATACATTGCCCTTATGACGAAGTAATCATTGTCCGTGTAAATACAGTTCACTATTAGGCCGTGAAACTGTTATCTAGCTAATCAAAGATCCTGTGCTGAAAGTTGTTTATGGTTAAGCGTGTGTGCTACTTTTAAATTGTTCAAGCTTGGATATGTAAAAGCAAATGTATGTAGACTTTTATGTTATAAATTTCTCTAACATACCATTTATAGATTGTTAATCTCATTGTACATATCCAAATTTTAAACTGTAAATATTTTAGAACAGGACACCCATTACCATCATTTTAAAAACACTAGCCATATGGAATCTTGCATGTTTACTGCTGGCTGAATATATGTAAACATAATATTCATAATGTGGCATAAGAAATACGTAAACATTAAATTAAACCTTATTCCAGTGTGTGTTTGTTTCTTGTTTATTTCTTTATTTCACAAGACGCACAAGTTGCCATATTAACAAATGTAAACAAACAGATATTAAAGTACACATTACTAAAGCCCAGGTATTGATAAAATTGCTCTTTGCTGTCACTCTGTGTATTTATGATATATTCGAATACTGACACTATTAACATACACCAAATTGAAATAATGGTAGTAATACATATCTTATTATTGTAAACATACATTTTTGTACGAATGCACATATTTTTTTACGATTGTGTGTGCGTGTGTGTACAACTGTGTAAAACCCTACAGTATTGACAGATTTCCAAAACTACTTATTACGTACTGTTCCTACTGGCATTATAAATGCAGCTCTAGAATTGATTGCAAAAAACCTTCGATTGGTTCTGTTGTTGTTGATTCATCCATTAAGCAAATACATACACAGTAGGCGTTTAGCTTGTTTGAAAATGCCAGTCTTTGCAAACCGTCGAAGGGTTTGAGAGTTGATAATGCTATTGTGGTTAACATGTGGGAAGTAAGATTATATGTACGAACGTAAATATTGCTGTGTCACTGTGTGTGTTAACATATGGATAGCAAGATACTGTGTAGAAGATTAAAGCTTTGTGTCAGTCTGTTAATATGTTGATAGTGAGAAACTATGTAGGACATTAAAGCTCTGCGTTAGACTGCTATCAAGCTTGCGGTTGGTGTGCTAACATGTGAATAGTAAAATATCATGTAGAAGATTAAAGATTGGTGTCAATCTGCTAATATGTTGATAGTGAGATACTATGTAGGACATCAAAGCTCTGTGTTAGACTGCTAACAAGCTTGCGGTTGGTGTGCTAACATGTGAATAGTAGAATATCATGTAGAAGATTAAAGATTGGTGTCAATCTGCTAATATGTTGATAGTGAGATACTATGTAGGACATCAAAGCTCTGCATTAGAATGCTAACAAGCTTGCAGTTGGTGTGCTAACATGTGAATAGTAAAATATCATGTAGAAGATTAAAGCTTGGTGTCAATCTGCTAATATGTTGATAGTGAGATACTATGTAGGACATTATAGCTGAGTGTTAGTCTACTAACATGTGGATAGTAAGATATTTTCAAGACAGTAAATCTCCAAGTTGGTTTGCATCTGTTGATTTGTAAATAGTAAGACCTTATGTAAGAGATTTAAGCTCAGTATCTGACTCCTAACATGTGGATAGTAAGATAATATGTACACCATTAAATCTTAGTGTCTATCTGTTAATATGTAGATAAAGAGATAATATGTAGGACATTAAAACTCAATTTTAGTCCTCTAGCGTGCACAAATTCTTTATTCCTCTTTGCGTTCAGAATCCTTTGGTCATGTTATATCTGCAAGCCAGTAATCATGATGTAGTCCATAATCTTTACCAGGACATAGTGGCTGCACCATAGCTTTTGCCTCAGCTCTGCATTCTTTGGTATCTCATTTCACTAAAACACAGTGAAAGTAAAATGCTATGTAGAACACACATTTTGGTGTTGGTCTGTTAATTTATGGATTGTAGGTACTACGTAAGACTGTAAAATTACATGGCGATCTACATATGTTGCCATGTGGATAGTAAAGTAATATGTAAGGTATCCAATCCTAGTATTGGTCAGTTATCAAATGGATTGTAAGATATTATTTAGGGTATCAAATCTTGGTGCTGGTCTGTTAACATGTGGAGGGTAAGATAATATGTAGGGTATCAAATCTCGGTTCTGGTCTATTAACATGTGAATGGTAAGATAATATTTAGGGTATCAAATCTTGGTGCTGGTCTGTCGACATGTGGATGATAAGATAGTATGTATAACAGTAAAGCTAAGTGTTCTTCTGGCATGGGGATTCAAAGATAAAATGTAGGGCTTTGAAGCACAGTGTGGATCTATTAACATGTGATTAGTAGTATAATATGTACAACATTAACGGACATGGTCAGTTAGTTGAGAGGTGGAAAGTAAGATACTATGTGGGACAGTAGAGTTTGTTGTCCGTCTACTTCTTTTGTCCTGTGAATATCAAGATAATATAAAGGACATTGAACCACGGTGTGATTCTGTTTGCACTGTGATAGTCAAATAAAATAATTAAGTCTACTGCATCTCTTTTTGGGGGGAAAGGAAGATACTTTTATTTTGGCGATAAGGCTCAGTGTGGGTTTGTTAATGTATTGATAGTAAAAATTTATTTAGAACATTACAGCTCGTTGTTGGTCTATTGACATGCGGACAGCAGGATGCTGTTTAGGAAATTTATTATTGGTTTCTGTTTGTTAACAAATGGAAGGTCTCACACTTAATAGGACAGAAAAGCTCAGTGTTGGTCTGTTAATACATGTGAACTGTAAGATATTGTGTAGGACACATGTTCTCAGTGTTGGTCTGTTAATACATGTGAACTGTAAGATATTGTGTAGGAGATATGTTCTCAGTGTTGGTCTGTTAATACATGTAAACTGTAAGACATTGTGTAGGACACATGTTCTCTGTGTTGGTCTGTAAACATGATGATTAGTAAGATATTATGTATGACATTACAGCTCAGTGTTGATGTTTTATCAAGGGGAAAGATAATATATACAACTTTACATCTCGGCTGTTATGCGTTGACATTTGAATATTAAGAAAATATGTAGGACATGAAAGCTCACTGTTCGTATGCTAACAAGTGGATAGTACAATACTATGAGGTAAAGTAATGCTAGCTGTCATTCTGTTAACACGCGGATAGTAAGATACTATGTAGGACATTACTGCTCTGTGTTGGTATTTTGACCTGGGGATAGTAAGATACTATAAAGGACATTACAGATCAGTGTTGGTCTGTTAACAAGCGGAGAGTAAGATACTATGTAGGACATTACTACTCAGTTTTGGTCTGTTTACCTGGGGGAAAAAATATACTATTTAGGACACCTATTCATGAGGTTGGTTTGTTTTCATGTGGATAGTGAGAAAATATATACAACATTATTTCTCAGTTGATGTATATTAACATGTGGATATTAAGAAAATAAGTAGGACATGAAAGTTCACTGTCTGTGTGTTTTGAAGTGGGTAGTTTGATGTTATGTAGAAAAGTGAAGATTGCTTTCATTCTGTTATAACGTGTGGATAGTAAAACAATAGGTAGGACATTACAGATTTGTGTCAGACTGCTATCTTTGTACAGAAATATAAAAAGTAGGTCATTTAAGCTTTTTGTTAGTATGTTAACTTCTGGACAGTAAGATTACATGTAGGACATTAACAAATGGGAATGGTTTGTAAACATGCAAACAGTTAATGCTACATAGGACAATAAAACTCAGTGTCTGTCTGCTAACAGTTGTATAGTTAGATACTATGTACGTCATCTATGCCAAAAGCTCGGTTTTCGGCTATTAACATGCAAATTAGTAATGTACTATGTAGGACATTACAGCTTGTTGTCGGCCTGCTAAGATAGAGATAGTATGATACTTTACAGGACAATTATCTTGGTGTCCATCTGTTAATATACAGACAGTAAGATACTACCTAGGACCTTAAAGCTCAGTGTTAGCCTTCATCTTTTGTCATGCTGATACTAAGATACTATGTAGGAGATTAAAAATCAGATTTGATCTGTTGAAGAGGCGTCAGTGAGATATTTTATAGGACCGTCAAGCTCAGTTTAGATCTGTTAAAGTGGGGTCAGTAAGATATTATGTAGGACACTAATACTTTTAGGTAGGTTTGTTAACATGGGGATTGTAAAATGCTATGCAGGACAGTAAAGTTAGGTGACTGTTCGTGTATGTTACTGTTGGGATACTCAGACAGTATGTTAATATGTAGACAGTAAGATCCTATGTATCACATTAAATCTAAAGAATCGGTTGGTTATATGAGGACATTAAGATAATATATAGGACACTGAAGCTTAGTGTAATTCTGTTGACATGGTGACAGTTTTTTTTGTTTGTTTTTTTTTTTGAGTTCGCCTTATTTCTCTATCGCCAAGGTGGTGTACATTGTACTGTGGTTTTTATTTTGCGCCTGTCGACCAAGTGCTACCAACTTCAACATGCATTTTATGTAAGGGTCTGCTTCCTCTTGCATTTTCTAAGAATTCGCTTCCTTGGGGTAACGGCGCTGTGATGGGGATTGAATCCAGCACCTTTGGGTTTTGAGCTGTGCCACTTAACCACTAGGCCACACCGTCCCCATGGTGACAGTAAGATAATATGTAGGATATTAGCGAATAGCATCGGTCTGTTAACATTTAGATAGTAAGATTTTATGTAGTACATTACAGCTTGCTATTAGGTCTGCTAACATTTAGAAAGATAGATTTTATATAAGGACATTACAGCTTTGTTTTAGTCTGTTGACATGGAGACTGCAAAATGCTATGAATGACATTAAAACATGTGGATAGTACAATATCATGTAGGATAGCAAAGCTCAGAGTCGGGCTGATGACATGGGTACAGTAAGATATCTTCTTCGAAGTACGCTGTCAGACATCAACGTGAATTTGTTGAAGAAGAAGAAGAAGTAAGATAGTGTGTAGGACATTAAAATTTACTGTCGGTTTGTTAACACGTGGATAGTAAGATATTATTTTTAACAGTAAAGCATGGTGTCTGCTTGTTAACATGTGAATAGTAAGATATTATGTAGGACATTCAAGCTCTGTGTTGGCCAGTTGACTTGTGAATAGTAAGATACTCTGTAGGACATTCAAGCTCTGTGTTGGCCAGTTGACTTGTGAATAGTAAGATATTATGTACGGCATTCAAGCTCTGTGTTGGCCAGTTGACTTGTGAATAGTAAGATACTCTGTAGGACATTCAAGCTCTGTGTTGGCCAGTTGACTTGTGAATAGTAAGATACTCTGTAGGACATTCAAGCTCTGTGTTGGCCTGTTGACATGTGGATAGTAAGATACTCTGTAGGACAATCAAGCTATGTGTTTGCCTTTTGACATGTGGATAGTAAAATACTCTGTAGGACATTCAAGTTCTGTGTTGACCTGTTGACATGTAGATAGTAAGATACTCTGTAAGACATTCAAGCTATGTTGCCCAATTGACATGTGGATAGTAAAACACTATGTAGGACATTAAAGCTCTGTGTTGGCCTGTTGACATGTGGATAGTAAGATACTCTGTAGGACATTCAAGCTATGTGTTTGCCTGTTTACATGTGGCTAGTAAAATACTCTGTAGGACATTCAAGCTCCATGTTGGCCTGTTAACATGTGAATAATAAGATACTCTGTAGGAAATTAAAGCTCTGTCTTGGCCTGTTGACATGTGGATAGTGAGATATTCTGTAGGACATTCAAGCTCTGTGTTGGCCTATTAACATTGGGTTAGTAAGATACTCTGTAGGACATTCAAGCTCTGTGTTGGCCTGTTAACATTTGGTTAGTAAGATTCTCTGTAGGACATTCAAGCTCTGTGTTTGCCTGTTTACATGTGGATAGTAAGATACTCTGTAGGACATTCAAGCTCTATGTTGGCCTGTTGACCTGTGGAAAGTAAGATACTCTGTAAGACATTTAAATTCTGTGTTGGCCTGTTAACATGGTGGCAGTAAGGAACTATGTAGGACATCAAAGTTTTGGGTAAGTCTAACATCTGGATAGTTGATTCTGTGCAGTGCATTCAATCTAGAGTTGGTTTGTTAATATGTGGATTGTAAGATCATGTGTAAGACATTAAAGCTGTCTGTCAGTCTGATGCCATTGGGATTGTACAATACTTTGAAGAACAATAAAACTTGGTATTGATCTGTTAATATATAGATAGCAAATTACAATGTAGGACTGTAAAGTTTCGAGTCAGTGAACTTATGTTTAATGGGGATAGTGCGATACTTTGTAGGACAATACCGTTTATTGTCTGTATGTTAATATTCATATAGTAAGGTATTATATAAAAGACTGTTACCATGTGCTTGGGTAGATACTGTGTAGGACATCAAAATTTAATGCTGGAATGATAGTCTGTGGATAGTAAGATACTATATATATGACATTAAAACTTGATGTAGCATAGTAAGATACTAGCTAGGACTGTAATGCCTAGGGTGAGTTTGTTAAAATATGGATAGTAAGATACTAGTTAGAACTGTAATGCCTAGGGTCAGTTTGTTAACATGTGGATAGCAAGATACTATTTCCATAGTGTCGGTCTGTACATTCTATAAATTGCTGAGCGATTATAGTAGTAAAACTGGGAGAGTTCAAAACGTAGTTCCCTCATGTTCCAGTCTCTCTCTTATCGCCTGTGGAGTATAAAAAATAGATAGGAATGGTTAAAATACCGCTATGGAACAAAATCAAGAACCTAACCTACGTTAGATACAGAAATTACATACAATGAGACTAAAGCATTCATCAGGGCAACGTACAGTGCAAAATGGAGAAAAAAAAACGACACCCTGGCCACATAGATTATCATTCTCCGGCTACGCACAGGTCACAACAGTCTGAGATGTCATCTGTACAACAAGTTCAATTCAAGATTGGTACTACAGATCTTCGTGCCTGCGGCACAGCCCCCATGAAGGCAGAACATATTTTGCAGTCATGTCCACAGTATACCGACAAAAGAAGTAGCATTTGGCAACAGCTAGTGTCCTTCCACGAGAAGCTGTACAGAAGCGTAGAGAGCCTTGAGTCGACTGATGACTTCGTTAGAGTCATTGAAGTTGATGTCTGAAGACGCACGAAAAAAGCAGAAGAAGAAATGAACCAGTCGATGCTTCCCGTTGGATCCACTACTAGGGAACTGCATGTTTACATTCTGATTCGCATTATTCGTTTATAGGTCTAGTGATATTGCGAGCTTAATATCTGAGTAGCAAAATGCCCCTTTGTCGCTATGTGCATTCACAAGCAAAAACAACTAGTATTCTCTGTATAAGCAATATATGTCCTCTAGCCCACTGTATGGACGGCGTACTACAGTAAACATCCCGAATGATTCTGGATCTTTGGGTATGGCAATGACAAAAATAGGACCAATGCCCTACATAGAGCATGTCATAAGAGGCGACTAGCTGTGTGACATGACACAACACCGGCCATGCTTAGTTGGTTTGTTAAGAGCAGCATATATGGCGCCTAACAGGCTGCGTGTCAAGTTGGTCTAGTGTTTGAGTCTTTTAAGATGGACTCGCAGATCTATTAACCAAACTTCTTGGCACTTGTCTTAACACAGCGGAGTAATAAGCTGCTCGAGCCTAACACGCTAAGCAGGAAATCCTCATCCCTCCTTTATCCAGCTCACACCACAGATGGGACCTCCACATGGTCATCTTCCCTTGTAGAATTACAGGTCTACTAAGACTAAGATTAATATAAACACATAATCTTACAAATACTATTTCTTTTGTTGCAGATTCTGCACTTTACACTATACGAAATACAAGACCTCACCACTAATGGAGTCTCCCGCGGAACACCTGGCTGAGACATTTCGATTCTACTCCGTCTTCCTCCACGCTGCCCGAGACTCACCAAACGTTGCCGTGGACGATCAACACGAAAGACAATGGTTGAGTATGAGGAGTACCTGACTTGACTTAAAACACAAGGCAACGACTCTAGCTGGCCATCTATCTTCTCGGCACACCCCCATGACATCAGAACACATTTTACAGCCCTGCCCATCGTTTACCGACAAGAAGTAGCATTTGGCAACAACCAATGTCCTTCCACGAGTAGCTGTACAGAAGTGCTCGGACCCTCAAGTCAACTGCTGCCTTCGTTAGAGTAATTGAATTCGAGGTCTGAAGACGAACAAGGAAGATCTCTTTTCTTGACATTTTTTTCGCGCCAGCCGAAGCACATCAGTACAAGTACAGTCAAACTCCATCAAGATGACTTCAGCAAAAAGCTTTGCATGATCTTGCAGTAGGAGTTTATGTAACAGTTTACTTGCATGTTGAGGTTGCTATCCTCATGCACAACTCTCTTTAGTCACGCCTTTCAATACATGCATGGAGTTCAATCAATCAAATCAAAACAAAAAGGCATAGCTTCAAATTAAATAAAGAAAGGTCAAGATTGGATATTTGGAAATATTTCTTTAGTCAGAGAGGGGTGAATGCTTGGAATGCATTTCCAAGAAAGTGATGGAAGCAGAGGCAGTTGATGCATTTAAAAATACATTGGATGCGCATAGCTTATTGAGCAAGGAAATGTAAATGAAACTGGTTGCGTACATACTCTGCATAGTCTTCTAAACCAGTATAAAGACGTTAAGTTAAGTTAAATCAAGATCACTCATCTCTTTTTGTTGAAGCACAGGTCCAGCATTGTATTTGACTTACCATAACCAGCTTTTAGGAAAGACTTTTTCTAGTTATTTGCAGTAGGGTAGCGATAATTTGTACATTTTGAGATTGCCACATCCATGGACAACTCTTAGTCCTCGCGTTCAACATGCAATGAATGTTTTGGCCACTCAGGAGAAATACATACATAGCTCACCTTAAGATTGTTTGCCCTTGACCTACTGTGACAGTATTCTGTGGCGGTTATATTCTACCATTCTCAGTAAGGGACCCCGGATACACTATGAGAGGTCATGTTATTGATAGATTTGAAACAAGCAGCGATAACGATAGAAAAGATATGAATTTGGAATTGCATGTGTTAAGCTTTTATAGAAGTGTTCATACGTGGTTGCGAAGTTTCGATGGCTCACAAACAAAACATGTATGTGTTCAGATTCCTGATCTGACAGGGTCGTACACCTATTAAATTTCGTGCTGAATATGGTTTAACCAGGCTCTAAAGTGCAAAACACAGAACAATATACTGCCTCTTAGGAACCACGGTAAACGAGGCAAAAAAAAGAAATATAGCTTTTTAGTGTTTTCTCCAGTATCGCATTCTGTTTTTTTATTATATGGCTTGCTGGCTTAGGGTCGTTCGTTCTCAATCTTGCACCACCAAGCCCTGATATGGCTTAAGTAGCAGAATGTTGTCCAGAGAACGGAATGCAAATGTGCTGATCGGTGTGGACTGCACAGAACACGACCAGGCCCTTGAGCATCCGTGGTCAACCACTGCACCCGAGCTCATATCTAGTCGTCCTGACTTTTTCTTGCCACTGGTTAAAGTTGGCAAAAAGTAAAGGCTCGTGATGGACGAAAAACATTGTGATTGACCCTGACGCAACGTCCTGGACAATATGGTGTGCTTGACCGGACTAGCGTTTCAGTTACCAACAGATATTATCTTAAATATCACTAACCTCTAGCTGATTGCTAGCATAACCGGCACTTCTGAAATTATGCAATGATGTTTATAAATGAAAATAGTATTTGCTAGATCTACGTCAACAATAAAGTCACATATATTTTTGTATACCATAACAAGCATTATTACAAAGCACAAAAAATCGCTCACTTTCATCATTATCATCACTATTATCATCATCATCATCATCTTCATCATCATCATCATCATGTTGCATGTCATTTGAAGAAAATCATTTTCACAACAACCGATCTGTAACTCGATCTCAAGCCAGAAGTATCGTCTCTATCGTTGTCATCGTCAAGACCTCCGTGATTTCTTGTTTCCATCTTTTCATCGGTCTGCTTCAGCCCCGCTTTCCAAGGTCCAAACCCTCCTGTATCGTTCTTTCTAGGTCAGTATGGCGTTTGATGTGGTCAAACTATTATACAGCAAAGCAAGTGGTCATTTTCACAGACAACCTAGCAGTATAATGGCCCTCAAGAGCCCAGTGATTAAAAAAAAAGCAGTCCAATGGACACCAGCCCACTGAGACATTCCAGGCAACGGGGAGGCGGACAACTCGCCAGAGAGCGAGGAATGCTGCAGCAGAGTGATACAGAAATCACATACAATGAAACTAAAGCATTCATCAGGACAACGTACAGTGCAAAATGGAAAATAGGATCACATTGGCCACATAGAAAACGATGCCTACCATCAACTCTCCAGGCGAGACCAGGTGATCATTTTCCGGCTACGCACAGGTCACAACAGACTCAGATGCCATCTGTACAACAAGTTCAAGATTGGCACTACAGGGATTTGTGCCTGCGGCACAGCCCCCATGAAGGCATAATATATTTTGCAGTCATGTCCGCTGTATACCGACAAAAGAAGTAACAATTGGCAACCGCCAGTGTCCTTCCACGAGAAGCTGTACGGAAGCGTACATAGCCTTGAATCGACTGCTGCCTTTGTTAAAATCATTGAAGCTGAGGTCTGAAGACGAACGAAGAAGCAGAAGAAACTATTTTAGCTTTCGAGACAAGATCTTGTTCACTAACCAATTTTGCTTGAAATTAAGTAGGATCTATAGTATATATATATCTCTCTTTATCTATATCTCAAGCAGATGTGGATATATTGAGATCGGATTTAGATAAAATTCGAGAGGGGTTTGTAGGTTCGCAAATGGAGTTTAATGTAGATAAATGTACAGTCATCCACATGGGTAGATCCAATATGAAACATAATTACATAATGGGAGAGAACAATATTAGAAAGATAGATAAGGAAAGGGACTTGGAAGTTATACTAGATCATACAGGTAAGGTGAGTGAGCAAATTCAGGTAGCAATTAAAAAGGCAAATGCAATGTTATGTATGATAAACATAAATATTAAACATAGGAGCAAGGAAGTGACAGTCAAACTGTATAAAGCATTAGTTAGACCTAGATTGGAGTTATATGTACAGGCGTGGAGTCATTATCATAGAGGGGATACAAACATGCTGGAAAGAATACAAAAAAGAGCGACATAGCCGATAGTGGGATTGCAGAATTACAGTTATGAGGAAAAACCGGCCTACAGTGTCTAGAAGAGAGAAGAATTCGTGGTGACTTAATACAGGCTTATAAGGTGATCAGAGGAATGGATACATTAGACTATAACAAGTTTAAAAAAAAAAACAACAGCCACCAAATAGAACAAGAGGGCATAGTTATACATTAACTAAAGAGAGGTCCAGATTCGATATTAGGAAATATTTTTTTAATTAGAGAGTGGTGAATGCTTGGAATGCATTGCCAAGGGAGGTAGGGGAAGGAAGGACAGTTAATGCATTTAATAATACATTGGATGCGCATAGCTTTTAGAGCAAGGTGATGAAATGAAACTGTATGTATACAGATTCTGCAGAGTCTTCTAAACCAGTTTAAGGACGTTAAGCTAAGTTAAGGATATCTGCATTTTTCCTTTTTGCTATCCATTGTATTTTGAGCACTTTTCTATAGTCCTTTAGTTCAAAAGATGCAATCCTTTTCTTAAGTGTTTGTGTGGGGGTCCACGTTTCACATCCGTATGTCTTCATCGGTATAATGCAAGTTCACAGAATAGTTATTTTCATTTTATTAATGTTCTGTCATCAGTTTCTCATTTTATTGAACCTCTGCATTGCCGTAGCCATTGGCGTTATAACTGAGCCGAGGTACTCAAAGCTTGTGACTTTCTCAATCTTCTGTTGTTCTAAAATAACTTTAGGTTTGGTCTTTGCCTTGCCTGTGATCGTTATCTTGGTTGTACTTTAAATTCAGGTATAGATTTTGGACTTTGTTGAGCTGTGTTTACGCTCATCAGTACTTTTACATTTTGCTAGTTGTTAGACCCACCGGGCTAGATCGCACGTGGACACAGTCCTGGTGTGAACAGACTATCTACAATGCGGTTAGTAAACTAGCCTTATCTTGTAAAGCGAGCTATGCAAGTTTGTATTCCATTTCCAACAATATATCTCTGCAAATATGGATTTTCGACATTTGTAGCAAAAACGAAAAACAAATCGAAACCGATTAGATGTCTAACATGGCAAACGTGTGGTTTGTACAACACACCAGTTGAATCCTCTTCGAGAAAGAGAAACAACAAGCCTTCACGCGGTCAGCATTTCTTGATCTTTGTGACCCGTTCTTCAGCCTTGCATATATACGCAGCACGTTCATTCAAACAATAATGAAATTAACTTTCTTCTATTTTAAATGTATTGTATTTCTATTGAAATTGTTAAGAAAGACACATATATCACATGTACGTTTGTGTTTGTTTTTTAACTATTTCTATATAACTGGTTCTTTGCTATTGTATTTTAGGTATTTAAAAACATTATTCCGAGAAGGGGTACGTGACATACACTTGACAAGGGAGACCATAGCACACAAATGGCTAACAACTTTCCCTTAGACGATTAACAAAAACCTGTCTTGACATAGTCGCCATCACGGCCTGCGATGGGCATCAGAACATGACACAACCGTTGAGATACAGGAACAATTTGTATCTACAGTTAACATCATTTGCTGAATAAGAATGATCACCAATGGGCAGCAGCGTGCGGTGAACACCTTTCATGGCTTGGTTTTGAAGTTTGCTAATTTTATCAAAGTTCGCCTTTGCTGCTGTTGCCCATGCCGCAATGCCATATTCGAGAACTGGTCTCACTCTTCCAGTGTACAGTTTCGTCTGTTCCCCAACTTGTGCCAGCAAGTTTCCTCATGATTGCCATTCTTTGTCTGGCTCTCATTCGGTTTCTCTCGATCTGACTTTTCCATGTCATGCACCGATCAAATGTGACTCCCAGGTAGTTTTGGTTGCCGTTTGTCCGCAGATATTTGCATTTAAGACTTATTTTGATGTTCTGGGGTTTGTTTGAAAGCGAGAATATCGTACACGTTGTTTTTTCCTCATTTATTTTGACCAGCCATGAGTTCGCCCACTCCTCCAACAATGTTAGGGCCTGCTGCATCCGATTGCTTGCTATGGTGAGATTTTTTTCAGACGTCCACATAGCCAGATCGTCTGCAAACATGGAGCTGTAGACTCTTTTTGGTAGATTCTCTGTGATGTTGTTTATATACACCAGGAAAGGTGTTGGTGACAGTACTCCCCTTTGGTTTACTCCCTGCTCAAGTGTCACCTTTTTGCTCATCTGCTATTGTACTTGAACTATGGATGTTCTGTTTTCGAGGTAGTCGCTGATCCATCTGTACATTTTCCCACAAACTTCACTTCTTCGTAGCTTGACTTTAAGTCCCTTTATCCACACCTTGTCAAATGCCTTCTCTAAATCCACCCACACCGCTACTGTGTGTTTTTTCTCCTGGTAAGCATCATCTATTAACTGGGCTATGAGAGTGATCTGGTCCTCAGTGGATCTGTGCTGTCTAAAGCCTGCTTGCTGTGGAATTAGTATGTGTTTTTCTTCCAGATGCCACATCAGTCTTGTGTTTATCACACGTTCCATCAGTTTACCTACACAGCTCAGTAGACTGATAGGCCTGTATCCATTTGGATCTGTTCTATCTTTTTCTTTCTTTGGTACTGGTATAAGTACAGCGTCTTTTCATGTCTGATGTACAATTCCCCTTTTCCAGCTTTGGTTCAGGACTGATAGTAACTTCCTCTTTGCTATTTGGCCCAACTCCATCAGCATTTCGTGTTACCCCATTTTTTCCGGGCGATTTCCTTTTCTTTAGAGTTTTCATGGCCTCTTCCTTTTCATTCATTGTTAGTATTGCCATCATGTGCTCCTCTGGTGCCATATTGATGTTGTCGTGGCTTTTTTGTTCTTCACCATTGTCTGTGTGCCTGTCTGTAGGGACATCAATTTGGTTTGCTCTGGCATAGTGTTCGTTCTATAAAGGCGTTTGCTGCTTTTTTTTTTCCAGTAAGCATGTTGTCGCCATGCTTGATGGTAATTTTTTTATTTGATGGTGTTTCGTCATTCATGGCTCTGACTAACTTCCATAGTTTGTTCTCTTTTTTATCTAAATTGAGGCTTTCTGTTTTATTTTTCCAGCTGTCTCTTGTTATATGGTTTAGTGTTCTTTTGTATTTCGCCGTGATAGCCTTGAGGGCAATATTTGCCTCCATATATTGTTCTCTCTCTGCCATGTTCCTAGCATTTGAGACTTCGTCTTCCGCTTTCTGCAATTCATCAATCCAATATGGCTTGTAGTTTTTCCTTGCCCCTCTTGGGATGGTTTCGGTGGTTGCTTGCATTATTGCTTTGCTTAGGCTTTCCACCATAGGTTTCATATTGTTATTCCATGTGTTGATGGTTTCATATAGCCGATCTGTCAGAATTGCAAATATGTCCCAGTCGGCTCGTTTATAGTTCCAACGTGGGAGCGCTTTTATTTCCTGTGGGCCTACTTCCATATCAATTTCTAGCCTAATTGGCCTACCTGCCAATTGGTTGAGCACCTGGCCGTCTATTTTGTGGTGAATATCAACCACGGAAAAGGCCAAGTCTGGAGCACAGGTGGTATGCCATTTTCTAGAATAGAAGATAGGACTGTCCTCCAGCCTATTGAAAAGATAGAGATTTGTGTCTATCTCCCAGTCTTCCACTTCATCACCTCTGTTGTCTGTGTCCGAATATCCCCATCTCTCCGAGTGGCTGTTGAAGTCTCCAACTACTAGGCAGCTGGAGTTCTTGATTTCCATACTCGAGAGCGACAGGTATTTGTTGGGTGGGCCCATACAGGTTGAAGATGCGGATCTTCGTTTCTTGTGTCATTATGTCGAGTCCTACAATTTCTGCTTATCCAGTGTGATTGACAGCTACCGCGCTCCTCGGTATGCAGTTACGTGTTAGTATCAGAACCCTTCCTTTGTCAAGACTGTAACATGCTAAAGCAACTGCGTTGTGAATACTGACCCACGGAGATGAACCCACACATACACACTTTTGTGAGAGTCTTGAAGAACTCCCCACCACAGTAGACTTTGTCCATAGAACTGGCCTTTACGTGTAGACTTAATACAATTGTCGGTGAGCTAGAAAAAGAAGGAAAAAAAGAAGAAAAAGAAGAAGAAGAAGAAGAGAAAGAAGAAGAAAAAGAAAAGAAGAAGAGAAAGATAAAATAAGAAAAAGAAGACGAAGAAAAAAAAGAAGACGAAAAAGAAGAGAAAGAAGAAGAAAAATAAGAGAAAGAAAAAGAAGATAAACATGAGTAAATAGTACTACCTGATATTGCCCGAAGAAGATTTGAATGTTTAAATGAAGTATATTGTTAAAAAGCAACTAATCTGATTGGCAAACATCCGGCCAGTCTCTAAACCCTGATCTATGGGTGAGAGAGCTGGAGTGTGTACGCCAAACACGCCAGGAGGTTGAATCATTTCTACATGACACATACTCCAAATTGGCTACAAGACCACATCACAAATAACCATACTCTTTTCATTACTACTACACTATTCATACACTTTTGTAGAAATTTAAAGTGAGATAGACTGGCCAAGTTTCTCGAATGTCAAGTGAAAGGTTCCAAAAGAAACTTCTGTTTAGCGAGCTTAGCGATGTAAGGCGATCACCTGGACGTCAATAAAAGCGATTCAGTGAATCCTGGCAGTAAATCGTTTAGCCTGAAAAAGGCGAGGCCAAAAAAGAGCCTTGCATGCAGTTAGCGAGGGTCGACGGGCGATCAGGTGGAAGTATAGAGTAGAAAGAAAACCAGCACCAGCTGGTGTTGGCTTAATCTGTCATGCACACATCCGCCCACAGACTTAAGGGCACAGTATGACACATGATGATGATGGTTATTCTCATCGACGGCGATAAGCCCATTATTATTGTCATGATCATATTTCTTCAAAATCAAGTAAATACCGGATCAAGATGGTGAGCAGCGCATGAGCTGCAGCGGTCATCGAGCCATAGCTGACTGATAGTGTAAGGGCTAGCGAACCGGAGCTGCCAAGGCCGTTCTACACGTCCGCGCAGTATTCTTGAAAACAGGCTGCAACAGAGCAGACTGGCTAAGGAGAAGGGATCGAAGAGGGAATGCTAACCCGGTACTCAAAAATGCTTGCTGAAGTCGGATGTGTTGGACCGAAAGGTGCAAATATCGACATAACGCATTCCGTTCTCTGGACTGCGTTCTGCTACTTAGGCCCGTGTCAGGGTTTGGTAGCGGGAGATGGAGAACAAACGAAGCCAAGCCAAGACAAGTAAATACATTTAATATTCATCAGTTTTTTGGCGTCTCAGTAACTGATCATCATGTGCCTGGCGCCCTGGCGAAGTTTGCCCAACTCTGTCTCCCGTATTTCGACACAGTCTGCTATGGCTGCAAACGCCGGTACGTGAGTGGCAGTCCCTGTCGCAGATCGTACAACGGGGCTGAGGAGGCTGACTTGCCGGGGTGTTCCCCGATCTTTTCAGTCGTGCCCATTTCTCTGGATCCAGATGGCCTCTACAAGCGTCGGCAACTACTGTGCACCTCCCAACTGACTGTCTGCAATCGACTCAATCCTGATTACTAGATTTGTAGCTAAATGTACAAGAGCTTAAAATAAAGCCTGGACAATGTATATAAAGGCAAGTAAATCAAAAGAAATATATTACAAATATTTGGACAAGCAAAACATAGCTCAGAAAGTAAATAAAGCAGCAACAATAGACTTCGAAAAAAATTTACTAATAGGATCAAGACTGATGGTGAAAACTTCTTTTCTAATGTTAGAAATAAACAAAGACCTAAAGACAAGGTAGGCTTTCTTATAGACAGTACAGTGACAATAAGCAGAGAAAATATGGAGATAGCTAATCTAATAAATCAATACTTTTGCACAGTCTATACAAAAGAACACTCCTCCAAGATACCAGAGCCTATACATATTTTCAAATGTCAAATGGAAATAGTGCGTTTAAAATCATTCTATATTACGGAGGAAATGGTTCTAAAAAGATTGGAAGGATTAAAAGTGGATAAATGTACAGATCAAGATGGTATCCATTCATCAATGCTATTTGAAGTATAGACTAACTAGTTAAGCCATTGGCTATATTATTTTCTCAATCACTTGCAAAATGGATTGTTCCAAGAGATTGGAAAGATGCAGGAGTGATTCCCTTATTCAAAAGAGGAAAGAAATCAGATCCAGCTAATTAAGTAAGTTTAACGTGCATAGTCTGTAAATTGTTAGCGTCAATAATGAAAGAAAACATTGTAATGCATCTAGACATGTTAAATCTAATCAGAAATAGTCAACATGGGTTTACTAGAGGGAGACCGTGCTTAACAAATCTATTGGAGTGCATGGAGGTGATTACTAAAATCATAGATAAGGGAGAACCAGTGAATGTTATTTATCTAGATTTTGCAAAGGCTTTTGATATAGTACCTCATCAACGATTATTTAAAAAGTTAAAATCACATGGGATAGATGAGCAGGTTGCCGATTGGATTGAAAGTTGGTTAACGGGAAGAAGACAGCGATTGACATAAATAAGGAGTACTCTGAGTGGTGTGAAGTAAAAAATGGAACAAAATTACAGAATTGGCGAGAACAATACTAGAATGATAGATAATGAAAGGGACATAGGGGTAATAATAGAGCATACAGGTAAGGTGAGTGAGCAAGTCCAGGTAGCAGTGAATAAGTCAAATGCAACGTTAGGTATAATTTTAAAAAAAGAAATATTTAACATAGGAGTAATGAGGTGATTGACAAACTGTATAAAGCATTAGTTAGACCTAGATCGGAGTACTGTGTACAGATGTGGAGTCCTTATCGTAGAAGATCTATAAATATGCTTGAAAGGATACAAAGAATAGCGACAAAACTGATAGTGGGATTCCAGAATTACAGTTACGAGGAAAGACTCAGAAAAACCGGCCATTAGTGTCTAGAAAAGAGAAGAATTAAACCTGACTTAATCTAAGTTGATAAGATAATCACAGGAAAAGTTAAATTAGACTATAACAAGTTTTTCAAAATACAACCATCAGCGAGAACAAGAGGGCACAGATACAAATTAAGTAACGAAAGGTCCAAATTGGACACAGGACATTTTTTAAAATTCAGACAGTGGTGAATGCTTGGAATGCTTTGCCCCAGGAAATAGTGGAGGCAGAGACAGTTAATGCATTTAAGAATAAATATGATGTACATAGTTATTAGAGCAGGGTAATGCAAATGGGACTGGTTGTCTACAGACTCTGATGAGTTTTCTAAACCAATATAAAAACGTTATGTTAAGTTGAGTTATGCCGTGTTTGTTAGCTTACTCAGTACGTTTTATGATTGTGCTAACTTTTTGTTTTACCGCTTCACATTGTTCTTTGTAGGACAATGTGCGATCCATTGTAATTCCTAGGTACTTAGGTGTATCTTTATGTTTAAGTTTATGCCCCTGCCAACTAATCTTTCAAACTCTCAAGGCTATTCTTACATCCTGTTGCAGCCCGCCACTTAACCTCTTTTACAGGACGCACAAAAAATTAATCTTACATATTACGGGCATTCTACAACAACAATAAATACAACAACAATAACAACAACATGATGATATGGCTTTTGAAGTCAGGATATCGGCTATTTCATTCTTATAAACTGTGCAGGAGGAATGATTTCAAGAAATGCTATCTCGGCATAGATAAAGTCACACACTAACTCTAACCACTTTCATAAAGCTGTAGAAACTGATTTACATTTCTAATCGTGTTTACTTACTCTCAACTCTGTAAAATGATATTCTCATTAATAACTAAACCTGTACGTCGCTAAGTATCATTGAAGGAAATGTGGCGACTACATGAGTTGGCCACCCCACCTCATAAAAAGCTGAGGCCTAGTACAGTGAAGTCTCTAACACTTCAACCTCGACATCAATGATTGCGAAAGGATTACCTTTTCCTTTTCATGTTAAAATCATTTACATCGAATACCAGTACCAAAGAACGAAAAAGATAGAACAGATCCAAATTTGATACAGGCCTATCAGTTTACTTAGCTGTGTAGGTAAACTGATGGATCGTATGATAAACATCAGACTGATGTGGCACCTAGAAGAAAAACACATATTAATTCCACAGAAAGCAGGATTTAGACAACACAGATCCACTGAGGATCAAATCACTCTCATGGCGCAGAAAATATAGGATGCTTACCAGGAGAAAAAGCATACAGTAGCGGTTTTGGTGGATCTAGAGAAGGCATTTGACAAGGTGGGGAAAGAGGGACTTAAAGTCAAGCTATAAAGAAGTGAAGTATCTGGACAAATGTACAGATTGGTCAGCCACTATCTCGAAAACAGAACAGCCAGAGTTCAAGTACAAGGGAAGATGAGTAAAAATGTGACACTGGAGCAGGGAGTACCCCAAGGGGGAGTACTGTCACCCACACTTTCTGGTGTATATACACAACATAATAGAGAATATATTAAGAAGAGTCCACAGCTCCATGTTTGCAGACGATCTGGCTGTGTGGACCACTGAAGAAAATCTCACCATAGCAAACAATCGGATGCAGCAGGCCCTAACATCGCTGGAGTAGTGGACGATGAGGCAGACAGACTGGCTAAAGAAGGTGCAAGGTTACCACAACCAGAATCTAGTGTGACCTACGAAGAGTTCAAAAGGTTTATTAGGGCCAGATACATGGCCAAATGGGAAACAGAACATACTGGCTACACAAAAAAATGATGCCTACTACCAGTTGAACAGAAGAGAGCAGGTCGTGGTCTTCAGACTCCGCACAGGCCACAACAGACTGAGGTACCATCTCTTCAATAAACTGAAGAAAGGTGGTACTGACGAATGCACCTGTGGTACAGGGAAAATGACCGCGGAACATCTGCTGCAAAATTGCCCGACATACGAGAACCAGAGAAAGCACATGTGGCCATCACCAGTGGCAACACTAGACAAGCTCTATGGCAGTGTCGACAGCCTCAGGATGACAGCTGCCTTCTTCGAAAAAATTCCAGTTGACGTCTGACAGCGTACGAAGAAGAAGATTTACCTCGAATTGTTTTTAACACCTGCACAAATTAACAGTCATCTAACAATATTCATATTTCTGTTGTTCCTCCTCTCTCTCTCTTTCTCTCTCTCTACTTTGGTCTTCTTGGTTCTCTGTACTCTCAGCAATCAATGCTGACTACCAACTAATGTGTGACAAATATGAACTGCTGTGATCATATAAGACATTCCAATGTACCCCGCCCACTACCAGTTAAAGGCCAACACAAAATACAGATAGGATTGAAGCTCACGAGCAAAAACATGCATTTAGAACGTGCCAACCGTAGCGACAATCCGCCCAAGAAACTGTTCATTATGTCAAGGAAAGAATGTCAGAATACAAACACAGCCAACTTGCTGTTTACATTCATGGATACATCGAGTAATATAAATATACTGTAGTCGGGGATGCTGTGGTAAAAACTTCTCTATAAGAGGTTTTAGCTTTTATCAGATGGGGATAGTCAGTTCCCTTCCTCGATGTCTTGGCTTACAATATCACTGATATATAAATTTATTTTTATTACCGACAGGGATGAGGTACTAGAATCTTCATTGTTATGATACACATACGAATCCATGAACTGGTCAATACGACATGATACCGCACAAAGGACAACAGTCTGTGGTAGAAAAGGGCAAGTCTTCGTCACAGAATCCAGAAATTGAAACCTCTAATCAAACCAAAAACTTCAGGTTTTGTGAAAACCAATTCCTGTTCCTCTATCCTTTCTCCTAACAGTAAATCTGGTACTCGTTTACAGCTGGGTTGGCTGGAACAAGTTGCAGCCGGAAAGAAGCAGCCACTCTACCAACGTTGTATCCTACGCTCTACATGTACATATAGTGTGGTCTTATGTTTCCTCTAATAACATGTCTTAATGGGAATCACACCTTTTCTTCTGCTTATCTCACGGAATAATCATTCCTTCATAGTTGTATGCTTAAACATCTATCTAATTGTTCTATTGTAGGTCAATGGCAAATGTTTTGTTATTATTATTGTCATGATTATTATCATCCTCATCCTCATCATCTTCTATCAACTTGTGTCGTTAGAAGGCGTGGAAGGGGGTGTAGTTTTATGTCGTGTGCCTTCTTCGTCGCCGATGTTGTTGACAATCAGTGTTTCTTTGAACACAGCGAGGGACATAACCAAACAAATACAAAAAATATATAATTAAGAGTTATCCCATCATAAAAAATTTGCGTGAGAGGTTCTGGCTTGGGCGTCTCCCCTCTTTATCCAGGTTACAAACCTTAGAACGAGTGAGCTATGGCCCTACACCAGAACCACATGGACGTGTACATTGGCATCTGTACACTGAAGGCGATAGGTGTTAATTATCCACCCGACCAAATTTCTCACGCTTGTTGTCGTCCTCGTGCACGACATATGGGGAGGAACAGCTCGCGACCCCGGGCGCTCGTCGGCGACGATTGTGACAGCAAAGCCGTGCTTATCACAAGAGCTGAACCTTGAACCTTGACCGGCGTCGAAGTCATGGAGCGAACTAGACAAGTAACTGGCAGAAGACAACACTGGCTGCTCCTGTAGCTGTTAATAGTAAGGTTAGAGTTAGCATATATGCTGATGCCTGTTTAAGTTAGCTCTGTTGTGGTGACAGCGACTCGCATATTGTTTTTAAAATGAATTTAATAATATTCATAAAATGCAAAAAAATGTTAGAAATTTCCGAAAGGTAAATTTCGTATGGTATGCTCCATTATACGCAACCGTAACTATTATAAGTATTTGCTTTATTTTCATGTAATTATTAAATGATTTATATTATTGTAGTGCATTTATTACATCCCTTTCTTTTGAATACATTGCCCTTATGACGAAGTAATCATTGTCCGTGTAAATACAGTTCACTACTAGGCCGTGAAACTGTTATCTAGCTAATCAAAGATCCTGTGCTGAAAGTTGTTTATGGTTAAGCGTGTGTGCTACGTTTAAATTGTTCAAGCTTGGATATGTAAAAGCAAATGTATGTAGACTTTTATGTTATAAATTTCTCTAACATACCATTTATAGATTGTTAATCTCATTGTACATATCCAAATTTTAAACTGTAAATTTTTTAGAACAGGACACCCATTACCATCATTTTAAAAACACTAGCCATATGGAATCTTGCATGTTTACTGCTGGCTGAATATATGTAAACATAATATTCATAATGTGGCATAAGAAATACGTAAACATTAAATTGAACCTTATTCCAGTGTGTGTTTGTTTCTTGTTTATTTCTTTATTTCACAAGACGCATAAGTTGCCATATTAACAAATGTAAACAAACAGATATTAAAGTACACATTACTAAAGCCCAGGTATTGATAAAATTGCTCTTTGCTGTCACTCTGTGTATTTATGATATATTCGAATACTGACACTATTAACATACACCAAATTGAAAGCATGGTAGTAATACATATCTTATTATTGTAAACATACATTTTTGTACGAATGCACATATTTTTTTACGATTGTGTGTGCGTGTGTGTACAACTGTGTAAAACCCTACAGTATTGACAGATTTCCAAAACTACTTATTACGTACTGTTCCTACTGGCATTATAAATGCAGCTCTAGAATTGATTGCAAAACACCTTCGATTGGTTCTGTTGTTGTTGATTCATCCATTAAGCAAATACATACACAGTAGGCGTTTAGCTTGTTTGAAAATGCCAGTCTTTGCAAACCGTCGAAGGGTTTGAGAGTTGATAATGCTATTGTGGTTAACATGTGGGAAGTAAGATTATATGTACGAACGTAAATATTGCTGTGTCACTGTGTGTGTTAACATATGGATAGCAAGATACTGTGTAGAAGATTAAAGCTTTGTGTCAGTCTGTTAATATGTTGATAGTGAGAAACTATGTAGGACATTAAAGCTCTGCGTTAGACTGCTATCAAGCTTGCGGTTGGTGTGCTAACATGTGAATAGTAAAATACCATGTAGAAGATTAAAGATTGGTGTCAATCTGCTAATATGTTGATAGTGAGATACTATGTAGGACATCAAAGCTCTGTGTTAGACTGCTAACAAGCTTGCGGTTGGTGTGCTAACATTTGAATAGTAAAATATCATGTAGAAGATTAAAGATTGGTGTCAATCTGCTAATATGTTGATAGTGAGATACTATGTAGGACATCAAAGCTCTGCATTAGAATGCTAACAAGCTTGCAGTTGGTGTGCTAACATGTGAATAGTAAAATATCATGTAGAAGATTAAAGATTGGTGTCAATCTGCTAATATGTTCATAGTGAGATACTATGTAGGACATTATAGCTGAGTGTTAGTCTACTAACATGTGGATAGTAAGATATTTTCAAGACAGTAAATCTCCAAGTTGGTTTGCATCTGTTGATTTGTAAATAGTAAGACCTTATGTAAGAGATTTAAGCTCAGTATCTGACTCCCAACATGTGGATAGTAAGATAATATGTACACCATTAAATCTTAGTGTCTATCTGTTAATATGTAGATAAAGAGATAATATGTAGGACATTAAAACTTAATTTTAGTCCTCTAGCGTGCAAAAATTCTTTATTCCTCTTTGCGTTCAGGATCCTTTGGTCATGTTATATCTGCAAGCCAGTAATCATGATGTAGTCCATAATCTTTACCAGGACATAGTGGCTGCACCATAGCTTTCTGCCTCAGCTCTGCATTCTTTGGTATCTCATTTCACTAAAACACAGTGAAAGTAAAATGCTATGTAGAACACACATTTTGGTGTTGGTCTGTTAATTTATGGATTGTAGGTACTACGTAAGACTGTAAAATTACATGGCGATCTACATATGTTGCCATGTGGATAGTAAAGTAATATGTAAGGTATCCAATCCTAGTATTGGTCAGTTATCAAATGGATTGTAAGATATTATTTAGGGTATCAAATCTTGGTGCTGGTCTGTTAACATGTGGAGGGTAAGATAATATGTAGGGTATCAAATCTCGGTTCTGGTCTATTAACATGTGAATGGTAAGATAATATTTAGGGTATCAAATCTTGGTGCTGGTCTGTTAACATGTGGATGGTAAAATAATATGTAGGGTATCAAATCTTGGTGCTGGTCTGTTAACATGTGGATGGTAAGATAATATTTAGTGTAGCAAATCTTGGTGCTGGTCTGTCGACATGTGGATGGTAAGATAGTATGTATAACAGTAAAGCTAAGTGTTCTTCTGGCATGGGGATTCAAAGATAAAATGTAGGGCTTTGAAGCACAGTGTGGATCTATTAACATGTGATTAGTAGTATAATATGTACAACATTAACGGACATGGTCAGTTAGTTGAGAGGTGGAAAGTAAGATACTATGTGGGACAGTAGAGTTTGTTGTCCGTCTACTTCTTTTGTCCTGTGAATATCAAGATAATATAAAGGACATTGAACCACGGTGTGATTCTGTTTGCACTGTGATAGTCAAATAAAATAATTAAGTCTACTGCATCTCTTTTTGGGGGGAAAGGAAGATACTTTTATTTTGGCGATAAGGCTCAGTGTGGGTTTGTTAATGTATTGATAGTAAAAATTTATTTAGAACATTACAGCTCGTTGTTGGTCTATTGACATGCGGACAGCAGGATGCTGTTTAGGAAATTTATTATTGGTTTCTGTTTGTTAACAAATGGAAGGTCTCACACTTAATAGGACAGAAAAGCTCAGTGTTGGTCTGTTAATACATGTGAACTGTAAGATATTGTGTAGGACACATGTTCTCACTGTTGGTCTGTTAATACATGTGAACTGTAAGATATTGTGTAGGACATATGTTCTCAGTGTTGGTCTGTTAATACATGTGAACTGTAAGACATTGTGTAGGACACATGTTCTCTGTGTTGGTCTGTAAACATGATGATTAGTAAGATATTATGTATGACATTACAGCTCAGTGTTGATGTTTTATCAAGGGGAAAGATAATATATACAACTTTACATCTCGGCTGTTATGCGTTGACATTTGAATATTAAGAAAATATGTAGGACATGAAAGCTCACTGTTCGTATGCTAACAAGTGGATAGTACAATACTATGAGGTAAAGTAATGCTAGCTGTCATTCTGTTAACACGCGGATAGTAAGATACTATGTAGGACATTACTGCTCCGTGTTGGTATTTTGACCTGGGGATAGTAAGATACTATAAAGGACATTACAGATCAGTGTTGGTCTGTCAACAAGCGGAGAGTAAGATACTATGTAGGACATTACTACTCAGTTTTGGTCTGTTTACCTGGGGGAAAAAATATACTATTTAGGACACCTATTCATGAGGTTGGTTTGTTTTCATGTGGATAGTGAGAAAATATATACAACATTATTTCTCAGTTGATGTATATTAACATGTGGATATTAAGAAAATAAGTAGGACATGAAAGTTCACTGTCTGTGTGTTTTGAAGTGGGTAGTTTGATGTTATGTAGAAAAGTGAAGATTGCTTTCATTCTGTTATAACGTGTGGATAGTAAAACAATAGGTAGGACATTACAGATTTGTGTCAGACTGCTATCTTTGTACAGAAATATAAAAAGTAGGTCATTTAAGCTTTTTGTTAGTATGTTAACTTCTGGACAGTAAGATTACATGTAGGACATTAACAAATGGGAATGGTTTGTAAACATGCAAACAGTTAATGCTACATAGGACAATAAAACTCAGTGTCTGTCTGCTAACAGTTGTATAGTTAGATACTATGTACGTCATCTATGCCAAAAGCTCGGTTTTCGGCTATTAACATGCAAATTAGTAATGTACTATGTAGGACATTACAGCTTGTTGTCGGCCTGCTAAGATAGGGATAGTATGATACTTTACAGGACAATTATCTTGGTGTCCATCTGTTAATATACAGACAGTAAGATACTACCTAGGACCTTAAAGCTCAGTGTTAGCCTTCATCTTTTGTCATGCTGATACTAAGATACTATGTAGGAGATTAAAAATCAGATTTGATCTGTTGAAGAGGCGTCAGTGAGATATTTTATAGGACCGTCAAGCTCAGTTTAGATCTGTTAAAGTGGGGTCAGTAAGATATTATGTAGGACACTAATACTTTTAGGTAGGTTTGTTAACATGGGGATTGTAAAATGCTATGCAGGACAATAAAGTTAGGTGACTGTTCGTGTATGTTACTGTTGGGATACTCAGACAGTATGTTAATATGTAGACAGTAAGATCCTATATATCACATTAAATCTAAAGAATCGGTTGGTTATATGAGGACATTAAGATAATATATAGGACACTGAAGCTTAGTGTAATTCTGTTGACATGGTGACAGTTTGTTTTTTTTTTGTTTTTGTTTTTTTGAGTTCGCCTTATTTCTCTATCGCCAAGGTGGTGTACATTGTACTGTGGTTTTTATTTTGCGCCTGTCGACCAAGTGCTACCAACTTCAACATGCATTTTATGTAAGGGTCTGCTTCCTCTTGCATTTTCTAAGAATTCGCTTCCTTGGGGTAACAGCGCTGTGATGGGGATTGAATCCAGCACCTTTGGGTTTTGAGCTGTGCCACTTAACCACTAGGCCACACCGTCCACATGGTGACAGTAAGATAATATGTAGGATATTAGCGAATAGCATCGGTCTGTTAACATTTAGATAGTAAGATTTTATGTAGTACATTACAGCTTGCTATTAGGTCTGCTAACATTTAGAAAGATAGATGTTATATTAGGACATTACAGCTTTGTGTTAGTCTGTTGACATGGAGACTGTAAAATGCTATGAATGACATTAAAACATGTTGATAGTACAATATCATGTAGGATAGCAAAGCTCAGAGTCGGGCTGATGACATGGGTACAGTAAGATATCTTCTTCGAAGTACGCTGTCAGACATCAACGTGAATTTGTTGAAGAAGAAGAAGAAGTAAGATAGTGTGTAGGACATTAAAATTTACTGTCGGTTTGTTAACACTTGGATAGTAAGATATTATTTTTAACAGTAAAGCATGGTGTCTGCTTGTTAACATGCGAATAGTAAGATATTATGTAGGACATTCAAGCTCTGTGTTGGCCAGTTGACTTGTGAATAGTAAGATACTCTGTAGGACATTCAAGCTCTGTGTTGGCCAGTTGACTTGTGAATAGTAAGATATTATGTATGGCATTCAAGCTCTGTGTTGGCCTGTTGACATGTGGATAGTAAGATACTCTGTAGGACATTCAAGCTATGTGTTTGCCTTTTGACATGTGGATAGTAAAATACTCTGTAGGACATTCAAGTTCTGTGTTGACCTGTTGACATATGGATAGTAAGATACTCTGTAGGACATTCAAGCTATGTGTTTGCCTGTTTACATGTGGCTAGTAAAATACTCTGTAGGACATTCAAGCTCCATGTTGGCCTGTTAACATGTGGATAATAAGATACTCTGTAGGAAATTAAAGCTCTGTCTTGGCCTGTTGACATGTGGATAGTGAGATATTCTGTAGGACATTCAAGCTCTGTGTTGGCCTGTTAACATTGGGTTAGTAAGATACTCTGTAGGACATTCAAGCTCTGTGTTGGCCTGTTAACATTTGGTTAGTAAGATTCTCTGTAGGACATTCAAGCTCTTTGTTTGCCTGTTTACATGTGGATAGTAAGATACTCTGTAGGACATTCAAGCTCTATGTTGGCCTCTTGACCTGTGGAAAGTAAGATACTCTGTAAGACATTTAAATTCTGTGTTGGCCTGTTAACATCGTGGCAGTAAGGAACTATGATGGACATCAAAGTTTTGGGTAAGTCTAACATCTGGATAGTGGATACTGTGCAGTGCATTCAATCTAGAGTTGGTTTGTTAATATGTGGATTGTAAGATCATGTGTAAGACATTAAAGCTGTCTGTCAGTCTGATGCCATTGGGATTGTACAATACTTTGAAGAACAATAAAATTGGTATTGATCTGTTAATATATAGATAGCAAATTACAATGTAGGACTGTAAAGTTTCGAGTCAGTGAACTTATGTTTAATGGGGATAGTGCGATACTTTGTAGGACAATACCGTTTATTGTCTGTATGTTAATATTCATATAGTAAGGTATTATATAAAAGAATGTTACCATGTGCTTGGGTAGATACTGTGTAGGACATCAAAATTTAATGCTGGAATGATAGTCTGTGGATAGTAAGATACTATATATATGACATTAAAACTTGATGTAGCATAGTAAGATACTAGCTAGGACTGTAATGCCTAGGGTGAGTTTGTTAAAATATGGATAGTAAGATACTAGTTAGAACTGTAATGCCTAGGGTCAGTTTGTTAACATGTGGATAGCAAGATACTATTTCCATAGTGTCGGTCTGTACATTCTATAAATTGCTGAGCGATTATAGTAGTAAAACTGGGAGAGTTCAAAACGTAGTTCCCTCATGTTCCAGTCTCTCTCTTATCGCCTGTGGAGTATAAAAATAGATAGGAATGGTTAAAATACCGCTATGGAACAAAATCAAGAACCTAACCTACGTTAGATACAGAAATTACATACAATGAGACTAAAGCATTCATCAGGGCAACGTACAGTGCAAAATAGAGGGAAAAAAACGACACCCTGGCCACACAGATTATCATTCTCCGGCTACGCACAGGTCACAACAGTCTGAGATGTCATCTGTACAACAAGTTCAATTCAAGATTGGTACTACAGACCTTCGTGCCTGCGGCACAGCCCCCATGAAGGCAGAACATATTTTGCAGTCATGTCCACAGTATACCGACAAAAGAAGTAGCATTTGGCAACAGCTAGTGTCCTTCCACGAGAAGCTGTACAGAAGCGTAGAGAGCCTTGAGTCGACTGATGACTTCGTTAGAGTCATTGAAGTTGATGTCTGAAGACGCACGAAAAAGCAGAAGAAGAAATGAACCAGTCGATGCTTCCCGTTGGATCCACTACTAGGGAATTGCATGTTTACATTCTGATTCGCATTATTCGTTTATAGGTCTAGTGATATTGCGAGCTTAATATCTGAGTAGCAAAATGCCCCTTTGTCGCTATGTGCATTCACAAGCAAAAACAACTAGTATTCTCTGTATAAGCAATATATGTCCTCTAGCCTACTGTATGGACGGCGTACTACAGTAAACATCCCAAATGATTCTGGATCTTTGGGTATGGCAATGACAAAAATAGGACCAATGCCCTACATAGAGCATGTCATAAGAGGCGACTAACTGTGTGACATGACACAACACCGGCCATGCTTAGTTGGTTTGTTAAGAGCAGCATAGATGGCGCCTAACAGGCTGCGTGTCAAGTTGGTCTAGTGTTTGAGTCTTTTAAGATGGACTCGCAGATCTATTAACCAAACTTCTTGGCACTTGTCTTAACACAGCGGAGTAATAAGCTGCTCGAGCCTAACACGCTAAGCAGGAAATCCTCATCCCTCCTTTATCCAGCTCACACCACAGCTGGGACCTCCACAGGGGCATCTTCCCTTGTAGAATTACAGGTCTACTAAGACTAAGATTAATATAAACACATAATCTTACAAATACTATTTCTTTTGTTGCAGATTCTGCACTTTACACTATACGAAATACAAGACCTCACCACTAATGGAGTCTCCCGCGGAACACCTGGCTGAGACATTTCGATTCTACTCCGTCTTCCTCCACGCTGCCCGAGACTCACCAAACGTTGTCGTGGACGATCAACACGAAAGACAATGGTTGAGAATGAGGAGTACCTGACTTGACTTAAAACACAAGGCAACGACTCTAGCTGGCCATCTATCTTCTCGGCACACCCCCATGACATCAGAACACATTTTACAGCCCTGCCCATCGTTTACCGACAAGAAGTAGCATTTGGCAACAACCAGTGTCCTTCCACGAGTAGCTGTACAGAAGTGCTCGGACCCTCAAGTCAACTGCTGCCTTCGTTAGAGTAATTGAATTCGAGGTCTGAAGACGAACAAGGAAGATCTCTTTTCTTGACATTTTTTTTCGCGCCAGCCGAAGCACATCAGTACAAGTACAGTCAAACTCCATCAAGATGACTTCCGCAAAAAGCTTTGCATGATCTTGCAGTAGAAGTTTATGTAACAGTTTACTTGCATGTTGAGGTTGCTATCCTCATGCACAACTCTCTTTAGTCACGCCTTTCAATACATGCATGGAGTTCAATCAATCAAATCAAAACAAAAAGGCATAGCTTCAAATTAAATAAAGAAAGGTCAAGATTGGATATTTGGAAATATTTCTTTAGTCAGAGAGGGGTGAATGCTTGGAATGCATTTCCAAGAAAGTGATGGAAGCAGAGGCAGTTGATGCATTTAAAAATACATTGGATGCGCATAGCTTATTGAGCAAGGAAATGTAAATGAAACTGGTTGCGTACATACTCTGCATAGTCTTCTAAACCAGTATAAAGACGTTAAGTTAAGTTAAATCAAGATCACTCATCTCTTTTTGTTGAAGCACAGGTCCAGCATTGTATTTGACTTACCATAACCAGCTTTTAGGAAAGACTTTTTCTAGTTATTTGCAGTAGGGTAGCGATAATTTGTACATTTTGAGATTGCCACATCCATGGACAACTCTTAGTCCTCGCGTTCAACATGCAATGAATGTTTTGGCCACTCAGGAGAAATACATACATAGCTCACCTTAAGATTGTTTGCCCTTGACCTACTGTGACAGTATTCTGTGGCGGTTATATTCTACCATTCTCAGTAAGGGACCCCGGATACACTATGAGAGGTCATGTTATTGATAGATTTGAAACAAGCAGCGATAACGATAGAAAAGATATGAATTTGGAATTGCATGTGTTAAGCTTTTATAGAAGTGTTCATACGTGGTTGCGAAGTTTCGATGGCTCACAAACAAAACATGTATGTGTTCAGATTCCTGATCTGACAGGGTCGTACACCTATTAAATTTCGTGCTGAATATGGTTTAACCAGGCTCTAAAGTGCAAAACACAGAACAATATACTGCCTCTTAGGAACCACGGTAAACGAGGCAAAAAAAAGAAATATAGCTTTTTAGTGTTTTCTCCAGTATCGCATTCTGTTTTTTTATTATATGGCTTGCTGGCTTAGGGTCGTTCGTTCTCAATCTTGCACCACCAAGCCCTGATATGGCTTAAGTAGCAGAATGTTGTCCAGAGAACGGAATGCAAATGTGCTGATCGGTGTGGACTGCACAGAACACGGCCAGGCACTTGAGCATCCGTGGTCAACCACTGCACCCGAGCTCATATCTAGTCGTCCTGACTTTTTCTTGCCACTGGTTAAAGTTGGCAAAAAGTAAAGGCTCGTGATGGACGAAAAACATTGTGATTGACCCTGACGCAACGTCCTGGACAATATGGTGTGCTTGACCGGACTAGCGTTTCAGTTACCAACAGATATTATCTTAAATATCACTAACCTCTAGCTGATTGCTAGCATAACCGGCACTTCTGAAATTATGCAATGATGTTTATAAATGAAAATAGTATTTGCTAGATCTACGTCAACAATAAAGTCACATATATTTTTGTATACCATAACAAGCATTATTACAAAGCACAAAAAATCGCTCACTTTCATCATTATCATCACTATTATCATCATCATCATCATCATGTTGCATGTCATTTGAAGAAAATCATTTTCACAACAACCGATCTGTAACTCGATCTCAAGCCAGAAGTATCGTCTCTATCGTTGTCATCGTCAGGACCTCCGTGATTTCTTGTTTCCATCTTTTCATCGGTCTGCTTCAGCCCCGCTTTCCAAGGTCCAAACCCTCCTGTATCGTTCTTTCTAGGTCAGTATGGCGTTTGATGTGGTCAAACTATTATACAGCAAAGCAAGTGGTCATTTTCACAGACAACCTAGAAGTATAATGGCCCTCAAGAGCCCAGTGATTTAAAAAAAAGCAGTCCAATGGACACCAGCCCACTGAGACATTCCAGGCAACGGGGAGGCGGACAACTCGCCAGAGAGCGAGGAATGCTGCAGCAGAGTGATACAGAAATCACATACAATGAAACTAAAGCATTCATCAGGACAACGTACAGTGCAAAATGGAAAATAGGATCACATTGGCCACATAGAAAACGATGCCTACCATCAACTCTCCAGGCGAGACCAGGTGATCATTTTCCGGCTACGCACAGGTCACAACAGACTCAGATGCCATCTGTACAACAAGTTCAAGATTGGCACTACAGGGATTTGTGCCTGCGGCACAGCCCCCATGAAGGCATAATATATTTTGCAGTCATGTCCGCTGTATACCGACAAAAGAAGTAACAATTGGCAACCGCCAGTGTCCTTCCACGAGAAGCTGTACGGAAGCGTACATAGCCTTGAATCGACTGCTGCCTTTGTTAAAATCATTGAAGCTGAGGTCTGAAGACGAACGAAGAAGCAGAAGAAACTATTTTAGCTTTCGAGACAAGATCTTGTTTACTAACCAATTTTGCTTGAAATTAAGTAGGATCTATAGTATATATATATCTCTCTTTATCTATATCTCAAGCAGATGTGGATATATTGAGATCGGATTTAGATAAAATTCGAGAGGGGTTTGTAGGTTCGCAAATGGAGTTTAATGTAGATAAATGTACAGTCATCCACATGGGTAGATCCAATATGAAACATAATTACATAATGGGAGAGAACAATATTAGAAAGATAGATAAGGAAAGGGACTTGGAAGTTATACTAGATCATACAGGTAAGGTGAGTGAGCAAATTCAGGTAGCAATTAAAAAGGCAAATGCAATGTTATGTATGATAAACATAAATATTAAACATAGGAGCAAGGAAGTGATAGTCAAACTGTATAAAGCATTAGTTAGACCTAGATTCGAGTTATATGTACAGGCGTGGAGTCATTATCATAGAGGGGATACAAACATGCTGGAAAGAATACAAAAAAGAGCGACATAGCCGATAGTGGGATTGCAGAATTACAGTTATGAGGAAAAACCGGCCTACAGTGTCTAGAAGAGAGAAGAATTCGTGGTGACTTAATACAGGCTTATAAGGTGATCAGAGGAATGGATACATTAGACTATAACAAGTTTTTAAAAAAAAACAACAGCCACCAAATAGAACAAGAGGGCATAGTTATACATTAACTAAAGAGAGGTCCAGATTCGATATTAGGAAATATTTTTTTAATTAGAGAGTGGTGAATGCTTGGAATGCATTGCCAAGGGAGGTAGGGGAAGGAAGGACAGTTAATGCATTTAATAATACATTGGATGCGCATAGCTTTTAGAGCAAGGTGATGAAATGAAACTGTATGTATACAGATTCTGCAGAGTCTTCTAAACCAGTTTAAGGACGTTAAGCTAAGTTAAGGATATCTGCATTTTTCCTTTTTGCTATCCGTGGTATTTTGAGCACTTTTCTATAGTCCTTTAGTTCAAAAGATGCAATCCTTTTCTTAAGTGTTTGTGTGGGGGTCCACGTTTCACATCCGTATGTCTTCATCGGAATAATGCAAGTTCACAGAATAGTTATTTTCATTTTATTAATGTTCTGTCATCAGTTTCTCATTTTATTGAACCTCTGCATTGCCGTAGCCATTGGCGTTATAACTGAGCCGAGGTACTCAAAGCTTGTGACTTTCTCAATCTTCTGTTGTTCTAAAATAACTTTAGGTTTGGTCTTTGCCTTGCCTGTGATCGTTATCTTGGTTGTACTTTAAATTCAGGTATAGATTTTGGACTTCGTTGAGTTGTGTTTACGCTCATCAGTACTTTTACATTTTGCTAGTAGTTAGACCCACCGGGCTAGATCGCACGTGGACACAGTCCTGGTGTGAACAGACTACCTACACAGCTCAGTAGACTGATAGGCCTGTATCCATTTGGATCTGTTCTATCTTTTTCTTTCTTTGGTACTGGTATAAGTACAGCGTATTTTCATGTCTGATGTACAATTCCCCTTTTCCAGCTTTGGTTCAGGACTGATAGTAACTTCCTCTTTGCTATTTGGCCCAACTCCCTCAGCATTTCGTGTTACCTCATTTTTTCCGGGCGATTTCCTTTTCTTTAGAGTTCTCATGGCCTCTTCCTTTTCATTCATTGTTAGTATTGCCATCATGTGCTCCTCTGGTGCCATATTGATGTTGTCGTGGCTCTTTTGTTCTTCACCATTGTCTGTGTGCCTGTCTGTAGGGACATCAATGTGGTTTGCTCTGGCATAGTGTTTGTTCTATAAAGGCGTTTGCTGCTTTTTTTTTCAGTAAGCATGTTGTCGCCATGCTTGATGGTAATTTTTTTATTTGATGGTGTTTCGTCATTCATGGCTCTGACTAACTTCCATAGTTTGTTCTCTTCTTTATCTAAATTGAGGCTTTCTGTTTTATTTTTCCAGCTGTCTCTTGTTATATGGTTTAGTGTTCTTTTGTATTTCGCCGTGATAGCCTTGAGGGCGATATTTGCCTCCATATATTGTTCTCTCTCTGCCATGTTCCTAGCATTTGAGACTTCGTCTTCCGCTTTCTGCAATTCATCAATCCAATATGGCTTGTAGTTTTTCCTTGCCCCTCTTGGGATGGTTTCGGTGGTTGCTTGCATTATTGCTTTGCTTAGGCTTTCCACCATAGGTTTCATATTGTTATTCCATGTGTTGATGGTTTCATATAGCCGATCTGTCAGAATTGCAAATATGTCCCAGTCGGCTCGTTTATAGTTCCAACGTGGGAGCGCTTTTATTTCCTGTGTTCCTACTTCCATATCAATTTCTAGCCTAATTGGCCTACCTGCCAATTGGTTGAGCACCTGGCCGTCTATTTTGTGGTGAATATCAACAATGGAAAAGGCCAAGTCTGGAGCAGAGGTTGTATGCCATTTTCTAGAATAGAAGATAGGACTGTCCTCCAGCCTATTGAAATGATAGAGATTTGTGTCTATCTCCCAGTCTTCCACTTCATCACCTCTGTTGTCTGTGTCCGAATATCCCCATCTCTCCGAGTGGCTGTTGAAGTCTCCAACTACTAGGCAGCTGGAGTTCTTGATTTCCATACTCGAGAGCGACAGGTATTTGTTGGGTGGGCCATACAGGTTGAAGATGCGGATCTTCGTTTCTTGTGTCATTATGTCGAGTCCTACAATTTCTGCTTATCCAGTGTGATTGACAGCTACCGCGCTCCTCGGTATGCAGTTACGTGTTAGTATCAGAACCCTTCCTTTGTCAAGACTGTAACATGCTAAAGCAACTGCGTTGTGAATACTGACCCACGGAGATGAACCCACACATACACACTTTTGTGAGAGTCTTGAAGAACTCCCCACCACAGTAGACTTTGTCCATAGAACTGGCCTTTACGTGTAGACTTAATACAATTGTCGGTGAGCTAGAAAAAGAAGGAAAAAAAGAAGAAAAAGAAAAAGAAGAAGAAGAGAAAGAAGAAGAAAAAGAAAAGAAGAAGAGAAAGATAAAATAAGAAAAAGAAGACGAAGAAAAAAAAGAAGACGAAAAAGAAGAGAAAGAAGAAGAAAAATAAGAGAAAGAAAAAGAAGATAAACATGAGTAAATAGTACTACCTGATATTGCCCGAAGAAGATTTGAATGTTTAAATGAAGTATATTGTTAAAAAGCAACTAATCTGATTGGCAAACATCCGGCCAGTCTCTAAACCCTGATCTATGGGTGAGAGAGCTGGAGTGTGTACGCCAAACACGCCAGGAGGTTGAATCATTTCTACATGACACATACTCCAAATTGGCTACAAGACCACATCACAAATAACCATACTCTTTTCATTACTACTACACTATTCATACACTTTTGTAGAAATTTAAAGTGAGATAGACTGGCCAAGTTTCTCGAATGTCAAGTGAAAGGTTCCAAAAGAAACTTCTGTTTAGCGAGCTTAGCGATGTAAGGCGATCACCTGGACGTCAATAAAAGCGATTCAGTGAATCCTGGCAGTAAATCGTTTAGCCTGAAAAAGGCGAGGCCAAAAAAGAGCCTTGCATGCAGTTAGCGAGGGTCGACGGGCGATCAGGTGGAAGTATAGAGTAGAAAGAAAACCAGCACCAGCTGGTGTTGGCTTAATCTGTCATGCACACATCCGCCCACAGACTTAAGGGCGCAGTATGACACATGATGATGATGGTTATTCTCATCGACGGCGATAAGCCCATTATTATTGTCATGATCATATTTCTTCAAAATCAAGTAAATACCGGATCAAGATGGTGAGCAGCGCATGAGCTGCAGCGGTCATCGAGCCATAGCTGACTGATAGTGTAAGGGTTAGCGAACCGGAGCTGCAAAGGCCGTTCTACACGTCCGCGCAGTATTCTTGAAAACAGGCTGCAACAGAGCAGACTGGCTAAGGAGAAGGGATCGAAGAGGGAATGCTAACCCGGTACTCAAAAATGCTTGCTGAAGTCGGATGTGTTGGACCGAAAGGTGCAAATATTGAAATAACGCATTCCGTTCTCTGGACTGCGTTCTGCTACTTAGGCCCGTGTCAGGGTTTGGTAGCGGGAGATGGAGAACAAACGAAGCCAAGCCAAGACAAGTAAATACATTTAATATTCATCAGTTTATTGGCGTCTCAGTAACTGATCATCATGCGCCTGGCGCCCTGGCGAAGTTTGCCCAACTCTGTCTCCCGTATTTCGACACAGTCTGCTATGGCTGCAAACGCCGGTACGTGAGTGGCAGTCCCTGTCGCAGATCGTACAACGGGGCTGAGGAGGCTGACTTGCCGGGGTGTTCCCCGATCTTTTCAGTCGTGCCCATTTCTCTGGATCCAGATGGCCTCTACAAGCGTCGGCAACTACTGTGCACCTCCCAACTGACTGTCTGCAATCGACTCAATCCTGAGCTTTCGGCTTGGATGTCGCATGACGTCATATCCATCTTGAATACGTCCTTGAATCGCGGTGTGGGGTAGTCGATTCCTTTAGCTGCAGTGATCAGTTGTCCATAAAATATATCATATAACAGCCTTTACAATGTAGGTAAATATACACTCGCGAGCATACGACTACTCTAAGACAGATGCACAGAAGATGAAAGATACAGACAGCCACATAAACTGGAAAGATATTGTCAGAGGTACAGACGTTGAACAAGAGGCAGAGTGTTTCAAAACACTTTTAGAACAACTAAAAGTCGAATATGTTCCATGTATGAAGGTAAACACCAATCATAAAAAGTGGATTACTAGATTTGTAGCTAAATGTACAAGAGCTTAAAATAAAGCCTGGACAATGTATATAAAGGCAAGTAAATCAAAAGTAATATATTACAAATATTTGGACAAGCAAAACATAGCTCAGAAAGTAAATAAAGCAGCAAAAATAGACTTCGAAAAAAATTTACTAATAGGATCAAGACTGATGGTGAAAACTTATTTTCTAATGTTAGAAATAAACAAAGACCTAAAGACAAGGTAGGCTTTCTTATAGACAGTACAGTGACAATAAGCAGAGAAAATATGGAGATAGCTAATCTAATAAATCAATACTTTTGCACAGTCTATACAAAAGAACACTCCTCCAAGATACCAGAGCCTATACATATTTTAAAATGTCAAATGGAAATAGTGCGTTTAAAATCATTCTATATTACGGAGGAAATGGTTCTAAAAAGATTGGAAGGATTAAAAGTGGATAAATGTACAGATCAAGATGGTATCCATTCATCAATGCTATTTGAAGTATAGACTAACTAGTTAAGCCATTGGCTATATTATTTTCTCAATCACTTGCAAAATGGATTGTTCCAAGAGATTGGAAAGATGCAGGAGTGATTCCCTTATTCAAAAGAGGAAAGAAATCAGATCCAGCTAATTAAGTAAGTTTAACGTGCATAGTCTGTAAATTGTTAGAGTCAATAATGAAAGAAAACATTGTAATGCATCTAGACATGTTAAATCTAATCAGAAATAGTCAGCATGGGTTTACTAGAGGGAGACCGTGCTTAACAAATCTATTGGAGTGCATGGAGGTGATTACTAAAATCATAGATAAGGGAGAACCAGTGAATGTTATTTATCTAGATTTTGCAAAGGCTTTTGATATAGTACCTCATCAACGATTATTTAAAAAGTTAAAATCACATGGGATAGATGAGCAGGTTGCCGATTGGATTGAAAGTTGGTTAACGGGAAGAAGACAGCGATTGACATAAATAAGGAGTACTCTGAGTGGTGTGAAGTAAAATTTGGAACAAAATTACAGAATTGGCGAGAAAAATACTAGAATGATATATAATGAAAGGGACATAGGGGTAATAATAGAGCATACAGGTAAGGTGCGTGAGCAAGTCCAGGTAGCAGTGAATAAGTCAAATGCAACGTTAGGTATAATTTTAAAAAAAGAAATATTTAACATAGGAGTAATGAGGTGATTGACAAACTGTATAAAGCATTAGTTAGACCTAGATCGGAGTACTGTGTACAGATGTGGAGTCCTTATCGTAGAAGATCTATAAATATGCTTGAAAGGATACAAAGAATAGCGACAAAACTGATAGTGGGATTCCAGAATTACAGTTACGAGGAAAGACTCAGAAAAACCGGCCATTAGTGTCTAGAAAAGAGAAGAATTAAACCTGACTTAATCTAAGTTGATAAGATAATCACAGGAAAAGTTAAATTAGACTATAACAAGTTTTTCAAAATACAACCATCAGCGAGAACAAGAGGGCACAGATACAAATTAAGTAACGAAAGGTCCAAATTGGACACAGGACATTTTTTTAAATTCAGACAGTGGTGAATGCTTGGAATGCTTTGCCCCAGGAAATAGTGGAGGCAGAGACAGTTAATGCATTTAAGAATAAATATGATGTACATAGTTATTAGAGCAGGGTAATGCAAATGGGACTGGTTGTCTACAGACTCTGATGAGTTTTCTAAACCAATATAAAAACGTTATGTTAAGTTAAGTTATGCCGTGTTTGTTAGCTTACTCAGTACGTTTTATGATTGTGCTAACTTTTTGTTTTACCGCTTTACATTGTTCTTTGTAGGACAATGTGCGATCCATTGTAATTCCTAGGTACTTAGGTGTATCTTTATGTTTAAGTTTATGCCCCTGCCAACTAATCTTTCAAACTCTCAAGGCTATTCTTACATCCTGTTGCAGCCCGCCACTTAACCTCTTTTACAGGACGCACAAAAAATTAATCTTACATATTACGGGCATTCTACAACAACAATAAATACAACAACAATAACAACAACATGATGATATGGCTTCTGAAGTCAGGATATCGGCTATTTCATTCTTATAAACTGTGCAGGAGGAATGATTTCAAGAAATGCTATCTCGGCATAGATAAAGTCACACACTAACTCTAACCACTTTCATAAAGCTGTAGAAACTGATTCACATTTCTAATCGTGTTTACTTACTCTCAACTCTGTCAAATGATATTCTCATTAATAACTAAACCTGTACGTCGCTAAGTATCATTGAAGGAAATGTGGCGACTACATGAGTTGGCCACCCCACCTCATAAAAAGCTGAGGCCTAGTACAGTGAAGTCTCTAACACTTCAACCTCGACATCAATGATTGCGAAAGGATTACCTTTTCCTTTTCATGTTAAAATCATTTACATCGAATACCAGTACCAAAGAAAGAAAAAGATAGAACAGATCCAAATTTGATACAGGCCTATCAGTTTACTGAGCTGTGTAGGTAAACTGATGGAGCGTATGATAAACATCAGACTGATGTGGCACCTAGAAGAAAAACACATATTAATTCCACAGAAAGCAGGATTTAGACAACACAGATCCACTGAGGATCAAATCACTCTCATAGCGCAGAAAATAGAGGATGCTTACCAGGAGAAAAAGCATACAGTAGCGGTTTTGGTGGATTTAGAGAAGGCATTTGACAAGGTGGGGAAAGAGGGACTTAAAGTCAAGCTATAAAGAAGTGAAGTATCTGGACAAATGTACAGATTGGTCAGCCACTATCTCGAAAACAGAACAGCCAGAGTTCAAGTACAAGGGAAGATGAGTAAAAATGTGACACTGGAGCAGGGAGTACCCCAAGGGGGAGTACTGTCACCCACACTTTCTGGTGTATATAAACAACATAATAGAGAATATATTAAGAAGAGTCCACAGCTCCATGTTTGCAGACGATCTGGCTTTGTGGACCACTGAAGAAAATCTCACCATAGCAAACAATCGGATGCAGCAGGCCCTAACATCGCTGGAGTAGTGGACGATGAGGCAGACAGACTGGCTAAAGAAGGTGCAAGGTTACCACAACCAGAATCTAGTGTGACCTACGAAGAGTTCAAAAGGTTTATTAGGGCCAGATACATGGCCAAATGGGAAACAGAGCATACTGGCTACACAAAAAAATGATGCCTACTACCAGTTGAACAGAAGAGAGCAGGTCGTGGTCTTCAGACTCCGCACAGGCCACAACAGACTGAGGTACCATCTCTTCAATAAACTGAAGAAAGGTGGTACTGACGAATGCATCTGTGGTACAGGGAAAATGACCGCGGAACATCTGCTGCAAAATTGCCCGACATACGAGAAGCAGAGAAAGCACAGGTGGCCATCACCAGTGGCAACACTAGACAAGCTCTATGGCAGTGTCGACAGCCTCAGGATGACAGCTGCCTTCTTCGAAAAAATTCAAGTTGACGTCTGACAGCGTACGAAGAAGAAGATTTACCTCGAATTGTTTCTAACACCTGCACAAATTAACAGTCATCTAACAATATTCATATTTCTGTTGTTCCTCCTCTCTCTCTTTCTCTCTCTCTACTTTGGTCTTCTTGGTTATCTGTACTCTCAGCAATCAATGCTGACTACCAACTAATGTGTGACAAATATGAACTGCTGTGATCATATAAGACATTCCAATGTACCCCGCCCACTACCAGTTAAAGGCCAACACAAAATACAGAACGGATTGAAGCTCACGAGCAAAAACATGCATTTAGAACGTGCCAACCGTAGCGACAATCCGCCCAAGAAACTGTTCATTATGTCAAGGAAAGAATGTCAGAATACAAACACAGCCAACTTGCTGTTTACATTCATGGATACATCGAGTAATATAAATATACTGTAGTCGGGGATGCTGTGGTAGAAACTTCTCTATAAGAGGTTTTAGCTTTTATCAGATGGGGATAGCCAGTTCCCTTCCTCGATGTCTTGGCTTACAATATCACTGATATATAAATTTATTTTTATTACCGCCAGGGATGAGGTACTAGAATCTTCATTGTTTTGATACACATACGAATCCATGAACTGGTCAATACGACATGATACCGCACAAAGGACAACAGTCTGTGGTAGAAAAGGGCAAGTCTTCGTCACAGAATCCAGAAATTGAAACCTCTAATCAAACCAAAAACTTCAGGTTTTGTGAAAACCAATTCCTGTTCCTCTATCCTTTCTCCTAACAGTAAATCTGGTACTCGTTTACAGCTGGGTTGGCTGGAACAAGTTGCATTCGGAAAAAAGCAGCCACTCTACCAACGTTGTATCCTACGCTCTACATGTACATATAGTGTGGTCTTATGTTTCCTCTAATAACATGTCTTAATGGGAATCACACCTTTTCTTCTGCTTATCTCACGGAATAATCATCCCTTCATGGTTGTATGCTTAAACTTCTATCTAATTGTTCTATTGTAGGTCAATGGCAAATGTTTTGTTATTATTATTGTCATGATTATTATCATCATCATCCTCATCATCTTCTATCAACTTGTGTCGTTAGAAGGCGTGGAAGGGGGTGTAGTTTTATGTCGTGTGCCATCTCCGTCGCCGATGTTGTTGACATCCAGTGTTTCTTTGAACACAGCGAGGGACATAACCAAACAAATACAAAAAATATATAATTAAGAGTTATCCCATCATAGCAAATTTGCGTGAGAGGTTCTGGCTTGGGCGTCTCCCCTCTTTATCCAGGTTACAAACCTTAGAACGAGTGAGCTATGGCCCTACACCAGAACCACATGGACGTGTACATTGGCATCTGTACACTGAAGGCGATAGGTGTTAATTATCCACCCGACCAAATTTCTCACGCTTGTTGTCGTCCTCGTGCACGACATATGGGGAGGAACAGCTCGCGACCCCGGGCGCTCGTCGGCGACGATTGTGACAGCAAAGCCGTGCTTATCACAAGAGCTGAACCTTGAACCTTGACCGGCGTCGAAGTCATGGAGCGAACTAGACAAGTAACTGGCAGAAGACAACACTGGCTGCTCCTGTAGCTGTTAATAGTAAGGTTAGAGTTAGCATATATGCTGATGCCTGTTTAAGTTAGCTCTGTTGTGGTGACAGCGACTCGCATATTGTTTTTAAAATGAATTTAATAATATTCATAAAATGCAAAAAAATGTTAGAAATTTCCGAAAGGTAAATTTCGTATGGTATGCTCCATTATACGCAACCGTAACTATTATAAGTATTTGCTTTATTTTCATGTAATTATTAAATGATTTATATTATTGTAGTGCATTTATTACATCCCTTTCTTTTGAATACATTACCCTTATAACGAAGTAATCATTGTCCGTGTAAATACAGTTCACTACTAGGCCGTGAAACTGTTATCTAGCTAATCAAAGATCCTGTGCTGAAAGATGTTTATGGTTAAGCGTGTGTGCTACTTTTAAATTGTTCAAGCTTGGATATGTAAAAGCAAATGTATGTAGACTTTTATGTTATAAATTTCTCTAACATACCATTTATAGATTGTTAATCTCATTGTACATATCCAAATTTTAAACTGTAAATTTTTTAGAACAGGACACCCATTACCATCATTTTAAAAACACTAGCCATATGGAATCTTGCATGTTTACTGCTGGCTGAATATATGTAAACATAATATTCATAATGTGGCATAAGAAATACGTAAACATTAAATTGAACCTTATTCCAGTGTGTGTTTGTTTCTTGTTTATTTCTTTATTTCACAAGACGCATAAGTTGCCATATTAACAAATGTAAACAAACAGATATTAAAGTACACATTACTAAAGCCCAGGTATTGATAAAATTGCTCTTTGCTGTCACTCTGTGTATTTATGATATATTCGAATACTGACACTATTAACATACACCAAATTGAAAGCATGGTAGTAATACATATCTTATTATTGTAAACATACATTTTTGTACGAATGCACATATTTTTTTACGATTGTGTGTGCGTGTGTGTACAACTGTGTAAATCCCTACAGTATTGACAGATTTCCAAAACTACTTATTACGTACTGTTCCTACTGGCATTATAAATGCAGCTCTAGAATTGATTGCAAAACACCTTCGATTGGTTCTGTTGTTGTTGATTCATCCATTAAGCAAATACATACACAGTAGGCGTTTAGCTTGTTTGAAAATGCCAGTCTTTGCAAACCGTCGAAGGGTTTGGGAGTTGATAATGCTATTGTGGTTAACATGTGGGAAGTAAGATTATATGTACGAACGTAAATATTGCTGTGTCACTGTGTGTGTTAACATATGGATAGCAAGATACTGTGTAGAAGATTAAAGCTTTGTGTCAGTCTGTTAATATGTTGATAGTGAGAAACAATGTAGGACATTAAAGCTCTGCGTTAGACTGCTATCAAGCTTGCGGTTGGTGTGCTAACATGTGAATAGTAAAATATCATGTAGAAGATTAAAGATTGGTGTCAATCTGCTAATATGTTGATAGTGAGATACTATGTAGGACATCAAAGCTCTGTGTTAGACTGCTAACAAGCTTGCGGTTGGTGTGCTAACATGTGAATAGTAAAATATTATGTAGAAGATTAAAGATTGGTGTCAATCTGCTAATATGTTGATAGTGAGATACTATGTAGGACATCAAAGCTCTGCATTAGAATGCTAACAAGCTTGCAGTTGGTGTGCTAACATGTGAATAGTAAAATATCATGTAGAAGATTAAAGCTTGGTGTCAATCTGCTAATATGTTCATAGTGAGATACTATGTAGGACATTATAGCTGAGTGTTAGTCTACTAACATGTGGATAGTAAGATATTTTCAAGACAGTAAATCTCCAAGTTGGTTTGCATCTGTTGATTTGTTAATAGTAAGACCTTATGTAAGAGATTTAAGCTCAGTATCTGACTCCTAACATGTGGATAGTAAGATAATATGTACACCATTAAATCTTAGTGTCTATCTGTTAATATGTAGATAAAGAGATAATATGTATGACATTAAAACTCAATTTTAGTCCTCTAGCGTGCAAAAATTCTTTATTCCTCTTTGCGTTCAGGATCCTTTGGTCATGTTATATCTGCAAGCCAGTAATCATGATGTAGTCCATAATCTTTACCAGGACATAGTGGCTGCACCATAGCTTTTGCCTCAGCTCTGCATTCTTTGGTATCTCATTTCACTAAAACACAGTGAAAGTAAAATGCTATGTAGAACACACATTTTGGTGTTGGTCTGTTAATTTATGGATTGTAGGTACTACGTAAGACTGTAAAATTACATGGCGATCTACATATGTTGCCATGTGGATAGTAAAGTAATATGTAAGGTATCCAATCCTAGTATTGGTCAGTTATCAAATGGATTGTAAGATATTATTTAGGGTATCAAATCTTGGTGCTGGTCTGTTAACATGTGGAGGGTAAGATAATATGTAGGGTATCAAATCTCGGTTCTGGTCTATTAACATGTGAATGGTAAGATAATATTTAGGGTATCAAATCTTGGTGCTGGTCTGTTAACATGTGGATGGTAAAATAATATGTAGGGTATCAAATCTTGGTGCTGGTCTGTTAAAATGTGGATGGTAAGATAATATTTAGTGTAGCAAATCTTGGTGCTGGTCTGTCGACATGTGGATGGTAAGATAGTATGTATAACAGTAAAGCTAAGTGTTCTTCTGGCATGGGGATTCAAAGATAAAATGTAGGGCTTTGAAGCACAGTGTGGATCTATTAACATGTGATTAGTAGTATAATATGTACAACATTAACGGACATGGTCAGTTAGTTGAGAGGTGGAAAGTAAGATACTATGTGGGACAGTAGAGTTTGTTGTCCGTCTACTTCTTTTGTCCTGTGAATATCAAGATAATATAAAGGACATTGAACCACGGTGTGATTCTGTTTGCACTGTGATAGTCAAAGAAAATAATTAAGTCTACTGCATCTCTTTTTGGGGGGAAAGGAAGATACTTTTATTTTGGCGATAAGGCTCAGTGTGGGTTTGTTAATGTATTGATAGTAAAAATTTATTTAGAACATTACAGCTCGTTGTTGGTCTATTGACATGCGGACAGCAGGATGCTGTTTAGGAAATTTATTATTGGTTTCTGTTTGTTAACAAATGGAAGATCTCACACTTAATAGGACAGAAAAGCTCAGTGTTGGTCTGTAAATACATGTGAACTGTAAGATATTGTGTAGGACACATGTTCTCAGTGTTGGTCTGTTAATACATGTGAACTGTAAGATATTGTGTAGGACATATGTTTTCAGTGTTGGTCTGTTAATACATGTGAACTGTAAGACATTGTGTAGGACACATGTTCTCTGTGTTGGTCTGTAAACATGATGATTAGTAAGATATTATGTATGACATTACAGCTCAGTGTTGATGTTTTATCAAGGGGAAAGATAATATATACAACTTTACATCTCGGCTGTTATGCGTTGACATTTGAATATTAAGAAAATATGTAGGACATGAAAGCTCACTGTCCGTATGCTAAAAAGTGGATAGTACAATACTATGAGGTAAAGTAATGCTAGCTGTCATTCTGTTAACACGCGGATAGTAAGATACTATGTAGGACATTACTGCTCTGTGTTGGTATTTTGACCTGGGGATAGTACGATACTATAAAGGACATTACAGATCAGTGTTGGTCTTTTAACAAGCGGAGAGTAAGATACTATGTAGGACATTACTACTCAGTTTTGGTCTGTTTACCTGGGGGAAAAAATATACTATTTAGGACACCTATTCATGAGGTTGGTTTGTTTTCATGTGGATAGTGAGAAAATATATACAACATTATTTCTCAGTTGATGTATATTGACATGTGGATATTAAGAAAATAAGTAGGACATGAAAGTTCACTGTCTGTGTGTTTTGAAGTGGGTAGTTTGATGTTATGTAGAAAAGTGAAGATTGCTTTCATTCTGTTATAACGTGTGGATAGTAAAACAATAGGTAAGACATTACAGATTTGTGTCAGACTGCTATCTTTGTACAGAAATATAAAAAGTAGGTCATTTAAGCTTTTTGTTAGTATGTTAACTTCTGGACAGTAAGATTACATGTAGGACATTAACAAATGGGAATGGTTTGTAAACATGCAAACAGTTAATGCTACATAGGACAATAAAACTCAGTGTCTGTCTGCTAACAGTTGTATAGTTAGATACTATGTACGTCATCTATGCCAAAAGCTCGGTTTTCGGCTATTAACATGCAAATTAGTAATGTACTATGTAGGACATTACAGCTTGTTGTCGGCCTGCTAAGATAGGGATAGTATGATACTTTAAGGACAATTATCTTGGTGTCCATCTGTTAATATACAGACAGTAAGATACTACCTAGCACCTTAAAGCTCAGTGTTAGCCTTCATCTTTTGTCATGCTGATACTAAGATACTATGTAGGAGATTAAAAATCAGATTTGATCTGTTGAAGAGGCGTCAGTGAGATATTTTATAGGACCGTCAAGCTCAGTTTAGATCTGTTAAAGTGGGGTCAGTAAGATATTATGTAGGACACTAATACTTTTAGGTAGGTTTGTTAACATGGGGATTGTAAAATGCTATGCAGGACAGTAAAGTTAGGTGACTGTTCGTGTATGTTACTGTTGGGATACTCAGACAGTATGTTAATATGTAGACAGTAAGATCCTATGTATCACATTAAATCTAAAGAATCGGTTGGTTATATGAGGACATTAAGATAATATATAGGACACTGAAGCTTAGTGTAATTCTGTTGACATGGTGACAGTTTGTTTGTTTGTTTGTTTTTTTTGAGTTCGCCTTATTTGTCTAATCGCCAAGGTGGTGTACATTGTACTGTGGTTTTTATTTTGCGCCTGTCGACCAAGTGCTACCAACTTCAACATGCATTTTATGTAAGGGTCTGCTTCCTCTTGCATTTTCTAAGAATTCGCTTCCTTGGGGTAACGGCGCTGTGATGGGGATTGAATCCAGCACCTTTGGGTTTTGAGCTGTGCCACTTAACCACTAGGCCACACCGTCCCCATGGTGACAGTAAGATAATATGTAGGATATTAGCGAATAGCATCGGTCTGTTAACATTTAGATAGTAAGATTTTATGTAGTACATTACAGCTTGCTATTAGGTCTGCTAACATTTAGAAAGATAGATTTTATATTAGGACATTACAGCTTTGTGTTAGTCTGTTGACATGGAGACTGTAAAATGCTATGAATGACATTAAAACATGTGGATAGTACAATATCATGTATGATAGCAAAGCTCAGAGTCGGGCTGATGACATGGGTACAGTAAGATATCTTCTTCGAAGTACGCTGTCAGACATCAACGTGAATTTGTTGAAGAAGAAGAAGAAGTAAGATAGTGTGTAGGACATTAAAATTTACTGTCGGTTTGTTAACACGTGGATAGTAAGATATTATTTTTAACAGTAAAGCATGGTGTCTGCTTGTTAACATGTGAATAGTAAGATATTATGTAGGACATTCAAGCTCTGTGTTGGCCAGTTGACTTGTGAATAGTAAGATACTCTGTAGGACATTCAAGCTCTGTGTTGGCCAGTTGACTTGTGAATAGTAAGATACTCTGTAGGACATTCAAGCTCTGTGTTGGCCTGCTGACATGTGGATAGTAAGATACTCTGTAGGACATTCAAGCTATGTGTTTGCCTTTTGACACTTATGATAGTAAAATACTCTGTAGGACATTCAAGTTCCGTGTTGACCTGTTGACATGTAGATAGTAAGATACTCTGTAAGACATTCAAGCTATGTTGCCCAATTGACATGTGGATAGTAAAACACTATGTAGGACATTAAAGCTCTGTGTTGGCCTGTTGACATGTGGATAGTAAGATACTCTGTAGGACATTCAAGCTATGTGTTTGCCTGTTTACATGTGGCTAGTAAAATACTCTGTAGGACATTCAAGCTCCATGTTGGCCTGTTAACATGTGGATAATAAGATACTCTGTAGGAAATTAAAGCTCTGTCTTGGCCTGTTGACATGTGGATAGTGAGATATTCTGTAGGACATTCAAGCTCTGTGTTGGCCTGTTAACATTGGGTTAGTAAGATACTCTGTAGGACATTCAAGCTCTGTGTTGGCCTGTTAACATTTGGTTAGTAAGATTCTCTGTAGGACATTCAAGCTCTGTGTTTGCCTGTTTACATGTGGATAGTAAGATACTCTGTAGGACATTCAAGCTCTATGTTGGCCTGTTGACCTGTGGAAAGTAAGATACTCTGTAAGACATTTAAATTCTGTGTTGGCCTGTTAACATGGTGGCAGTAAGGAACTATGTAGGACATGAAAGTTTTGGGTAAGTCTAACATCTGGTTAGTGGATACTGTGCAGTGCATTCAATCTAGAGTTGGTTTGTTAATATGTGGATTGTAAGATCATGTGTAAGACATTAAAGCTGTCTGTCAGTCTGATGCCATTGGGATTGTACAATACTTTGAAGAACAATAAAACTTGGTATTGATCTGTTAATATTTAGAAAGCAAATTACAATGTAGGACTGTAAAGTTTCGAGTCAGTGAACTTATGTTTAATGGGGACAGTGCGATACTTTGTAGGACAATACCGTTTATTGTCTGTATGTTAATATTCATATAGTAAGGTATTATATAAAAGACTGTTACCATGTGCTTGGGTAGATACTGTGTAGGACATCAAAATTTAATGCTGGAATGATAGTCTGTGGATAGTAAGATACTATATATATGACATTAAAACTTGATGTAGCATAGTAAGATACTAGCTAGGACTGTAATGCCTAGGGTGAGTTTGTTAAAATATGGATAGTAAGATACTAGTTAGAACTGTAATGCCTAGGGTCAGTTTGTTAACATGTGGATAGCAAGATACTATTTCCATAGTGTCGGTCTGTACATTCTATAAATTGATGAGCGATTATAGTAGTAAAACTGGGAGAGTTCAAAACATAGTTCCCTCATGTTCCAGTCTCTCTCTTATCGCCTGTGGAGTATACAAAATAGATAGGAATGGTTAAAATACCGCTATGGAACAAAATCAAGAACCTAACCTACGTTAGATACAGAAATTACATACAATGAGACTAAAGCATTCATCAGGGCAACGTACAGTGCAAAATGGAGAAAAAAAAACGACACCCTGGCCACATAGATTATCATTCTCCGGCTACGCACAGGTCACAACAGTCTGAGATGTCATCTGTACAACAAGTTCAATTCAAGATTGGTACTACAGACCTTCGTGCCTGCGGCACAGCCCCTATGAAGGCAGAACATATTTTGCAGTCATGTCCACAGTATACCGACTGTCCACAGTATACCGACAAAAGAAGTAGCATTTGGCAACAGCTAGTGTCCTTCCACGAGAAGCTGTACAGAAGCGTAGAGAGCCTTAAGTCGACTGATTACTTCGTTAGAGTCATTGAAGTTGATGTCTGAAGACGCACGAAAAAGCAGAAGAAGAAATGAACCAGTCGATGCTTCCCGTTGGATCCGCTACTTGGGAATTGCATGTTTACATTCTGATTCGCATTATTCGTTTATAGGTCTAGTGATATTGCGAGCTTAATATCTGAGTAGCAAAATGCCCCTATGTCGCTATGTGCATTCACAAGCAAAAACAACTAGTATTCTCTGTATAAGCAATATATGTCCTCTAGCCCACTGTATGGACGGCGTACTACAGTAAACATCCCGAATGATTCTGGATCTTTGGGTATGGCAATGACAAAAATAGGACCAATGCCCTACATAGAGCATGTCATAAGAGGCGACTAACTGTGTGACATGACACAACACCGGCCATGCTTAGTTGGTTTGTTAAGAGCAGCATAGATGGCGCCTAACAGGCTGCGTGTCAAGTTGGTCTAGTGTTTGAGTCTTTTAAGATGGACTCGCAGATCTATTAACCAAACTTCTTGGCACTTGTCTTAACACAGCGGAGTAATAAGCTGCTCGAGCCTAACACGCTAAGCAGGAAATCCTCATCCCTCCTTTATCCAGCTCACACCACAGCTGGGACCTCCACAGGGTCATCTTCCCTTGTAGAATTACAGGTCTACTAAGACTAAGATTAATATAAACACATAATCTTACAAATACTATTTCTTTTGTTGCAGATTCTGCACTTTACACTATACGAAATACAAGACCTCACCACTAATGGAGTCTCCCGCGGAACACCTGGCTGAGACATTTCGATTCTACTCCGTCTTCCTCCACGCTGCCCGAGACTCACCAAACGTTGCCGTGGACGATCAACACGAAAGACAATGGTTGAGTATGAGGAGTACCTGACTTGACTTAAAACACAAGGCAACGACTCTAGCTGGCCATCGATCTTCTCGGCACACCCCCATGACATCAGAACACATTTTACAGCCCTGCCCATCGTTTACCGACAAGAAGTAGCATTTGGCAACAACCAGTGTCCTTCCACGAGTAGCTGTACAGAAGTGCTCGGACCCTCAAGTCAACTGCTGCCTTCGTTAGAGTAATTGAATTCGAGGTCTGAAGACGAACAAGGAAGAGCTCTTTTCTTGACATTTTTTTCGCGCCAGCCGAAGCACATCAGTACAAGTACAGTCAAACTCCATCAAGATGACTTCAGCAAAAAGCTTTGCATGATCTTGCAGTAGGAGTTTATGTAACAGTTTACTTGCATGTTGAGGTTGCTATCCTCATGCACAACTCTCTTTAGTCACGCCTTTCAATACATGCATGGAGTTCAATCAATCAAATCAGAACAAAAAGGCATAGCTTCAAATTAAATAAAGAAAGGTCAAGATTGGATATTTGGAAATATTTCTTTAGTCAGAGAGGGGTGAATGCTTGGAATGCATTTCCAAGAAAGTGATGGAAGCAGAGGCAGTTGATGCATTTAAAAATACATTGGATGCGCATAGCTTATTGAGCAAGGAAATGTAAATGAAACTGGTTGCGTACATACTCTGCATAGTCTTCTAAACCAGTATAAAGACGTTAAGTTAAGTTAAATCAAGATCACTCATCTCTTTTTGTTGAAGCACAGGTCCAGCATTGTATTTGACTTACCATAACCAGCTTTTAGGAAAGACTTTTTCTAGTTATTTGCAGTAGGGTAGCGATAATTTGTACATTTTGAGATTGCCACATCCATGGACAACTCTTAGTCCTCGCGTTCAACATGCAATGAATGTTTTGGCCACTCAGGAGAAATACATACATAGCTCACCTTAAGATTGTTTGCCCTTGACCTACTGTGACAGTATTCTGTGGCGGTTATATTCTACCATTCTCAGTAAGGGACCCCGGATACACTATGAGAGGTCATGTTATTGATAGATTTGAAACAAGCAGCGATAACGATAGAAAAGATATGAATTTGGAATTGCATGTGTTAAGCTTTTATAGAAGTGTTCATACGTGGTTGCGAAGTTTCGATGGCTCACAAACAAAACATGTATGTGTTCAGATTCCTGATCTGACAGGGTCGTACACCTATTAAATTTCGTGCTGAATATGGTTTAACCAGGCTCTAAAGTGCAAAACACAGAACAATATACTGCCTCTTAGGAACCACGGTAAACGAGGCAAAAAAAAGAAATATAGCTTTTTAGTGTTTTCTCCAGTATCGCATTCTGTTTTTTTATTATATGGCTTGCTGGCTTAGGGTCGTTCGTTCTCAATCTTGCACCACCAAGTCCTGATATGGCTTAAGTAGCAGAATGTTGTCCAGAGAACGGAATGCAAATGTGCTGATCGGTGTGGACTGCACAGAACACGGCCAGGCACTTGAGCATCCGTGGTCCACTGCACCCGAGCTCATATCTAGTCGTCCTGACTTTTTCTTGCCACTGGTTAAAGTTGGCAAAAAGTAAAGGCTCGTGATGGACGAAAAACATTGTGATTGAACCTGACGCAACGTCCTGGACAATATGGTGTGCTTGACCGGACTAGCGTTTCAGTTACCAACAGATATTATCTTAAATATCACTAACCTCTAGCTGATTGCTAGCATAACCGGCACTTCTGAAATTATGCAATGATGTTTATAAATGAAAATAGTATTTGCTAGATCTACGTCAACAATAAAGTCACATATATTTTTGTATACCATAACAAGCATTATTACAAAGCACAAAAAATCGCTCACTTTCATCATTATCATCACTATTATCATCATCATCATCATCATCTTCATCATCATCATCATCATGTTGCATGTCATTTGAAGAAAATCATTTTCACAACAACCGATCTGTAACTCGATCTCAAGCCAGAAGTATCGTCTCTATCGTTGTCATCGTCAGGACCTCCGTGATTTCTTGTTTCCATCTTTTCATCGGTCTGCTTCAGCCCCGCTTTCCAAGGTCCAAACCCTCCTGTATCGTTCTTTCTAGGTCAGTATGGCGTTTGATGTGGTCAAACTATTATACAGCAAAGCAAGTGGTCATTTTCACAGACAACCTAGCAGTATAATGGCCCTCAAGAGCCCAGTGATTAAAAAAAAAGCAGTCCAATGGACACCAGCCCACCGAGACATTCCAGGCAACGGGGAGGCGGACAACTCGCCAGAGAGCGAGGAATGCTGCAGCAGAGTGATACAGAAATCACATACAATGAAACTAAAGCATTCATCAGGACAACGTACAGTGCAAAATGGAAAATAGGATCACATTGGCCACATAGAAAACGATGCCTACCATCAACTCTCCAGGCGAGACCAGGTGATCATTTTCCGGCTACGCACAGGTCACAACAGACTCAGATGCCATCTGTACAACAAGTTCAAGATTGGCACTACAGGGATTTGTGCCTGCGGCACAGCCCCCATGAAGGCATAATATATTTTGCAGTCATGTCCGCTGTATACCGACAAAAGAAGTAACAATTGGCAACCGCCAGTGTCCTTCCACGAGAAGCTGTACGGAAGCGTACAGAGCCTTAAATCGACTGCTGCCTTAGTTAAAATCATTGAAGCTGAGGTCTGAAGACGAACGAAGAAGCAGAAGAAACTATTTTAGCTTTCGAGACAAGATCTTGTTTACTAACCAATTTTGCTTGAAATTAAGTAGGATCTATAGTATATATATATCTCTCTTTATCTATATCTCAAGCAGATGTGGATATATTGAGATCGGATTTAGATAAAATTCGAGAGGGGTTTGTAGGTTCGCAAATGGAGTTTAATGTAGATAAATGTACAGTCATCCACATGGGTAGATCCAATATGAAACATAATTACATAATGGGAGAGAACAATATTAGAAAGATAGATAAGGAAAGGGACTTGGAAGTTATACTAGATCATACAGGTAAGGTGAATGAGCAAATTCAGGTAGCAATTAAAAAGGCAAATGCAATGTTATGTATGATAAACATAAATATTAAACATAGGAGCAAGGAAGTGATAGTCAAACTGTATAAAGCATTAGTTAGACCTAGATTCGAGTTATATGTACAGGCGTGGAGTCATTATCATAGAGGGGATACAAACATGTTGGAAAGAATACAAAAAAGAGCGATATAGCCGATAGTGGGATTGCAGAATTACAGTTATGAGGAAAAACCGGCCTACAGTGTCTAGAAGAGAGAAGAATTCGTGGTGACTTAATACAGGCTTATAAGGTGATCAGAGGAATGGATAAATTAGACTATAACAAGTTTTTAAAAAAAACAACAGCCACCAAATAGAACAAGAGGGCATAGTTATACATTAACTAAAGAGAGGTCCAGATTCGATATTAGGAAATATTTTTTTAATTAGAGAGTGGTGAATGCTTGGAATGCATTGCCAAGGGAGGTAGGGGAAGGAAGGACAGTTAATGCATTTAATAATACATTGGATGCGCATAGCTTTTAGAGCAAGGTGATGAAATGAAACTGTATGTATACAGATTCTGCAGAGTCTTCTAAACCAGTTTAAGGACGTTAAGCTAAGTTAAGGATATCTGCATTTTTCCTTTTTGCTATCCATGGTATTTTGAGCACTTTTCTATAGTCCTTTAGTTCAAAAGATGCAATCCTTTTCTTAAGTGTTTGTGTGGGGGTCCACGTTTCACATCCGTATGTCTTCATCGGTACAATGCAAGTTCACAGAATAGTTATTTTCATTTTATTAATGTTCTGTCATCAGTTTCTCATTTTATTGAACCTCTGCATTGCCGTAGCCATTGGCGTTATAACTGAGTCGAGGTACTCAAAGCTTGTGACTTTCTCAATCTTCTGTTGTTCTAAAATAACTTTAGGTTTGGTCTTTGCCTTGCCTGTGATCGTTATCTTGGTTGTACTTTAAATTCAGGTATAGATTTTGGACTTCGTTGAGTTGTGTTTACGCTCATCAGTACTTTTACATTTTGCTAGTAGTTAGACCCACCGGGCTAGATCGCACGTGGACACAGTCCTGGTGTGAACAGACTATCTACAATGCGGTTAGTAAACTAGCCTTATCTTGTAAAGCGAGCTATGCAAGTTTTTATTCCATTTCCAACAATATATCTCTGCAAATATGGATTTTCGACATTTGTAGCAAAAACGAAAAACAAATCTAAACCGATTAGATGTCTAACATGGCAAACGTGTGGTTTGTACAACACACCAGTTGAATCCTCTTCGAGAAAGAGAAACAACAAGCCTTCACGCGGTCAGCATTTCTTGATCTTTGTGACCCGTTCTTCAGCCTTGCATATATACGCAGCACGTTCATTCAAACAATAATGAAATTAACTTTCTTCTATTTTAAATGTATTGTATTTCTATTGAAATTGTTAAGAAAGACACATATATCTCATGTACGTTTGTGTTTGTTTTTTAACTATTTCTATATAACTGGTTCTTTGCTATTGTATTTTAGGTATTTAAAAACATTATTCCGAGAAGGGGTACGTGACATACACTTGACAAGGGAGACCATAGCACACAAATGGCTAACAACTTTCCCTTAGACGATTAACAAAAACCTGTCTTGACATAGTCGCCATCACGGCCTGCGATGGGCATCAGAACATGACACAACCGTTGAGATACAGGAACAATTTGTATCTACAGTTAACATCATTTGCTGAATAAGAATGATCACCAATGGGCAGCAGCGTGCGGTGATCACCTTTCATGGCTTGGTTTTGAAGTTTGCTAATTTGATCAAAGTTCGCCTTTGCTGCTGTTGCCCATGCCGCAATGCCATATTCGAGAACTGGTCTCACTCTTCCAGTGTACAGTTTCGTCTGTTCCCCAACTTGTGCTAGCAAGTTTCCTCATGATTGCCATTCTTTGTCTGGCTCTCATTCGGTTTCTCTCGATCTGACTTGTCCATGTCATGCACCGATCAAATGTGACTCCCAGGTAGTTTTGGTTGCCGTTTGTCCGCATATATTTGCATTTAAGACTTATTTTGGTGTTCTGGGGTTTGTTTGAAAGCGAGAATATCGAACACGTTGTTTTTTCCTCATTTATTTTGACCAGCCATGAGTTCGCCCACTCCTCCAACAATGTTAGGGCCTGCTGCATCCGATTGCTTGCTATGGTGAGATTTTTTTCAGACGTCCACATAGCCAGATCGTCTGCAAACATGGAGCTGTAGACTCTTTTTGGTAGATTCTCTGTGATGTTGTTTATATACACCGGGAAAGGTGTTGGTGACAGTACTCCCCTTTGGTGTACTCCCTGCTCAAGTGGTATGCCATTTTCTAGAATAGAAGATAGGACTGTCCTCCAGCCTATTGAAAAGATAGAGATTTGTGTCTATCTCCCAGTCTTCCACTTCATCACCTCTGTTGTCTGTGTCCGAATATCCCCATCTCTCCGAGTGGCTGTTGAAGTCTCCAACTACTAGGCAGCTGGAGTTCTTGATTTCCATACTCGAGAGCGACAGGTATTTGTTGGGTGGGCCATACAGGTTGAAGATGCGGATCTTCGTTTCTTGTGTCATTATGTCGAGTCCTACAATTTCTGCTTATCCAGTGTGATTGACAGCTACCGCGCTCCTCGGTATGCAGTTACGTGTTAATATCAGAACCCTTCCTTTGTCAAGACTGTAACATGCTAAAGCAACTGCGTTGTGAATACTGACCCACGGAGATGAACCCACACATACACACTTTTGTGAGAGTCTTGAAGAACTCCCCACCACAGTAGACTTTGTCCATAGAACTGGCCTTTACGTGTAGACTTAATACAATTGTCGGTGAGCTAGAAAAAGAAGGAAAAAAAGAAGAGAAAGAAGAAGAGAAAGAAGAAGAAAAAGAAAAGAAGAAGAGAAAGATAAAATAAGAAAAAGAAGACGAAGAAAAAAAAGAAGACGAAAAAGAAGAGAAAGAAGAAGAAAAATAAGAGAAAGAAAAAGAAGATAAACATGAGTAAATAGTACTACCTGATATTGCCCGAATAAGATTTGAATGTTAAATGAAGTATATTGTTAAAAAGCAACTAATCTGATTGGCAAACATCCGGCCAATCTCTAAACCCGGATCTATGGGTGAGAGAGCTGGAGTGTGTACGCCAAACACGCCAGGAGGTTGAATCATTTCTACATGACACATACTCCAAATTGGCTACAAGACCACATCACAAATAACCATACTCTTTTCATTACTACTACACTATTCATACACTTTTGTAGAAATTTAAAGTGAGATAGACTGGCCAAGTTTCTCGAATGTCAAGTGAAAGGTTCCAAAAGAAACTTCTGTTTAGCGAGCTTAGCGATGTAAGGCGATCACCTGGACGTCAATAAAAGCGATTCAGTGAATCCTGGCAGTAAATCGTTTAGCCTGAAAAAGGCGAGGCCAAAAAAGAGCCTTGCATGCAGTTAGCGAGGGTCGACGGGCGATCAGGTGGAAGTATAGAGTAGAAAGAAAACCAGCACCAGCTGGTGTTGGCTTAATCTGTCATGCACACATCCGCCCACAGACTTAAGGGCGCAGTATGACACATGATGATGATGGTTATTCTCATCGACGGCGATAAGCCCATTATTATTGTCATGATCATATTTCTTCAAAATCAAGTAAATACCGGATCAAGATGGTGAGCAGCGCATGAGCTGCAGCGGTCATCGAGCCATAGCTGACTGATAGTGTAAGGGCTAGCGAACCGGAGCTGCCAAGGCCGTTCTACACGTCCGCGCAGTATTCTTGAAAACAGGCTGCAACAGAGCAGACTGGCTAAGGAGAAGGGATCGAAGAGGGAATGCTAACCCGGTACTCAAAAATGCTTGCTGAAGTCGGATGTGTTGGACCGAAAGGTGCAAATATCGACATAACGCATTCCGTTCTCTGGACTGCGTTCTGCTACTTAGGCCCGTGTCAGGGTTTGGTAGCGGGAGATGGAGAACAAACCAAGCCAAGACAAGTAAATACATTTAATATTCATCAGTTTATTGGCGTCTCAGTAACTGATCATCATGCGCCTGGCGCCCTGGCGAAGTTTGCCCAACTCTGTCTCCCGTATTTCGACACAGTCTGCTATGGCTGCAAACGCCGGTACGTGAGTGGCAGTCCCTGTCGCAGATCGTACAACGGGGCTGAGGAGGCTGACTTGCCGGGGTGTTCCCCGATCTTTTCAGTCGTGCCCATTTCTCTGGATCCAGATGGCCTCTACAAGCGTCGGCAACTACTGTGCACCTCCCAACTGACTGTGTGCAATCGACTCAATCCTGAGCTTTCGGCTTGGATGTCGCATGACGTCATATCCATCTTGAATACGTCCTTGAATCGCGGTGTGGGGTAGTCGATTCCTTTAGCTGCAGTGATCAGTTGTCCATAAAATATATCATATAACAGCCTTTACAATGTAGGTAAATATACACTCGCGAGCATACGACTACTCTAAGACAGATGCACAGAAGATGAAAGATACAGACAGCCACATAAACTGGAAAGATATTGTCAGAGGTACAGACGTTGAACAAGAGGCAGAGTGTTTCAAAACACTTTTAGAACAACTAAAAGTCGAATATGTTCCATGTATGAAGGTAAACACCAATCATAAAAAGTGGATTACTAGATTTGTAGCTAAATGTACAAGAGCTTAAAATAAAGCCTGGACAATGTATATAAAGGCAAGTAAATCAAAAGTAATATATTACAAATATTTGGACAAGCAAAACATAGCCCAGAAAGTAAATAAAGCAGCAAAAATAGACTTCGAAAAAAATTTACTAATAGGATCAAGACTGATGGTGAAAACTTCTTTTCTAATGTTAGAAATAAACAAAGACCTAAAGACAAGGTAGGCTTTCTTATAGACAGTACAGTGACAATAAGCAGAGAAAATATGGAGATAGCTAATCTAATAAATCAATACTTTTGCACAGTCTATACAAAAGAACACTCCTCCAAGATACCAGAGCCTATACATATTTTCAAATGTCAAATGGAAATAGTGCGTTTAAAATCATTCTATATTACGGAGGAAATGGTTCTAAAAAGATTGGAAGGATTAAAAGTGGATAAATGTACAGATCAAGATGGTATCCATTCATCAATGCTATTTGAAGTATAGACTAACTAGTTAAGCCATTGGCTATATTATTTTCTCAATCACTTGCAAAATGGATTGTTTCAAGAGATTGGAAAGATGCAGGAGTGATTCCCTTATTCAAAAGAGGAAAGAAATCAGATCCAGCTAATTAAGTAAGTTTAACGTGCATAGTCTGTAAATTGTTAGAGTCAATAATGAAAGAAAACATTGTAATGCATCTAGACATGTTAAATCTAATCAGAAATAGTCAGCATGGGTTTACTAGAGGGAGACCGTGCTTAACAAATCTTTTGGAGTGCATGGAGGTGATTACTAAAATCATAGATAAGGGAGAACCAGTGAATGTTATTTATCTAGATTTTGCAAAGGCTTTTGATATAGTACCTCATCAACGATTATTTAAAAAGTTAAAATCACATGGGATAGATGAGCAGGTTGCCGATTGGATTGAAAGTTGGTTAACGGGAAGAAGACAGCGATTGACATAAATAAGGAGTACTCTGAGTGGTGTGAAGTAAAAAATGGAACAAAATTACAGAATTGGCGAGAACAATACTAGAATGATATATAATGAAAGGGACATAGGGGTAATAATAGAGCATACAGGTAAGGTGAGTGAGCAAGTCCAGGTAGCAGTGAATAAGTCAAATGCAACGTTAGGTATAATTTTAAAAAAAGAAATATTTAACATAGGAGTAATGAGGTGATTGACAAACTGTATAAAGCATTAGTTAGACCTAGATCGGAGTACTGTGTACAGATGTGGAGTCATTATCGTAGAAGATCTATAAATATGCTTGAAAGGATACAAAGAATAGCGACAAAACTGATAGTGGGATTCCAGAATTACAGTTACGAGGAAAGACTCAGAAAAACCGGCCATTAGTGTCTAGAAAAGAGAAGAATTAAACCTGACTTAATCTAAGTTGATAAGATAATCACAGGAAAAGTTAAATTAGACTATAACAAGTTTTTCAAAATACAACCATCAGCGAGAACAAGAGGGCACAGATACAAATTAAGTAACGAAAGGTCCAAATTGGACACAGGACATTTTTTAAAATTCAGACAGTGGTGAATGCTTGGAATGCTTTGCCCCAGGAAATAGTGGAGGCAGAGACAGTTAATGCATTTAAGAATAAATATGATGTATATAGTTATTAGAGCAGGGTAATGCAAATGGGACTGGTTGTCTACAGACTCTGATGAGTTTTTCTAAACCAATATAAAAACGTTATGTTAAGTTAAGTTATGCCGTGTTTGTTAGCTTACTCAGTACGTTTTATGATTGTGCTAACTTTTTGTTTTACCGCTTCACATTGTTCTTTGTAGGACAATGTGCGATCCATTGTAATTCCTAGGTACTTAGGTGTATCTTTATGTTTAAGTTTATGCCCCTGCCAACTAATCTTTCAAACTCTCAAGGCTATTCTTACATCCTGTTGCAGCCCGCCACTTAACCTCTTTTACAGGACGCACAAAAAATTAATCTTACATATTACGGGCATTCTACAACAACAATAAATACAACAACAATAAACACAACATGATGATAGGGCTTTTGAAGTCAGGATATCGGCTATTTTATTCTTATAAACTATGCAGGAGGAATGATTTCAAGAAATGCTATCTCGGCATAGATAAAGTCACACACTAACTCTAACCACTTTCATAAAGCTGTAGAAACTGATTCACATTTCTAATCGTGTTTACTTGCTCTCAACTCTGTCAAATGATATTCTCATTAATAACTAAACCTGTACGTCGCTAAGTATCATTGAAGGAAATGTGGCGACTACATGAGTTGGCCACCCCACCTCATAAAAAGCTGAGGCCTAGTACAGTGAAGTCTCTAACACTTCAACCTCGACATCAATGATTGCGAAAGGATTACCTTTTCCTTTTCATGTTAAAATCATTTACATCGAATACCAGTACCAAAGAAAGAAAAAGATAGAACAGATCCAAATTTGATACAGGCCTATCAGTTTACTGAGCTGTGTAGGTAAACTGATGGAGCGTATGATAAACATCAGACTGATGTGGCACCTAGAAGAAAAACACATATTAATTCCACAGAAAGCAGGATTTAGACAACACAGATCCACTGAGGATCAAATCACTCTCATAGCGCAGAAAATAGAGGATGCTTACCAGGAGAAAAAGCATACAGTAGCGGTTTTGGTGGATCTAGAGAAGGCATTTGACAAGGTGGGGAAAGAGGGACTTAAAGTCAAGCTATAAAGAAGTGAAGTATCTGGACAAATGTACAGATTGGTCAGCCACTATCTCGAAAACAGAACAGCCAGAGTTCAAGTACAAGGGAAGATGAGTAAAAATGTGACACTGGAGCAGGGAGTACCCCAAGGGGGAGTACTGTCACCCACACTTTCTGGTGTATATAAACAACATAATAGAGAATATATTAAGAAGAGTCCACAGCTCCATGTTTGCAGACGATCTGGCTTTGTGGACCACTGAAGAAAATCTCACCATAGCAAACAATCGGATGCAGCAGGCCCTAACATCGCTGGAGTAGTGGACGATGAGGCAGACAGACTGGCTAAAGAAGGTGCAAGGTTACCACAACCAGAATCTAGTGTGACCTACGAAGAGTTCAAAAGGTTTATTAGGGCCAGATACATGGCCAAATGGGAAACAGAGCATACTGGCTACACAAAAAAATGATGCCTACTACCAGTTGAACAAAAGAGAGCAGGTCGTGGTCTTCAGACTCCGCACAGGCCACAACAGACTGAGGTACCATCTCTTCAATAAACTGAAGAAAGGTGGTACTGACGAATGCACCTGTGGTACAGGGAAAATGACCCCGGAACATCTGCTGCAAAATTGCCCGACATACGAGAACCAGAGAAAGCACATGTGGCCATCACCAGTGGCAACACTAGACAAGCTCTATGGCAGTGTCGACAGCCTCAGGATAACAGCTGCCTTCTTCGAAAAAATTCAAGTTGACGTCTGACAGCGTACGAAGAAGAAGATTTACCTCGAATTGTTTTTAACACCTGCACAAATTAACAGTCATCTAACAATATTCATATTTCTGTTGTTCCTCCTCTCTCTCTTTCTCTCTCTCTACTTTGGTCTTCTTGGTTATCTGTACTCTCAGCAATCAATGCTGACTACCAACTAATGTGTGACAAATATGAACTGCTGTGATCATATAAGACATTCCAATGTACCCCGCCCACTACCAGTTAAAGGCCAACACAAAATACAGAAGGGATTGAAGCTCACGAGCAAAAACATGCATTTAGAACGTGCCAACCGTAGCGACAATCCGCCCAAGAAACTGTTCATTATGTCAAGGAAAGAATGTCAGAATACAAACACAGCCAACTTGCTGTTTACATTCATGGATACATCGAGTAATATAAATATACTGTAGTCGGGGATGCTGTGGTAGAAACTTCTCTATAAGAGGTTTTAGCTTTTATCAGATGGGGATAGCCAGTTCCCTTCCTCGATGTCTTGGCTTACAATATCACTGATATATAAATTTATTTTTATTACCGCCAGGGATGAGGTACTAGAATCTTCATTGTTCTGATACACATACGAATCCATGAACTGGTCAATACGACATGATACCGCACAAAGGACAACAGTCTGTGGTAGAAAAGGGCAAGTCTTCGTCACAGAATCCAGAAATTGAAACCTCTAATCAAACCAAAAACTTCAGGTTTTGTGAAAACCAATTCCTGTTCCTCTATCCTTTCTCCTAACAGTAAATCTGGTACTCGTTTACAGCTGGGTTGGCTGGAACAAGTTGCAGCCAGAAAGAAGCAGCCACTCTACCAACGTTGTATCCTACGCTCTACATGTACATATAGTGTGGTCTTATGTTTCCTCTAATAACATGTCTTAATGGGAATCACACCTTTTCTTCTGCTTATCTCACGGAATAATCATTCCTTCATGGTTGTATGCTTAAACATCTATCTAATTGTTCTATTGTAGGTCAATGGCAAATGTTTTGTTATTATTATTGTCATGATTATTATCATCATCATCCTCATCATCTTCTATCAACTTGTGTCGTTAGAAGGCGTGGAAGGGGGTGTAGTTTTATGTCGTGTGCCATCTTCGTCGCCGATCTTGTTGACATCCAGTGTTTCTTTGAACACAGCGAGGGACATAACCAAACAAATACAAAAAATATATAATTAAGAGTTATCCCATTATAAAAAATTTGCGTGAGAGGTTCTGGCTTGGGCGTCTTCTCTCTTTATCCAGGTTACAAACCTTAGAACGAGTGAGCTATGGCCCTACACCAGAACCACATGGACGTGTACATTGGCATCTGTACACTGAAGGCGATAGGTGTTAATTATCCACCTGACCAAATTTCTCACGCTTGTTGTCGTCCTCGTGCACGACATATGGGGAGGAACAGCTCGCGACCCCGGGCGCTCGTCGGCGACGATTGTGACAGCAAAGCCGTGCTTATCACAAGAGCTGAACCTTGAACCTTGACCGGCGTCGAAGTCATGGAGCGAACTAGACAAGTAACTGGCAGAAGACAACACTGGCTGCTCCTGTAGCTGTTAATAGTAAGGTTAGAGTTAGCATATATGCTGATGCCTGTTTAAGTTAGCTCTGTTGTGGTGACAGCGACTCGCATATTGTTTTTAAAATGAATTTAATAATATTCATAAAATGCAAAAAAATGTTAGAAATTTCCGAAAGGTAAATTTCGTATGGTATGCTCCATTATACGCAACCGTAACTATTATAAGTATTTGCTGTATTTTCATGTAATTATTAAATGATTTATATTATTGTAGTGCATTTATTACATCCCTTTCTTTTGAATACATTGCCCTTATGACGAAGTAATCATTGTCCGTGTAAATACAGTTCACTACTAGGCCGTGAAACTGTTATCTAGCTAATCAAAGATCCTGTGCTGAAAGTTGTTTATGGTTAAGCGTGTGTGCTACGTTTAAATTGTTCAAGCTTGGATATGTAAAAGCAAATGTATGTAGACTTTTATGTTATAAATTTCTCTAACATACCATTTATAGATTGTTAATCTCATTGTACATATCCAAATTTTAAACTGTAAATTTTTTAGAACAGGACACCCATTACCATCATTTTAAAAACACTAGCCATATGGAATCTTGCATGTTTACTGCTGGCTGAATATATGTAAACATAATATTCATAATGTGGCACAAGAAATACGTAAACATTAAATTGAACCTTATTCCAGTGTGTGTTTGTTTCTTGTTTATTTCTTTATTTCACAAGACGCATAAGTTGCCATATTAACAAATGTAAACAAACAGATATTAAAGTACACATTACTAAAGCCCAGGTATTGATAAAATTGCTCTTTGCTGTCACTCTGTGTATTTATGAAATATTCGAATACTGACACTATTAACATACACCAAATTGAAAGCATGGTAGTAATACATATCTTATTATTGTAAACATACATTTTTGTACGAATGCACATATTTTTTTACGATTGTGTGTGCGTGTGTGTACAACTGTGTAAAACCCTACAGTATTGACAGATTTCCAAAACTACTTATTACGTACTGTTCCTACTGGCATTATAAATGCAGCTCTAGAATTGATTGCAAAACACCTTCGATTGGTTCTGTTGTTGTTGATTCATCCATTAAGCAAATACATACACAGTAGGCGTTTAGCTTGTTTGAAAATGCCAGTCTTTGCAAACCGTCGAAGGGTTTGAGAGTTGATAATGCTATTGTGGTTAACATGTGGGAAGTAAGATTATATGTACGAACGTAAATATTGCTGTGTCACTGTGTGTGTTAACATATGGATAGCAAGATACTGTGTAGAAGATTAAAGCTTTGTGTCAGTCTGTTAATATGTTGATAGTGAGAAACTATGTAGGACATTAAAGCTCTGCGTTAGACTGCTATCAAGCTTGCGGTTGGTGTGCTAACATGTGAATAGTAAAATATCATGTAGAAGATTAAAGATTGGTGTCAATCTGCTAATATGTTGATAGTGAGATACTATGTAGGACATCAAAGCTCTGTGTTAGACTGCTAACAAGCTTGCGGTTGGTGTGCTAACATGTGAATAGTAAAATATCATGTAGAAGATTAAAGATTGGTGTCAATCTGCTAATATGTTGATAGTGAGATACTGTGTAGGACATCAAAGCTCTGCATTAGAATGCTAACAAGCTTGCAGTTGGTGTGCTAACATGTGAATAGTAAAATATCATGTAGAAGATTAAAGCTTGGTGTCAATCTGCTAATATGTTCATAGTGAGATACTATGTAGGACATTATAGCTGAGTGTTAGTCTACTAACATGTGGATAGTAAGATATTTTCAAGACAGTAAATCTCCAAGTTGGTTTGCATCTGTTGATTTGTAAATAGTAAGATATTATATAAGAGATTTAAGCTCAGTATCTGACTCCTAACATGTGGATAGTAAGATAATATGTACACCATTAAATCTTATTGTCTATCTGTTAATATGTAGATAAAGAGATAATATGTAGGACATTAAAACTGAATTTTAGTCCTCTAGCGTGCAAAAATTCTTTATTCCTCTTTGCATTCAGGATCCTTTGGTCATGTTATATCTGCAAGCCAGTAATCATGATGTAGTCCATAATCTTTACCAAGACATAGTGGCTGCACCATAGCTTTTGCCTCAGCTCTGCATTCTTTGGTATCTCATTTCACTAAAACACAGTGAAAGTAAAATGCTATGTAGAACACACATTTTGGTGTTGGTCTGTTAATTTATGGATTGTAGGTACTACGTAAGACTGTAAAATTACATGGCGATCTACATATGTTGCCATGTGGATAGTAAAGTAATATGTAAGGTATCCAATCCTAGTATTGGTCAGTTATCAAATGGATTGTAAGATATTATTTAGGGTATCAAATCTTGGTGCTGGTCTGTTAACATGTGGAGGGTAAGATAATATGTAGGGTATCAAATCTCGGTTCTGGTCTATTAACATGTGAATGGTAAGATAATATTTAGGGTATCAAATCTTGGTGCTGGTCTGTTAACATGTGGATGGTAAGATAATATGTAGGGTATCAAATCTTGGTGCTGGTCTGTCGACATGTGGATGGTAAGATAGTATGTATAACAGTAACGCTAAGTGTTCTTCTGGCATGGGGATTCAAAGATAAAATGTAGGGCTTTGAAGCACAGTGTGGATCTATTAACATGTGATTAGTAGTATAATATGTACAACATTAACGGACATGGTCAGTTAGTTGAGAGGTGGAAAGTAAGATACTATGTGGGACAGTAGAGTTTGTTGTCCGTCTACTTCTTTTGTCCTGTGAATATCAAGATAATATAAAGGACATTGAACCACGGTGTGATTCTGTTTGCACTGTGATAGTCAAATAAAATAATTAAGTCTACTGCATCTCTTTTTGGGGGGAAAGGAAGATACTTTTATTTTGGCGATAAGGCTCAGTGTGGGTTTGTTAATGTATTGATAGTAAAAATTTATTTAGAACATTACAGCTCGTTGTTGGTCTATTGACATGCGGACAGCAGGATGCTGTTTAGGAAATTTATTATTGGTTTCTGTTTGTTAACAAATGGAAGGTCTCACACTTAATAGGACAGAAAAGCTCAGTGTTGGTCTGTTAATACATGTGAACTGTAAGATATTGTGTAGGACACATGTTCTCAGTGTTGGTCTGTTAATACATGTGAACTGTAAGATATTGTGTAGGACATATGTTCTCAGTGTTGGTCTGTTAATACATGTGAACTGTAAGACATTGTGTAGGACACATGTTCTCTGTGTTGGTCTGTAAACATGATGATTAGTAAGATATTATGTATGACATTACAGCTCAGTGTTGATGTTTTATCAAGGGGAAAGATAATATATACAACTTTACATCTCGGCTGTTATGCGTTGACATTTGAATATTAAGAAAATATGTAGGACATGAAAGCTCACTGTTCATATGCTAACAAGTGGATAGTACAATACTATGAGGTAAAGTAATGCTAGCTGTCATTCTGTTAACACGCGGATAGTAAGATACTATGTAGGACATTACTGCTCCGTGTTGGTATTTTGACCTGGGGATAGTAAGATACTATAAAGGACATTACAGATCAGTGTTGGTCTGTTAACAAGCGGAGAGTAAGATACTATGTAGGACATTACTACTCAGTTTTGGTCTGTTTACCTGGGGGAAAAAATATACTATTTAGGACACCTATTCATGAGGTTGGTTTGTTTTCATGTGGATATTGAGAAAATATATACAACATTATTTCTCAGTTGATGTATATTAACATGTGGATATTAAGAAAATAAGTAGGACATGAAAGTTCACTGTCTGTGTGTTTTGAAGTGGGTAGTTTGATGTTATGTAGAAAAGTGAAGATTGCTTTCATTCTGTTATAACGTGTGGATAGTAAAACAATAGGTAGGACATTACAGATTTGTGTCAGACTGCTATCTTTGTACAGAAATATAAAAAGTAGGTCATTTAAGCTTTTTGTTAGTATGTTAACTTCTGGACAGTAAGATTACATGTAGGACATTAACAAATGGGAATGGTTTGTAAACATGCAAACAGTTAATGCTACATAGGACAATAAAACTCAGTGTCTGTCTGCTAACAGTTGTATAGTTAGATACTATGTACGTCATCTATGCCAAAAGCTCGGTTTTCGGCTATTAACATGCAAATTAGTAATGTACTATGTAGGACATTACAGCTTGTTGTCGGCCTGCTAAGATAGGGATAGTATGATACTTTACAGGACAATTATCTTGGTGTCCATCTGTTAATATACAGACAGTAAGATACTACCTAGGACCTTAAAGCTCAGTGTTAGCCTTCATCTTTTGTCATGCTGATACTAAGATACTATGTAGGAGATTAAAAATCAGATTTGATCTGTTGAAGAGGCGTCAGTGAGATATTTTATAGGACCGTCAAGCTCAGTTTAGATCTGTTAAAGTGGGGTCAGTAAGATATTATGTAGGACACTAATACTTTTAGGTAGGTTTGTTAACATGGGGATTGTAAAATGCTATGCAGGACAGTAAAGTTAGGTGACTGTTCGTGTATGTTACTGTTGGGATACTCAGACAGTATGTTAATATGTAGACAGTAAGATCCTATGTATCACATTAAATCTAAAGAATCGGTTGGTTATATGAGGACATTAAGATAATATATAGGACACTGAAGCTTAGTGTAATTCTGTTGACATGGTGACAGTTTGTTTGTTTTTTGTTTTTTTTGAGTTCGCCTTATTTGTCTAATCGCCAAGGTGGTGTACATTGTACTGTGGTTTTTATTTTGCGCCTGTCGACCAAGTGCTACCAACTTCAACATGCATTATATGTAAGGGTCTGCTTCCTCTTGCATTTTCTAAGAATTCGCTTCCTTGGGGTAACGGCGCTGTGATGGGGATTGAATCCAGCACCTTTGGGTTTTGAGCTGTGCCACTTAACCACTAGGCCACACCGTCCCCATGGTGACAGTAAGATAATATGTAGGATATTAGCGAATAGCATCGGTCTGTTAACATTTACATAGTAAGATTTTATGTAGTACATTACAGCTTGCTATAAGGTCTGCTAACATTTAGAAAGATAGATTTTATATTAGGACATTACAGCTTTATGTTAGTCTGTTGACATGGAGACTGTAAAATGCTATGAATGACATTAAAACATGTGGATAGTACAATATCATGTAGGATAGCAAAGCTCAGAGTCGGGCTGATGACATGGGTACAGTAAGATATCTTCTTCGAAGTACGCTGTCAGACATCAACGTGAATTTGTTGAAGAAGAAGAAGAAGTAAGATAGTGTGTAGGACATTAAAATTTACTGTCGGTTTGTTAACACGTGGATAGTAAGATATTATTTTTAACAGTAAAGCATGGTGTCTGCTTGTTAACATGTGAATAGTAAGATATTATGTAGGACATTCAAGCTCTGTGTTGGCCAGTTGACTTGTGAATAGTAAGATACTCTGTAGGACATTCAAGCTCTGTGTTGGCCAGTTAACTTGTGAATAGTAAGATACTCTGTAGGACATTCAAGCTCTATGTTGGCCAGTTGACTTGTGAATAGTAAGATACTCTGTAGGACATTCAAGCTCTGTGTTGGCCAGTTGACTTGTGAATAGTAAGATATTATGTACGGCATTCAAGCTCTGTGTTGGCCAGTTGACTTGTGAATAGTAAGATACTCTGTAGAACATTCAAGCTCTGTGTTGGCCAGTTGACTTGTGAATAGTAAGATACTCTGTAGGACATTCAAGCTCTGTGTTGGCCTGTTGACATGTGGATAGTAAGATACTCTGTAGGACATTCAAGCTATGTGTTTGCCTTTTGACATGTAGATAGTAAAACACTATGTAGGACATTAAAGCTCTGTGTTGGCCTGACCAATAAAACTTGGTATTGATCTGTTAATATATAGATAGCAAATTACAATGTAGGACTGTAAAGTTTCGAGTCAGTGAACTTATGTTTAATGGGGATAGTGCGATACTTTGTAGGACAATACCGTTTATTGTCTGTATGTTAATATTCATATAGTAAGGTATTATATAAAAGACTGTTACCATGTGCTTGGGTAGATACTGTGTAGGACATCAAAATTTAATGCTGGAATGATAGTCTGTGGATAGTAAGATACTATATATATGACATTAAAACTTGATGTAGCATAGTAAGATACTAGCTAGGACTGTAATGCCTAGGGTGAGTTTGTTAAAATATGGATAGTAAGATACTAGTTAGAACTGTAATGCCTAGGGTCAGTTTGTTAACATGTGGATAGCAAGATACTATTTCCATAGTGTCGGTCTGTACATTCTATAAATTGCTGAGCGATTATAGTAGTAAAACTGGGAGAGTTCAAAACGTAGTTCCCTCATGTTCCAGTCTCTCTCTTATCGCCTGTGGAGTATAAAAATAGATAGGAATGGTTAAAATACCGCTATGGAACAAAATCAAGAACCTAACCTACGTTAGATACAGAAATTACATACAATGAGACTAAAGCATTCATCAGGGCAACGTACAGTGCAAAATGGAGAAAAAAAAACGACACCCTGGCCACATAGATTATCATTCTCCGGCTACGCACAGGTCACAACAGTCTGAGATGTCATCTGTACAACAAGTTCAATTCAAGATTGGTACTACAGACCTTCGTGCCTGCGGCACAGCCCCCATGAAGGCAGAACATATTTTGCAGTCATGTCCACAGTATACCGACAAAAGAAGTAGCATTTGGCAACAGCTAGTGTCCTTCCACGAGAAGCTGTACAGAAGCGTAGAGAGCCTTGAGTCGACTGATGACTTCGTTAGAGTCATTGAAGTTGATGTCTGAAGACGCACGAAAAAGCAGAAGAAGAAATGAACCAGTCGATGCTTCCCGTTGGATCCACTACTAGGGAATTGCATGTTTACATTCTGATTCGCATTATTCGTTTATAGGTCTAGTGATATTGCGAGCTTAATATCTGAGTAGCAAAATGCCCCTTTGTCGCTATGTGCATTCACAAGCAAAAACAACTAGTATTCTCTGTATAAGCAATATATGTCCTCTAGCCCCACTGTATGGACGGCGTACTACAGTAAACATCCCGAATGATTCTGGATCTTTGGGTATGGCAATGACAAAAATAGGACCAATGCCCTACATAGAGCATGTCATAAGAGGCGACTAACTGTGTGACATGACACAACACCGGCCATGCTTAGTTGGTTTGTTAAGAGCAGCATAGATGGCGCCTAACAGGCTGCGTGTCAAGTTGGTCTAGTGTTTGAGTCTTTTAAGATGGACTCGCAGATCTATTAACCAAACTTCTTGGCACTTGTCTTAACACAGCGGAGTAATAAGCTGCTCGAGCCTAACACGCTAAGCAGGAAATCCTCATCCCTCCTTTATCCAGCTCACACCACAGCTGGGACCTCCACAGGGTCATCTTCCCTTGTAGAATTACAGGTCTACTAAGACTAAGATTAATATAAACACATAATCTTACAAATACTATTTCTTTTGTTGCAGATTCTGCACTTTACACTATACGAAATACAAGACCTCACCACTAATGGAGTCTCCCGCGGAACACCTGGCTGAGACATTTCGATTCTACTCCGTCTTCCTCCACGCTGCCCGAGACTCACCAAACGTTGCCGTGGACGATCAACACGAAAGACAATGGTTGAGTATGAGGAGTACCTGACTTGACTTAAAACACAAGGCAACGACTCTAGCTGGCCATCGATCTTCTCGGCACACCCCCATGACATCAGAACACATTTTACAGCCCTGCCCATCGTTTATCGACAATAAGTAGCATTTGGCAACAACCAGTGTCCTTCCACGAGTAGCTGTACAGAAGTGCTCGGACCCTCAAGTCAACTGCTGCCTTCGTTAGAGTAATTGAATTCGAGGTCTGAAGACGAACAAGGAAGATCTCTTTTCTTGACATTTTTTTCGCGCCAGCCGAAGCAAATCAGTACAAGTACAGTCAAACTCCATCAAGATGACTTCAGCAAAAAGCTTTGCATGATCTTGCAGTAGGAGTTTATGTAACAGTTTACTTGCATGTTGAGGTTGCTATCCTCATGCACAACTCTCTTTAGTCACGCCTTTCAATACATGCATCGAGTTCAATCAATCAAATCAGAACAAAAAGGCATAGCTTCAAATTAAATAAAGAAAGGTCAAGATTGGATATTTGGAAATATTTCTTTAGTCAGAGAGGGGTGAATGCTTGGAATGCATTTCCAAGAAAGTGATGGAAGCAGAGGCAGTTGATGCATTAAAAAATACATTGGATGCGCATAGCTTATTGAGCAAGGAAATGTAAATGAAACTGGTTGCGTACATACTCTGCATAGTCTTCTAAACCAGTATAAAGACGTTAAGTTAAGTTAAATCAAGATCACTCATCTCTTTTTGTTGAAGCACAGGTCCAGCATTGTATTTGACTTACCATAACCAGCTTTTAGGAAAGACTTTTTCTAGTTATTTGCAGTAGGGTAGCGATAATTTGTACATTTTGAGATTGCCACATCCATGGACAACTCTTAGTCCTCGCGTTCAACATGCAATGAATGTTTTGGCCACTCAGGAGAAATACATACATAGCTCACCTTAAGATTGTTTGCCCTTGACCTACTGTGACAGTATTCTGTGGCGGTTATATTCTACCATTCTCAGTAAGGGACCCCGGATACACTATGAGAGGTCATGTTATTGATAGATTTGAAACAAGCAGCGATAACGATAGAAAAGATATGAATTTGGAATTGCATGTGTTAAGCTTTTATAGAAGTGTTCATACGTGGTTGCGAAGTTTCGATGGCTCACAAACAAAACATGTATGTGTTCAGATTCCTGATCTGACAGGGTCGTACACCTATTAAATTTCGTGCTGAATATGGTTTAACCAGGCTCTAAAGTGCAAAACACAGAACAATATACTGCCTCTTAGGAACCACGGTAAACGAGGCAAAAAAAAGAAATATAGCTTTTTAGTGTTTTCTCCAGTATCGCATTCTGTTTTTTTATTATATGGCTTGCTGGCTTAGGGTCGTTCGTTCTCAATCTTGCACCACCAAGCCCTGATATGGCTTAAGTAGCAGAATGTTGTCCAGAGAACGGAATGCAAATGTGCTGATCGGTGTGGACTGCACAGAACACGGCCAGGCACTTGAGCATCCGTGGTCAACCACTGCACCCGAGCTCATATCTAGTCGTCCTGACTTTTTCTTGCCACTGGTTAAAGTTGGCAAAAAGTAAAGGCTCGTGATGGACGAAAAACATTGTGATTGACCCTGACGCAACGTCCTGGACAATATGGTGTGCTTGACCGGACTAGCGTTTCAGTTACCAACAGATATTATCTTAAATATCACTAACCTCTAGCTGATTGCTAGCATAACCGGCACTTCTGAAATTATGCAATGATGTTTATAAATGAAAATAGTATTTGCTAGATCTACGTCAACAATAAAGTCACATATATTTTTGTATACCATAACAAGCATTATTACAAAGCACAAAAAATCGCTCACTTTCATCATTATCATCACTATTATCATCATCATCATCATCATCTTCATCATCATCATCATCATGTTGCATGTCATTTGAAGAAAATCATTTTCACAACAACCGATCTGTAACTCGATCTCAAGCCAGAAGTATCGTCTCTATCGTTGTCATCGTCAGGACCTCCGTGATTTCTTGTTTCCATCTTTTCATCGGTCTGCTTCAGCCCCGCTTTCCAAGGTCCAAACCCTCCTGTATCGTTCTTTCTAGGTCAGTATGGCGTTTGATGTGGTCAAACTATTATACAGCAAAGCAAGTGGTCATTTTCACAGACAACCTAGCAGTATAATGGCCTCAAGAGTCCAGTGATTAAAAAAAAAGCAGTCCAATGGACACCAGCCCACTGAGATATTCCAGGCAACGGGGAGGCGGACAACTCGCCAGAGAGCGAGGAATGCTGCAGCAGAGTGATACAGAAATCACATACAATGAAACTAAAGCATTCATCAGGACAACGTACAGTGCAAAATGGAAAATAGGATCACATTGGCCACATAGAAAACGATGCCTACCATCAACTCTGCAGGCGAGACCAGGTGATCATTTTCCGGCTACGCACAGGTCACAACAGACTCAGATGCCATCTGTACAACAAGTTCAAGATTGGCACTACAGGGATTTGTGCCTGCGGCACAGCCCCCATGAAGGCATAATATATTTTGCAGTCATGTCCGCTGTATACCGACAAAAGAAGTAACAATTGGCAACCGCCAGTGTCCTTCCACGAGAAGCTGTACGGAAGCGTACAGAGCCTTAAATCGACTGCTGCCTTTGTTAAAATCATTGAAGCTGAGGTCTGAAGACGAACAAAGAAGCAGAAGAAACTATTTTAGCTTTCGAGACAAGATCTTGTTTACTAACCAATTTTGCTTGAAATTAAGAAGGATCTATAGTATATATATATCTCTCTTTATCTATATCTCAAGCAGATGTGGATATATTGAGATCGGATTTAGATAAAATTCGAGAGGGGTTTGTAGGTTCGCAAATGGAGTTTAATGTAGATAAATGTACAGTCATCCACATGGGTAGATCCAATATGAAACATAATTACATAATGGGAGAGAACAATATTAGAAAGATAGATAAGGAAAGGGACTTGGAAGTTATACTAGATCATACAGGTAAGGTGAGTGAGCAAATTCAGGTAGCAATTAAAAAGGCAAATGCAATGTTATGTATGATAAACATAAATATTAAACATAGGAGCAAGGAAGTGATAGTCAAACTGTATAAAGCATTAGTTAGACCTAGATTCGAGTTATATGTACAGGCGTGGAGTCATTATCATAGAGGGGATACAAACATGTTGGAAAGAATACAAAAAAGAGCGACATAGCCGATAGTGGGATTGCAGAATTACAGTTATGAGGAAAAACCGGCCTACAGTGTCTAGAAGAGAGAAGAATTCGTGGTGACTTAATACAGGCTTATAAGGTGATCAGAGGAATGGATACATTAGACTATAACAAGTTTTTAAAAAAAAACAACAGCCACCAAATAGAACAAGAGGGCATAGTTATACATTAACTAAAGAGAGGTCCAGATTCGATATTAGGAAATATTTTTTTAATTAGAGAGTGGTGAATGCTTGGAATGCATTGCCAAGGGAGGTAGGGGAAGGAAGGACAGTTAATGCATTTAATAATACATTGGATGCGCATAGCTTTTAGAGCAAGGTGATGAAATGAAACTGTATGTATACAGATTCTGCAGAGTCTTCTAAACCAGTTTAAGGACGTTAAGCTAAGTTAAGGATATCTGCATTTTTCCTTTTTGCTATCCATGGTATTTTGAGCACTTTTCTATAGTCCTTTAGTTCAAAAGATGCAATCCTTTTCTTAAGTGTTTGTGTGGGGGTCCACGTTTCACATCCGTATGTCTTCATCGGTACAATGCAAGTTCACAGAATAGTTATTTTCATTTTATTAATGTTCTGTCATCAGTTTCTCATTTTATTGAACCTCTGCATTGCCGTAGCCATTGGCGTTATAACTGAGCCGAGGTACTCAAAGCTTGTGACTTTCTCAATCTTCTGTTGTTCTAAAATAACTTTAGGTTTGGTCTTTGCCTTGCCTGTGATCGTTATCTTGGTTGTACTTTAAATTCAGGTATAGATTTTGGACTTCGTTGAGTTGTGTTTACGCTCATCAGTACTTTTACATTTTGCTAGTAGTTAGACCCACCGGGCTAGATCGCACGTGGACACAGTCCTGGTGTGAACAGACTATCTACAATGCGGTTAGTAAACTAGCCTTATCTTGTAAAGCGAGCTATGCAAGTTTTTATTCCATTTCCAACAATATATCTCTGCAAATATGGATTTTCGACATTTGTAGCAAAAACGAAAAACAAATCTAAACCGATTAGATGTCTAACATGGCAAACGTGTGGTTTGTACAACACACCAGTTGAATCCTCTTCGAGAAAGAGAAACAACAAGCCTTCACGCGGTCAGCATTTCTTGATCTTTGTGACCCGTTCTTCAGCCTTGCATATATACGCAGCACGTTTATTCAAACAATAATGAAATTAACTTTCTTCTATTTTAAATGTATTGTATTTCTATTGAAATTGTTAAGAAAGACACATATATCACATGTGTTTGTTTTTTAACTATTTCTATATAACTGGTTCTTTGCTATTGTATTTTAGGTATTTAAAAACATTATTCCGAGAAGGGGTACGTGACATACACTTGACAAGGGAGACCATAGCACACAAATGGCTAACAACTTTCCCTTAGACGATTAACAAAAACCTGTCTTGACATAGTCGCCATCACGGCCTGCGATGGGCATCAGAACATGACACAACCGTTGAGATACAGGAACAATTTGTATCTACAGTTAACATCATTTGCTGAATAAGAATGATCACCAATGGGCAGCAGCGTGCGGTGAACACCTTTCATGGCTTGGTTTTGAAGTTTGCTAATTTGATCAAAGTTCGCCTTTGCTGCTGTTGCCCATGCCGCAATGCCATATTCGAGAACTGGTCTCACTCTTCCAGTGTACAGTTTCGTCTGTTCCCCAACTTGTGCTAGCAAGTTTCCTCATGATTGCCATTCTTTGTCTGGCTCTCATTCGGTTTCTCTCGATCTGACTTTTCCATGTCATGCACCGATCAAATGTGACTCCCAGGTAGTTTTGGTTGCCGTTTGTCCGCAGATATTTGCATTTAAGACTTATTTTGGTGTTCTGGGGTTTGTTTGAAAGCGAGAATATCGAACACGTTGTTTTTTCCTCATTTATTTTGACCAGCCATGAGTTCGCCCACTCCTCCAACAATGTTAGGGCCTGCTGCATCCGATTGCTTGCTATGGTGAGATTTTTTTCAGACGTCCACATAGCCAGATCGTCTGCAAACATGGAGCTGTAGACTCTTTTTGGTAGATTCTCTGTGATGTTGTTTATGTACACCAGGAAAGGTGTTGGTGACAGTACTCCCCTTTGGTGTACTCCCTGCTCAAGTGTCACTTTTTTGCTCATCTGCTATTGTACTTGAACTATGGATGTTCTGTTTTCGAGGTAGTCGCTGATCCATCTGTACATTTTCCCACAAACTTCACTTCTTCGTAGCTTGACTTTAAGTCCCTTTATCCACACCTTGTCAAATGCCTTCTCTAAATGTAAGGCGATCACCTGGACGTCAATAAAAGCGATTCAGTGAATCCTGGCAGTAAATCGTTTAGCCTGAAAAAGGCGAGGCCAAAAAAGAGCCTTGCATGCAGTTAGCGAGGGTCGACGGGCGATCAGGTGGAAGTATAGAGTAGAAAGAAAACCAGCACCAGCTGGTGTTGGCTTAATCTGTCATGCACACATCCGCCCACAGACTTAAGGGCGCAGTATGACACATGATGATGATGGTTATTCTCATCGACGGCGATAAGCCCATTATTATTGTCATGATCATATTTCTTCAAAATCAAGTAAATACCGGATCAAGATGGTGAGCAGCGCATGAGCTGCAGCGGTCATCGAGCCATAGCTGACTGATAGTGTAAGGGCTAGCGAACCGGAGCTGCCAAGGCCGTTCTACACGTCCGCGCAGTATTCTTGAAAACAGGCTGCAACAGAGCAGACTGGCTAAGGAGAAGGGATCGAAGAGGGAATGCTAACCCGGTACTCAAAAATGCTTGCTGAAGTCGGATGTGTTGGACCGAAAGGTGCAAATATCGACATAATGCATTCCGTTCTCTGGACTGCGTTCTACTACTTAGGCCCGTGTCAGGGTTTGGTAGCGGGAGATGGAGAACAAACCAAGCCAAGACAAGTAAATACATTTAATATTCATCAGTTTATTGGCGTCTCAGTAACTGATCATCATGCGCCTGGCGCACTGGCGAAGTTTGCCCAACTCTGTCTCCCGTATTTCGACACAGTCTGCTATGGCTGCAAACGCCGGTACGTGAGTGGCAGTCCCTGTCGCAGATCGTACAACGGGGCTGAGGAGGCTTCACTTGCCGGGGTGTTCCCCGATCTTTTCAGTCGTGCCCATTTCTCTGGATCCAGATGGCCTCTACAAGCGTCGGCAACTACTGTGCACCTCCCAACTGACTGTCTGCAATCGACTCAATCCTGAGCTTTCGGCTTGGATGTCGCATGACGTCATATCCATCTTGAATACGTCCTTGAATCGCGGTGTGGGGTAGTCGATTCCTTTAGCTGCAGTGATCAGTTGTCCATAAAATATATCATATAACAGCCTTTACAATGTAGGTAAATATACACTCGCGAGCATACGACTACTCTAAGACAGATGCACAGAAGATGAAAGATACAGACAGCCACATAAACTGGAAAGATATTGTCAGAGGTACAGACGTTGAACAAGAGGCAGAGTGTTTCAAAACACTTTTAGAACAACTAAAAGTCGAATATGTTCCATGTATGAAGGTAAACACCAATCATAAAAAGTGGATTACTAGATTTGTAGCTAAATGTACAAGAGCTTAAAATAAAGCCTGGACAATGTATATAAAGGCAAGTAAATCAAAAGTAATATATTACAAATATTTGGACAAGCAAAACATAGCTCAGAAAGTAAATAAAGCAGCAAAAATAGACTTCGAAAAAAATTTACTAATAGGATCAAGACTGATGGTGAAAACTTCTTTTCTAATGTTAGAAATAAACAAAGACCTAAAGACAAGGTAGGCTTTCTTATAGACAGTACAGTGACAATAAGCAGAGAAAATATGGAGATAGCTAATCTAATAAATCAATACTTATGCACAGTCTATACAAAAGAACACTCCTCCAAGATATCAGAGCCTATACATATTTTCAAATGTCAAATGGAAATAGTGCGTTTAAAATCATTCTATATTACGGAGGAAATGGTTCTAAAAAGATTGGAAGGATTAAAAGTGGATAAATGTACAGATCAAGATGGTATCCATTCATCAATGCTATTTGAAGTATAGACTAACTAGTTAAGCCATTGGCTATATTATTTTCTCAATCACTTGCAAAATGGATTGTTCCAAGAGATGTGAAAGATGCAGGAGTGATTCCTTTATTCAAAAGAGGAAAGAAATCAGATCCAGCTAATTAAGTAAGTTTAACGTGCATAGTCTGTAAATTGTTAGAGTCAATAATGAAAGAAAACATTGTAATGCATCTAGACATGTTAAATCTAATCAGAAATAGTCAGCATGGGTTTACTAGAGGGAGACCGTGCTTAACAAATCTTTTGGAGTGCATGGAGGTGATTACTAAAATCATAGATAAGGGAGAACCAGTGAATGTTATTTATCTAGATTTTGCAAAGGCTTTTGATATAGTACCTCATCAACGATTATTTAAAAAGTTAAAATCACATGGGATAGATGAGCAGGTTGCCGATTGGATTGAAAGTTGGTTAACGGGAAGAAGACAGCGATTGACATAAATAAGGAGTACTCTGAGTGGTGTGAAGTAAAAAATGGAACAAAATTACAGAATTGGCGAGAACAATACTAGAATGATATATAATGAAAGGGACATAGGGGTAATAATAGAGCATACAGGTAAGGTGAGTGAGCAAGTCCAGGTAGCAGTGAATAAGTCATATGCAACGTTAGGTATAATTTTAAAAAAAGAAATATTTAAATTAGGAGTAATGAGGTGATTGACAAACTGTATAAAGCATTAGTTAGACCTAGATCGGAGTACTGTGTACAGATGTGGAGTCATTATCGTAGAAGATCTATAAATATGCTTGAAAGGATACAAAGAATAGCGACAAAACTGATAGTGGGATTCCAGAATTACAGTTACGAGGAAAGACTCAGAAAAACCGGCCATTAGTGTCTAGAAAAGAGAAGAATTAAACCTGACTTAATCTAAGTTGATAAGATAATCACAGGAAAAGTTAAATTAGACTATAACAAGTTTTTCAAAATACAACCATCAGCGAGAACAAGAGGGCACAGATACAAATTAAGTAACGAAAGGTCCAAATTGGACACAGGACATTTTTTAAAATTCAGACAGTGGTGAATGCTTGGAATGCTTTGCCCCAGGAAATAGTGGAGGCAGAGACAGTTAATGCATTTAAGAATAAATATGATGTACATAGTTATTAGAGCAGGGTAATGCAAATGGGACTGGTTGTCTACAGACTCTGATGAGTTTTCTAAACCAATATAAAAACGTTATGTTAAGTTAAGTTATGCCGTGTTTGTTAGCTTACTCAGTACGTTTTATGATTGTGCTAACTTTTTGTTTTACCGCTTCACATTGTTCTTTGTAGGACAATGTGCGATCCATTGTAATTCCTAGGTACTTAGGTGTATCTTTATGTTTAAGTTTATGCCCCTGCCAACTAATCTTTCAAACTCTCAAGGCTATTCTTACATCCTGTTGCAGCCCGCCACTTAACCTCTTTTACAGGACGCACAAAAAATTAATCTTACATATTACGGGCATTCTACAACAACAATAAATACAACAACAATAACAACAACATGATGATATGGCTTTTGAAGTCAGGATATCGGCTATTTCATTCTTATAAACTGTGCAGGAGGAATGATTTCAAGAAATGCTATCTCGGCATTGATAAAGTCACACACTAACTCTAACCACTTTCATAAAGCTGTAGAAACTGATTCACATTTCTAATCGTGTTTACTTGCTCTCAACTCTGTCAAATGATATTCTCATTAATAACTAAACCTGTACGTCGCTAAGTATCATTGAAGGAAATGTGGCGACTACATGAGTTGGCCACCCCATCTCATAAAAAGCTGAGGCCTAGTACAGTGAAGTCTCTAACACTTCAACCTCGACATCAATGATTGCGAAAGGATTACCTTTTCCTTTTCATGTTAAAATCATTTACATCGAATACCAGTACCAAAGAAAGAAAAAGATAGAACAGATCCAAATTTGATACAGGCCTATCAGTTTACTGAGCTGTGTAGGTAAACTGATGGAGCGTATGATAAACATCAGACTGATGTGGCACCTAGAAGAAAAACACATATTAATTCCACAGAAAGCAGGATTTAGACAACACAGATCCACTGAGGATCAAATCACTCTCATAGCGCAGAAAATAGAGGATGCTTACCAGGAGAAAAAGCATACAGTAGCGGTTTTGGTGGATCTAGAGAAGGCATTTGACAAGGTGGGGAAAGAGGGACTTAAAGTCAAGCTATAAAGAAGTGAAGTATCTGGACAAATGTACAGATTGGTCAGCCACTATCTCGAAAACAGAACAGCCAGAGTTCAAGTACAAGGGAAGATGAGTAAAAATGTGACACTGGAGCAGGGAGTACCCCAAGGGGGAGTACTGTCACCCACACTTTCTGGTGTATATAAACAACATAATAGAGAATATATTAAGAAGAGTCCACAGCTCCATGTTTGCAGACGATCTGGCTTTGTGGACCACTGAAGAAAATCTCACCATAGCAAACAATCGGATGCAGCAGGCCCTAACATCGCTGGAGTAGTGGACGATGAGGCAGACAGACTGGCTAAAGAAGTTGCAAGGTTACCACAACCAGAATCTAGTGTGACCTACGAAGAGTTCAAAAGGTTTATTAGGGCCAGATACATGGCCAAATGGGAAACAGAGCATACTGGCTACACAAAAAAATGATGCCTACTACCAGTTGAACAGAAGAGAGCAGGCCGTGGTCTTCAGACTCCGCACAGGCCCCGACAGACTGAGGTACCATCTCTTCAATAAACTGAAGAAAGGTGGTACTGACGAATGCACCTGTGGTACAGGGAAAATGACCGCGGAACATCTGCTGCAAAATTGCCCGACATACGAGAACCAGAGAAAGCACATGTGGCCATCACCAGTGGCAACACTACACAAGCTCTATGGCAGTGTCGACAGCCTCAGGATAACAGCTGCCTTCTTCGAAAAAATTCAAGTTGACGTCTGACAGCGTACGAAGAAGAAGATTTACCTCGAATTGTTTTTAACACCTGCACAAATTAACAGTCCTCTAACAATATTCATATTTCTGTTATTCCTCCTCTCTCTCTTTCTCTCTCTCTCTACTTTGGTCTTCTTGGTTATCTGTACTCTCAGCAATCAATGCTGACTACCAACTAATGTGTGACAAATATGAACTGCTGTGATCATATAAGACATTCCAATGTACCCCGCCCACTACCAGTTAAAGGCCAACACAAAATACAGAAGGGATTGAAGCTCACGAGCAAAAACATGCATTTAGAACGTGCCAACCGTAGCGACAATCCGCCCAAGAAACTGTTCATTATGTCAAGGAAAGAATGTCAGAATACAAACACAGCCAACTTGCTGTTTACATTCATGGATACATCGAGTAATATAAATATACTGTAGTCGGGGATGCTGTGGTAGAAACATCTCTATAAGAGGTTTTAGCTTTTATCAGATGGGGATAGCCAGTTCCCTTCCTCGATGTCTTGGCTTACAATATCACTGATATATAAATTTATTTTTATTACCGCCAGGGATGAGGTACTAGAATCTTCATTGTTCTGATACACATACGAATCCATGAACTGGTCAATACGACATGATACCGCACAAAGGACAACAGTCTGTGGTAGAAAAGGGCAAGTCTTCGTCACAGAATCCAGAAATTGAAACCTCTAATCAAACCAAAAACTTCAGGTTTTGTGAAAACCAATTCCTGTTCCTCTATCCTTTCTCCTAACAGTAAATCTGGTACTCGTTTACAGCTGGGTTGGCTGGAACAAGTTGCAGCCAGAAAGAAGCAGCCACTCTACCAACGTTGTATCCTACGCTCTACATGTACATATAGTGTGGTCTTATGTTTCCTCTAATAACATGTCTTAATGGGAATCACACCTTTTCTTCTGCTTATCTCACGGAATAATCATTCCTTCATGGTTGTATGCTTAAACATCTATCTAATTGTTCTATTGTAGGTCAATGGCAAATGTTTTGTTATTATTATTGTCAGGATTATTATCATCATCATCCTCATCATCTTCTATCAACTTGTGTCGTTAGAAGGCGTGGAAGGGGGTGTAGTTTTATGTCGTGTGCCATCTTCGTCGCCGATCTTGTTGACATCCAGTGTTTCTTTGAACACAGCGAGGGACATAACCAAACAAATACAAAAAATATATAATTAAGATAAAATATTTGCGTGAGAGGTTCTGGCTTGGGCGTCTCCCCTCTTTATCCAGGTTACAAACCTTAGAACGAGTGAGCTATGGCCCTACACCAGAACCACATGGACGTGTACATTGGCATCTGTACACTGAAGGCGATAGGTGTTAATTATCCACCCGACCAAATTTCTCACGCTTGTTGTCGTCCTCGTGCACGACATATGGGGAGGAACAGCTCGCGACCCCGGGCGCTCGTCGGCGACGATTGTGACAGCAAAGCCGTGCTTATCACAAGAGCTGAACCTTGAACCTTGACCGGCGTCGAAGTCATGGAGCGAACTAGACAAGTAACTGGCAGAAGACAACACTGGCTGCTCCTGTAGCTGTTAATAGTAAGGTTAGAGTTAGCATATATGCTGATGCCTGTTTAAGTTAGCTCTGTTGTGGTGACAGCGACTCGCATATTGTTTTTAAAATGAATTTAATAATATTCATAAAATGCAAAAAAATGTTAGAAATTTCCGAAAGGTAAATTTCGTATGGTATGCTCCATTATACGCAACCGTAACTATTATAAGTATTTGCTTTATTTTCATGTAATTATTAAATGATTTATATTATTGTAGTGCATTTATTACATCCCTTTCTTTTGAATACATTGCCCTTATGACGAAGTAATCATTGTCCGTGTAAATACAGTTCACTACTAGGCCGTGAAACTGTTATCTAGCTAATCAAAGATCCTGTGCTGAAAGTTGTTTATGGTTAAGCGTGTGTGCTACGTTTAAATTGTTCAAGCTTGGATATGTAAAAGCAAATGTATGTAGACTTTTATGTTATAAATTTCTCTAACATACCATTTATAGATTGTTAATCTCATTGTACATATCCAAATTTTAAACTGTAAATTTTTTAGAACAGGACACCCATTACCATCATTTTAAAAACACTAGCCATATGGAATCTTGCATGTTTACTGCTGGCTGAATATATGTAAACATAATATTCATAATGTGGCATAAGAAATACGTAAACATTAAATTGAACCTTATTCCAGTGTGTGTTTGTTTCTTGTTTATTTCTTTATTTCACAAGACGCATAAGTTGCCAAATTAACAAATGTAAACAAACAGATATTAAAGTACACATTACTAAAGCCCAGGTATTGATAAAATTGCTCTTTGCTGTCACTCTGTGTATTTATGAAATATTCGAATACTGACACTATTAACATACACCAAATTGAAAGCATGGTAGTAATACATATCTTATTATTGTAAACATACATTTTTGTACGAATGCACATATTTTTTTACGATTGTGTGTGCGTGTGTGTACAACTGTGTAAAACCCTACAGTATTGACAGATTTCCAAAACTACTTATTACGTACTGTTCCTACTGGCATTATAAATGCAGCTCTAGAATTGATTGCAAAACACCTTCGATTGGTTCTGTTGTTGTTGATTCATCCATTAAGCAAATACATACACAGTAGGCGTTTAGCTTGTTTGAAAATGCCAGTCTTTGCAAACCGTCGAAGGGTTTGAGAGTTGATAATGCTATTGTGGTTAACATGTGGGAAGTAAGATTATATGTACGAACGTAAATATTGCTGTGTCACTGTGTGTGTTAACATATGGATAGCAAGATACTGTGTAGAAGATTAAAGCTTTGTGTCAGTCTGTTAATATGTTGATAGTGAGAAACTATGTAGGACATTAAAGCTCTGCGTTAGACTGCTATCAAGCTTGCGGTTGGTGTGCTAACATGTGAATAGTAAAATATCATGTAGAAGATTAAAGATTGGTGTCAATCTGCTAATATGTTGATAGTGAGATACTATGTAGGACATCAAAGCTCTGTGTTAGACTGCTAACAAGCTTGCGGTTGGTGTGCTAACATGTGAATAGTAAAATATCATGTAGAAGATTAAAGATTGGTGTCAATCTGCTAATATGTTGATAGTGAGATACTGTGTAGGACATCAAAGCTCTGCATTAGAATGCTAACAAGCTTGCAGTTGGTGTGCTAACATGTGAATAGTAAAATATCATGTAGAAGATTAAAGCTTGGTGTCAATCTGCTAATATGTTCATAGTGAGATACTATGTAGGACATTATAGCTGAGTGTTAGTCTACTAACATGTGGATAGTAAGATATTTTCAAGACAGTAAATCTCCAAGTTGGTTTGCATCTGTTGATTTGTAAATAGTAAGATATTATATAAGAGATTTAAGCTCAGTATCTGACTCCTAACATGTGGATAGTAAGATAATATGTACACCATTAAATCTTATTGTCTATCTGTTAATATGTAGATAAAGAGATAATATGTAGGACATTAAAACTGAATTTTAGTCCTCTAGCGTGCAAAAATTCTTTATTCCTCTTTGCATTCAGGATCCTTTGGTCATGTTATATCTGCAAGCCAGTAATCATGATGTAGTCCATAATCTTTACCAAGACATAGTGGCTGCACCATAGCTTTTGCCTCAGCTCTGCATTCTTTGGTATCTCATTTCACTAAAACACAGTGAAAGTAAAATGCTATGTAGAACACACATTTTGGTGTTGGTCTGTTAATTTATGGATTGTAGGTACTACGTAAGACTGTAAAATTACATGGCGATCTACATATGTTGCCATGTGGATAGTAAAGTAATATGTAAGGTATCCAATCCTAGTATTGGTCAGTTATCAAATGGATTGTAAGATATTATTTAGGGTATCAAATCTTGGTGCTGGTCTGTTAACATGTGGAGGGTAAGATAATATGTAGGGTATCAAATCTCGGTTCTGGTCTATTAACATGTGAATGGTAAGATAATATTTAGGGTATCAAATCTTGGTGCTGGTCTGTTAACATGTGGATGGTAAGATAATATGTAGGGTATCAAATCTTGGTGCTGGTCTGTCGACATGTGGATGGTAAGATAGTATGTATAACAGTAACGCTAAGTGTTCTTCTGGCATGGGGATTCAAAGATAAAATGTAGGGCTTTGAAGCACAGTGTGGATCTATTAACATGTGATTAGTAGTATAATATGTACAACATTAACGGACATGGTCAGTTAGTTGAGAGGTGGAAAGTAAGATACTATGTGGGACAGTAGAGTTTGTTGTCCGTCTACTTCTTTTGTCCTGTGAATATCAAGATAATATAAAGGACATTGAACCACGGTGTGATTCTGTTTGCACTGTGATAGTCATATAAAATAATTAAGTCTACTGCATCTCTTTTTGAATCTCACCATAGCAAGAAATCGGATGCAAACGGCCCTAACATCGCTGGAAGAGTGGGCGAACTCATGGCTGGTCAAAATAAACGAGGAGAAAACCACGTGCACAATATTCTCGCTCTCATTAAAACCCAAAAGTACCAAATTAAGCCTAAATGGCAAAATCCTGCAGCCAAACGACAACCCAACCTATCTGGGAGTCACATTTGATCGGCGCATGACATGGAAAAGTCAGATTGAGAGAAACCGAATGAAAGCCAGAGAAAGAATGGCGATCATGAGGAAACTTGCTGGCACAAGCTGGGGAGCAGACGAAGGCATACTAAAGAAACTGTACACTGGAAGAGTGAGACCAGTTCTCGAGTATGGCATCGCGGCATGGACAACAGCAGCGAAGGCGAACTTCGATAAAGTTAACAAACTTCAAAACCAAGCCATGAGAATCATAACAGGTGGCATGAAGTCAACGCCAATTGTAGAACTTGAAAAGATTACAAAACTGCAATCCAAATTTATTATTGGTTTCTGTTTGTTAACAAATGGAAGGTCTCACACTTAATAGGACAGAAAAGCTCAGTGTTGGTCTGTTAATACATGTGAACTGTAAGATATTGTGTAGGACACATGTTCTCATTGTTGGTCTGTTAATACATGTGAACTGTAAGATATTGTGTAGGACATATGTTCTCAGTGTTGGCCTGTTAATACATGTGAACTGTAAGACATTGTGTAGGACACATGTTCTCTGTGTTGGTCTGTAAACATGATGATTAGTAAGATATTATGTATGACATTACAGCTCAGTGTTGATGTTTTATCAAGGGGAAAGATAATATATACAACTTTACATCTCGGCTGTTATGCGTTGACATTTGAATATTAAGAAAATATGTAGGACATGAAAGCTCACTGTTCGTATGCTAACAAGTGGATAGTACAATACTATGAGGTAAAGTAATGCTAGCTGTCATTCTGTTAACACGCGGATAGTAAGATACTATGTAGGACATTACTGCTCCGTGTTGGTATTTTGACCTGGGGATAGTAAGATACTATAAAGGACATTACAGATCAGTGTTGGTCTGTTAACAAGCGGAGAGTAAGATACTATGTAGGACATTACTACTCAGTTTTGGTCTGTTTACCTGGGGGAAAAAATATACTATTTAGGACACCTATTCATGAGGTTGGTTTGTTTTCATGTGGATAGTGAGAAAATATATACAACATTATTTCTCAGTTGATGTATATTAACATGTGGATATTAAGAAAATAAGTAGGACATGAAAGTTCACTGTCTGTGTGTTTTGAAGTGGGTAGTTTGATGTTATGTAGAAAAGTGAAGATTGCTTTCATTCTGTTATAACGTGTGGATAGTAAAACAATAGGTAAGACATTACAGATTTGTGTCAGACTGCTATCTTTGTACAGAAATATAAAAAGTAGGTCATTTAAGCTTTTTGTTAGTATGTTAACTTCTGGACAGTAAGATTACATGTAGGACATTAACAAATGGGAATGGTTTGTAAACATGCAAACAGTTAATGCTACATAGGACAATAAAACTCAGTGTCTGTCTGCTAACAGTTGTATAGTTAGATACTATGTACGTCATCTATGCCAAAAGCTCGGTTTTCGGCTATTAACATGCAAATTAGTAATGTACTATGTAGGACATTACAGCTTGTTGTCGGCCTGCTAAGATAGGGATAGTATGATACTTTACAGGACAATTATCTTGGTGTCCATCTGTTAATATACAGACAGTAAGATACTACCTAGGACCTTAAAGCTCAGTGTTAGCCTTCATCTTTTGTCATGCTGATACTAAGATACTATGTAGGAGATTAAAAATCAGATTTGATCTGTTGAAGAGGCGTCAGTGAGATATTTTATAGGACCGTCAAGCTCAGTTTAGATCTGTTAAAGTGGGGTCAGTAAGATATTATGTAGGACACTAATACTTTTAGGTAGGTTTGTTAACATGGGGATTGTAAAATGCTATGCAGGACAGTAAAGTTAGGTGACTGTTCGTGTATGTTACTGTTGGGATACTCAGACAGTATGTTAATATGTAGACAGTAAGATCCTATGTTTCACATTAAATCTAAAGAATCGGTTGGTTATATGAGGACATTAAAATAATATATAGGACACTGAAGCTTAGTGTAATTCTGTTGACATGGTGACAGTTTGTTTGTTTTTTGTTTTTTTTGAGTTCGCCTTATTTGTCTAATCGCCAAGGTGGTGTACATTGTACTGTGGTTTTTATTTTGCGCCTGTCGACCAAGTGCTACCAACTTCAACATGCATTTTATGTAAGGGTCTGCTTCCTCTTGCATTTTCTAAGAATTCGCTTCCTTGGGGTAACGGCGCTGTGATGGGGATTGAATCCAGCACCTTTGGGTTTTGAGCTGTGCCACTTAACCACTAGGCCACACCGTCCCCATGGTGACAGTAAGATAATATGTAGGATATTAGCGAATAGCATCGGTCTGTTAACATTTAGATAGTAAGATTTTATGTAGTACATTACAGCTTGCTATTAGGTCTGCTAACATTTAGAAAGATAGATTTTATATTAGGACATTACAGCTTTATGTTAGTCTGTTGACATGGAGACTGTAAAATGCTATGAATGACATTAAAACATGTGGATAGTACAATATCATGTAGGATAGCAAAGCTCAGAGTCGGGCTGATGACATGGGTACAGTAAGATATCTTCTTCGAAGTACGCTGTCAGACATCAACGTGAATTTGTTGAAGAAGAAGAAGAAGTAAGATAGTGTGTAGGACATTAAAATTTACTGTCGGTTTGTTAACACGTGGATAGTAAGATATTATTTTTAACAGTAAAGCATGGTGTCTGCTTGTTAACATGTGAATAGTAAGATATTATGTAGGACATTCAAGCTCTGTGTTGGCCAGTTGACTTGTGAATAGTAAGATATTATGTACGGCATTCAAGCTCTGTGTTGGCCAGTTGACTTGTTAATAGTAAGATACTCTGTAGGACATTCAAGCTCTGTGTTGGCCAGTTGACTTGTGAATAGTAAGATACTCTGTAGGACATTCAAGCTCTGTGTTGGCCAGTTGACTTGTGAATAGTAAGATATTATGTACGGCATTCAAGCTCTGTGTTGGCCAGTTGACTTGTGAATAGTAAGATACTCTGTAGGACATTCAAGCTCTGTGTTGGCCAGTTGACTTGTGAATAGTAAGATACTCTGTAGGACATTCAAGCTCTGTGTTGGCCTGTTGACATGTGGATAGTAAGATACTCTGTAGGACATTCAAGCTATGTGTTTGCCTTTTGACATGTGGATAGTAAAATACTCTGTAGGGCATTCAAGTTCTGTGTTGACCTGTTGACATGTAGATAGTAAGATACTCTGTAAGACATTCAAGCTATGTTGCCCAATTGACATGTGGATAGTAAAACACTATGTAGGACATTAAAGCTCTGTGTTGGCCTGTTGACATGTGGATAGTAAGATACTCTGTAGGACATTCAAGCTATGTGTTTGCCTGTTTACATGTGGCTAGTAAAATACTCTGTAGGACATTCAAGCTCCATGTTGGCCTGTTAACATGTGGATAATAAGATACTCTGTAGGAAATTAAAGCTCTGTCTTGGCCTGTTGACATGTGGATAGTGAGATATTCTGTAGGACATTCAAGCTCTGTGTTGGCCTGTTAACATTTGGTTAGTAAGATTCTCTGTAGGACATTCAAGCTCTGTGTTTGCCTGTTTACATGTGGATAGTAAGATACTCTGTAGGACATTCAAGCTCTATGTTGGCCTGTTGACCTGTGGAAAGTAAGATACTCTGTAAGACATTTAAATTCTGTGTTGGCCTGTTAACATGGTGGCAGTAAGGAACTATGTAGGACATGAAAGTTTTGGGTAAGTCTAACATCTGGATAGTGGATACTGTGCAGTGCATTCAATCTAGAGTTGGTTTGTTAATATGTGGATTGTAAGATCATGTGTAAGACATTAAAGCTGTCTGTCAGTCTGATGCCATTGGGATTGTACAATACTTTGAAGAACAATAAAACTTGGTATTGATCTGTTAATATATAGATAGCAAATTACAATGTAGGACTGTAAAGTTTCGAGTCAGTGAACTTATGTTTAATGGGGATAGTGCGATACTTTGTAGGACAATACCGTTTATTGTCTGTATGTTAATATTCATATAGTAAGGTATTATATAAAAGACTGTTACCATGTGCTTGGGTAGATACTGTGTAGGACATCAAAATTTAATGCTGGAATGATAGTCTGTGGATAGTAAGATACTATATATATGACATTAAAACTTGATGTAGCATAGTAAGATACTAGCTAGGACTGTAATGCCTAGGGTGAGTTTGTTAAAATATGGATAGTAAGATACTAGTTAGAACTGTAATGCCTAGGGTCAGTTTGTTAACATGTGGATAGCAAGATACTATTTCCATAGTGTCGGTCTGTACATTCTATAAATTGCTGAGCGATTATAGTAGTAAAACTGGGAGAGTTCAAAACGTAGTTCCCTCATGTTCCAGTCTCTCTCTTATCGCCTGTGGAGTATAAAAAATAGATAGGAATGGTTAAAATACCGCTATGGAACAAAATCAAGAACCTAACCTACGTTAGATACAGAAATTACATACAATGAGACTAAAGCATTCATCAGGGCAACGTACAGTGCAAAATGGAGAAAAAAAAACGACACCCTGGCCACATAGATTATCATTCTCCGGCTACGCACAGGTCACAACAGTCTGAGATGTCATCTGTACAACAAGTTCAATTCAAGATTGGTACTACAGACCTTCGTGCCTGCGGCACAGCCCCCATGAAGGCAGAACATATTTTGCAGTCATGTCCACAGTATACCGACAAAAGAAGTAGCATTTGGCAACAGCTAGTGTCCTTCCACGAGAAGCTGTACAGAAGCGTAGAGAGCCTTGAGTCGACTGATGACTTCGTTAGAGTCATAGAAGTTGATGTCTGAAGACGCACGAAAAAGCAGAAGAAGAAATGAACCAGTCGATGCTTCCCGTTGGATCCACTACTAGGGAATTGCATGTTTACATTCTGATTCGCATTATTCGTTTATAGGTCTAGTGATATTGCGAGCTTAATATCTGAGTAGCAAAATGCCCCTTTGTCGCTATGTGCATTCACAAGCAAAAACAACTAGTATTCTCTGTATAAGCAATATATGTCCTCTAGCCCACTGTATGGACGGCGTACTACAGTAAACATCCCGAATGATTCTGGATCTTTGGGCATGGCAATGACAAAAATAGGACCAATGCCCTACATAGAGCATGTCATAAGAGGCGACTAACTGTGTGACATGACACAACACCGGCCATGCTTAGTTGGTTTGTTAAGAGCAGCATAGATGGCGCCTAACAGGCTGCGTGTCAAGTTGGTCTAGTGTTTGAGTCTTTTAAGATGGACTCGCAGATCTATTAACCAAACTTCTTGGCACTTGTCTTAACACAGCGGAGTAATAAGCTGCTCGAGCCTAACACGCTAAGCAGGAAATCCTCATCCCTCCTTTATCCAGCTCACACCACAGCTGGGACCTCCACAGGGTCATCTTCCCTTGTAGAATTACAGGTCTACTAAGACTAAGATTAATATAAACACATAATCTTACAAATACTATTTCTTTTGTTGCAGATTCTGCACTTTACACTATACGAAATACAAGACCTCACCACTAATGGAGTCTCCCGCGGAACACCTGGCTGAGACATTTCGATTCTACTCCGTCTTCCTCCACGCTGCCCGAGACTCACCAAACGTTGCCGTGGACAATCAACACGAAAGACAATGGTTGAGTATGAGGAGTACCTGACTTGACTTAAAACACAAGGCAACGACTCTAGCTGGCCATCTATCTTCTCGGCACACCCCCATGACATCAGAACACATTTTACAGCCCTGCCCATCGTTTATCGACAAGAAGTAGCATTTGGCAACAACCAGTGTCCTTCCACGAGTAGCTGTACAGAAGTGCTCGGACCCTCAAGTCAACTGCTGCCTTCGTTAGAGTAATTGAATTCGAGGTCTGAAGACGAACAAGGAAGATCTCTTTTCTTGACATTTTTTTCGCGCCAGCCGAAGCAAATCAGTACAAGTACAGTCAAACTCCATCAAGATGACTTCAGCAAAAAGCTTTGCATGATCTTGCAGTAGGAGTTTATGTAACAGTTTACTTGCATGTTGAGGTTGCTATCCTCATGCACAACTCTCTTTAGTCACGCCTTTCAATACATGCATCGAGTTCAATCAATCAAATCAGAACAAAAAGGCATAGCTTCAAATTAAATAAAGAAAGGTCAAGATTGGATATTTGGAAATATTTCTTTAGTCAGAGAGGGGTGAATGCTTGGAATGCATTTCCAAGAAAGTGATGGAAGCAGAGGCAGTTGATGCATTTAAAAATACATTGGATGCGCATAGCTTATTGAGCAAGGAAATGTAAATGAAACTGGTTGCGTACATACTCTGCATAGTCTTCTAAACCAGTATAAAGACGTTAAGTTAAGTTAAATCAAGATCACTCATCTCTTTTTGTTGAAGCACAGGTCCAGCATTGTATTTGACTTACCATAACCAGCTTTTAGGAAAGACTTTTTCTAGTTATTTGCAGTAGGGTAGCGATAATTTGTACATTTTGAGATTGCCACATCCATGGACAACTCTTAGTCCTCGCGTTCAACATGCAATGAATGTTTTGGCCACTCAGGAGAAATACATACATAGCTCACCTTAAGATTGTTTGCCCTTGACCTACTGTGACAGTATTCTGTGGCGGTTATATTCTACCATTCTCAGTAAGGGACCCCGGATACACTATGAGAGGTCATGTTATTGATAGATTTGAAACAAGCAGCGATAACGATAGAAAAGATATGAATTTGGAATTGCATGTGTTAAGCTTTTATAGAAGTGTTCATACGTGGTTGCGAAGTTTCGATGGCTCACAAACAAAACATGTATGTGTTCAGATTCCTGATCTGACAGGGTCGTACACCTATTAAATTTCGTGCTGAATATGGTTTAACCAGGCTCTAAAGTGCAAAACACAGAACAATATACTGCCTCTTAGGAACCACGGTAAACGAGGCAAAAAAAAGAAATATAGCTTTTTAGTGTTTTCTCCAGTATCGCATTCTGTTTTTTTATTATATGGCTTGCTGGCTTAGGGTCGTTCGTTCTCAATCTTGCACCACCAAGCCCTGATATGGCTTAAGTAGCAGAATGTTGTCCAGAGAACGGAATGCAAATGTGCTGATCGGTGTGGACTGCACAGAACACGGCCAGGCACTTGAGCATCCGTGGTCAACCACTGCACCCGAGCTCATATCTAGTCGTCCTGACTTTTTCTTGCCACTGGTTAAAGTTGGCAAAAAGTAAAGGCTCGTGATGGACGAAAAACATTGTGATTGAACCTGACGCAACGTCCTGGACAATATGGTGTGCTTGACCGGACTAGCGTTTCAGTTACCAACAGATATTATCTTAAATATCACTAACCTCTAGCTGATTGCTAGCATAACCGGCACTTCTGAAATTATGCAATGATGTTTATAAATGAAAATAGTATTTGCTAGATCTACGTCAACAATAAAGTCACATATATTTTTGTATACCATAACAAGCATTATTACAAAGCACAAAAAATCGCTCACTTTCATCATTATCATCACTATTATCATCATCATCATCATCATCTTCATCATCATCATCATCATGTTGCATGTCATTTGAAGAAAATCATTTTCACAACAACCGATCTGTAACTCGATCTCAAGCCAGAAGTATCGTCTCTATCGTTGTCATCGTCAGGACCTCCGTGATTTCTTGTTTCCATCTTTTCATCGGTCTGCTTCAGCCCCGCTTTCCAAGGTCCAAACCCTCCTGTATCGTTCTTTCTAGGTCAGTATGGCGTTTGATGTGGTCAAACTATTATACAGCAAAGCAAGTGGTCATTTTCACAGACAACCTAGCAGTATAATGGCCCTCAAGAGCCCAGTGATTAAAAAAAAAGCAGTCCAATGGACACCAGCCCACCGAGACATTCCAGGCAACGGGGAGGCGGACAACTCGCCAGAGAGCGAGGAATGCTGCAGCAGAGTGATACAGAAATCACATACAATGAAACTAAAGCATTCATCAGGACAACGTACAGTGCAAAATGGAAAATAGGATCACATTGGCCACATAGAAAACGATGCCTACCATCAACTCTCCAGGCGAGACCAGGTGATCATTTTCCGGCTACGCACAGGTCACAACAGACTCAGATGCCATCTGTACAACAAGTTCAAGATTGGCACTACAGGGATTTGTGCCTGCGGCACAGCCCCCATGAAGGCATAATATATTTTGCAGTCATGTCCGCTGTATACCGACAAAAGAAGTAACAATTGGCAACCGCCAGTGTCCTTCCACGAGAAGCTGTACGGAAGCGTACAGAGCCTTAAATCGACTGCTGCCTTTGTTAAAATCATTGAAGCTGAGGTCTGAAGACGAACGAAGAAGCAGAAGAAACTATTTTAGCTTTCGAGACAAGATCTTGTTTACTAACCAATTTTGCTTGAAATTAAGTAGGATCTATAGTATATATATATCTCTCTTTATCTATATCTCAAGCAGATGTGGATATATTGAGATCGGATTTAGATAAAATTCGAGAGGGGTTTGTAGGTTCGCAAATGGAGTTTAATGTAGATAAATGTACAGTCATCCACATGGGTAGATCCAATATGAAACATAATTACATAATGGGAGAGAACAATATTAGAAAGATAGATAAGGAAAGGGACTTGGAAGTTATACTAGATCATACAGGTAAGGTGAGTGAGCAAATTCAGGTAGCAATTAAAAAGGCAAATGCAATGTTATGTATGATAAACATAAATATTAAACATAGGAGCAAGGAAGTGATAGTCAAACTGTATAAAGCATTAGTTAGACCTAGATTCGAGTTATATGTACAGGCGTGGAGTCATTATCATAGAGGGGATACAAACATGTTGGAAAGAATACAAAAAAGAGCGACATAGCCGATAGTGGGATTGCAGAATTACAGTTATGAGGAAAAACCGGCCTACAGTGTCTAGAAGAGAGAAGAATTCGTGGTGACTTAATACAGGCTTATAAGGTGATCAGAGGAATGGATACATTAGACTATAACAAGTTTTTAAAAAAAAACAACAGCCACCAAATAGAACAAGAGGGCATAGTTATACATTAACTAAAGAGAGGTCCAGATTCGATATTAGGAAATATTTTTTTAATTAGAGAGTGGTGAATGCTTGGAATGCATTGCCAAGGGAGGTAGGGGAAGGAAGGACAGTTAATGCATTTAATAATACATTGGATGCGCATAGCTTTTAGAGCAAGGTGATGAAATGAAACTGTATGTATACAGATTCTGCAGAGTCTTCTAAACCAGTTTAAGGACGTTAAGCTAAGTTAAGGATATCTGCATTTTTCCTTTTTGCTATCCATGGTATTTTGAGCACTTTTCTATAGTCCTTTAGTTCAAAAGATGCAATCCTTTTCTTAAGTGTTTGTGTGGGGGTCCAAGTTTCACATCCGTATGTCTTCATCGGTACAATGCAAGTTCACAGAATAGTTATTTTCATTTTATTAATGTTCTGTCATCAGTTTCTCATTTTATTGAACCTCTGCATTGCCGTAGCCATTGGCGTTATAACTGAGCCGAGGTACTCAAAGCTTGTGACTTTCTCAATCTTCTGTTGTTCTAAAATAACTTTAGGTTTGGTCTTTGCCTTGCCTGTGATCGTTATCTTGGTTGTACTTTAAATTCAGGTATAGATTTTGGACTTCGTTGAGTTGTGTTTACGCTCATCAGTACTTTTACATTTTGCTAGTAGTTAGACCCACCGGGCTAGATCGCACGTGGACACAGTCCTGGTGTGAACAGACTATCTACAATGCGGTTAGTAAACTAGCCTTATCTTGTAAAGCGAGCTATGCAAGTTTTTATTCCATTTCCAACAATATATCTCTGCAAATATGGATTTTCGACATTTGTAGCAAAAACGAAAAACAAATCGAAACCGATTAGATGTCTAACATGGCAAACGTGTGGTTTGTACAACACACCAGTTGAATCCTCTTCGAGAAAGAGAAACAACAAGCCTTCACGCGGTCAGCATTTCTTGATCTTTGTGACCCGTTCTTCAGCCTTGCATATATACGCAGCACGTTCATTCAAACAATAATGAAATTAACTTTCTTCTATTTTAAATGTATTGTATTTCTATTGAAATTGTTAAGAAAGACACATATATCTCATGTACGTTTGTGTTTGTTTTTTAACTATTTCTATATAACTGGTTCTTTGCTATTGTATTTTAGGTATTTAAAAACATTATTCCGAGAAGGGGTAAGTGACATACACTTGACAAGGGAGACCATAGCACACAAATGGCTAACAACTTTCCCTTAGACGATTAACAAAAACCTGTCTTGACATAGTCGCCATCACGGCCTGCGATGGGCATCAGAACATGACACAACCGTTGAGATACAGGAACAATTTGTATCTACAGTTAACATCATTTGCTGAATAAGAATGATCACCAATGGGCAGCAGCGTGCGGTGAACACCTTTCATGGCTTGGTTTTGAAGTTTGCTAATTTGATCAAAGTTCGCCTTTGCTGCTGTTGCCCATGCCGCAATGCCATATTCGAGAACTGGTCTCACTCTTCCAGTGTACAGTTTCGCCTGTTCCCCAACTTGTGCTAGCAAGTTTCCTCATGATTGCCATTCTTTGTCTGGCTCTCATTCGGTTTCTCTCGATCTGACTTTTCCATGTCATGCACCGATCAAATGTGACTCCCAGGTAGTTTTGGTTGCCGTTTGTCCGCAGATATTTGCATTTAAGACTTATTTTGGTGTTCTGGGGTTTGTTTGAAAGCGAGAATATCGTACACGTTGTTTTTTCCTCATTTATTTTGACCAGCCATGAGTTCGCCCACTCCTCCAACAATGTTAGGGCCTGCTGCATCCGATTGCTTGCTATGGTGAGATTTTTTTCAGACGTCCACATAGCCAGATCGTCTGCAAACATGGAGCTGTAGACTCTTTTTGGTAGATTCTCTGTGATGTTGTTTATATACACCGGGAAAGGTGTTGGTGACAGTACTCCCCTTTGGTGTACTCCCTGCTCAAGTGTCACTTTTTTGCTCATCTGCTATTGTACTTGAACTATGGATGTTCTGTTTTCGAGGTAGTCGCTGATCCATCTGTACATTTTCCCACAAACTTCACTTCTTCGTAGCTTGACTTTAAGTCCCTTTATCCACACCTTGTCAAATGCCTTCTCTAAATCCACCCAAACCGCTACTGTGTGTTTTTTCTCCTGGTAAGCATCATCTATTAACTGGGCTATGAGAGTGATCTGGTCCTCAGTGGATCTGTGCTGTCTAAAGCCTGCTTGCTGTGGAATTAGTATGTGTTTTTCTTCCAGATGCCACATCAGTCTGGTGTTTATCACACGTTCCATCAGTTTACCTACACAGCTCAGTAGACTGATAGGCCTGTATCCATTTGGATCTGTTCTATCTTTTTCTTTCTTTGGTACTGGTATAAGTACAGCGTCTTTTCATGTCTGATGTACAATTCCCCTTTTCCAGCTTTGGTTCAGGACTGATAGTAACTTCCTCTTTGCTATTTGGCCCAACTCCATCAGCATTTCGTGTTACCCCATTTTTTCCGGGCGATTTCCTTTTCTTTAGAGTTCTCATGGCCTCTTCCTTTTCATTCATTGTTAGTATTGCCATCATGTGCTCCTCTGGTGCCATATTGATGTTGTCGTGGCTCTTTTGTTCTTCACCATTGTCTGTGTGCCTGTCTGTAGGGACATCAATGTGGTTTGCTCTGGCATAGTGTTCGTTCTATAAAGGCGTTTGCTGCTTTTTTTTTTCCAGTAAGCATGTTGTCGCCATGCTTGATGGTAATTTTTTTATTTGATGGTGTTTCGTCATTCATGGCTCTGACTAACTTCCATAGTTTGTTCTCTTCTTTATCTAAATTGAGGCTTTCTGTTTTATTTTTCCAGCTGTCTCTTGTTATATGGTTTAGTGTTCTTTTGTATTTCGCCGTGATAGCCTTGAGGGCGATATTTGCCTCCATATATTGTTCTCTCTCTGCCCTGTTCCTAGCATTTGAGACTTCGTCTTCCGCTTTCTGCAATTCATCAATCCAATATGGCTTGTAGTTTTTCCTTGCCCCTCTTGGGATGGTTTCGGTGGTTGCTTGCATTATTGCTTTGCTTAGGCTTTCCACCATAGGTTTCATATTGTTATTCCATGTGTTGATGGTTTCATATAGCCGATCTGTCAGAATTGCAAATCTGTCCCAGTCGGCTCGTTTATAGTTCCAACGTGGGAGCGCTTTTATTTCCTGTGGGCCTACTTCCATATCAATTTCTAGCCTAATTGGCCTACCTGCCAATTGGTTGAGCACCTGGCCGTCTATTTTGTGGTGAATATCAACCATGGAAAAGGCCAAGTCTGGAGCAGAGGTGGTATGCCATTTTCTAGAATAGAAGATAGGACTGTCCTCCAGCCTATTGAAAAGATAGAGATTTGTGTCTATCTCCCAGTCTTCCACTTCATCACCTCTGTTGTCTGTGTCCGAATATCCCCATCTCTCCGAGTGGCTGTTGAAGTCTCCATTTACTAGGCAGCTGGAGTTCTTGATTTCCATACTCGAGAGCGACAGGTATTTGTTGGGTGGGCCATACAGGTTGAAGATGCGGATCTTCGTTTCTTGTGTCATTATGTCGAGTCCTACAATTTCTGCTTATCCAGTGTGATTGACAGCTACCGCGCTCCTCGGTATGCAGTTACGTGTTAATATCAGAACCCTTCCTTTGTCAAGACTGTAACATGCTAAAGCAACTGCGTTGTGAATACTGACCCACGGAGATGAACCCACACATACACACTTTTGTGAGAGTCTTGAAGAACTCCCCACCACAGTAGACTTTGTCCATAGAACTGGCCTTTTCGTGTAGACTTAATACAATTGTCGGTGAGCTAGAAAAAGAAGGAAAAAAAGAAGAAAAAGAAGAAGAGAAAGAAGAAGAAAAAGAAAAGAAGAAGAGAAAGATAAAATAAGAAAAAGAAGACGAAGAAAAAAAAGAAGACGAAAAAGAAGAGAAAGAAGAAGAAAAATAAGAGAAAGAAAAAGAAGATAAACATGAGTAAATAGTACTACCCGATATTGCCCGAAGAAGATTTGAATGTTTAAATGAAGTATATTGTTAAAAAGCAACTAATCTGATTGGCAAACATCCGGCCAGTCTCTAAACCCTGATCTATGGGTGAGAGAGCTGGAGTGTGTACGCCAAACACGCCAGGAGGTTGAATCATTTCTACATGACACATACTCCAAATTGGCTACAAGACCACATCACAAATAACCATACTCTTTTCATTACTACTACACTATTCATACACTTTTGTAGAAATTTAAAGTGAGATAGACTGGCCAAGTTTCTCGAATGTCAAGTGAAAGGTTCCAAAAGAAACTTCTGTTTAGCGAGCTTAGCGATGTAAGGCGATCACCTGGACGTCAATAAAAGCGATTCAGTGAATCCTGGCAGTAAATCGTTTAGCCTGAAAAAGGCGAGGCCAAAAAAGAGCCTTGCATGCAGTTAGCGAGGGTCGACGGGCGATCAGGTTGAAGTATAGAGTAGAAAGAAAACCAGCACCAGCTGGTGTTGGCTTAATCTGTCATGCACACATCCGCCCACAGACTTAAGGGCGCAGTATGACACATGATGATGATGGTTATTCTCATCGACGGCGATAAGCCCATTATTATTGTCATGATCATATTTCTTCAAAATCAAGTAAATACCGGATCAAGATGGTGAGCAGCGCATGAGCTGCAGCGGTCATTGAGCCATAGCTGACTGATAGTGTAAGGGCTAGCGAACCGGAGCTGCCAAGGCCGTTCTACACGTCCGCGCAGTATTCTTGAAAACAGGCTGCAACAGAGCAGACTGGCTAAGGAGAAGGGATTGAAGAGGGAATGCTAACCCGGTACTCAAAAATGCTTGCTGAAGTCGGATGTGTTGGACCGAAAGGTGCAAATATCGACATAATGCATTCCGTTCTCTGGACTGCGTTCTACTACTTAGGCCCGTGTCAGGGTTTGGTAGCGGGAGATGGAGAACAAACGAAGCCAAGACAAGTAAATACATTTAATATTCATCAGTTTATTGGCGTCTCAGTAACTGATCATCATGCGCCTGGCGCCCTGGCGAAGTTTGCCCAACTCTGTCTCCCGTATTTCGACACAGTCTGCTATGGCTGCAAACGCCGGTACGTGAGTGGCAGTCCCTGTCGCAGATCGTACAACGGGGCTGAGGAGGCTGACTTGCCGGGGTGTTCCCCGATCTTTTCAGTCGTGCCCATTTCTCTGGATCCAGATGGCCTCTACAAGCGTCGGCAACTACTGTGCACCTCCCAACTGACTGTCTGCAATCGACTCAATCCTGAGCTTTTGGCTTGGATGTCGCATGACGTCATATCCATCTTGAATACGTCCTTGAATCGCGGTGTGGGGTAGTCGATTCCTTTAGCTGCAGTGATCAGTTGTCCATAAAATATATCATATAACAGCCTTTACAATGTAGGTAAATATACACTCGCGAGCATACGACTACTCTAAGACAGATGCACAGAAGATGAAAGATACAGACAGCCACATAAACTGGAAAGATATTGTCAGAGGTACAGACGTTGAAAAAGAGGCAGAGTGTTTCAAAACACTTTTAGAACAACTAAAAGTCGAATATGTTCCATGTATGTAGGTAAACACCAATCATAAAAAGTGGATTACTAGATTTGTAGCTAAATGTACAAGAGCTTAAAATAAAGCCTGGACAATGTATATAAAGGCAAGTAAATCAAAAGTAATATATTACAAATATTTGGACAAGCAAAACATAGCTCAGAAAGTAAATAAAGCAGCAAAAATAGACTTCGAAAAAAATTTACTAATAGGATCAAGACTGATGGTGAAAACTTCTTTTCTAATGTTAGAAATAAACAAAGACCTAAAGACAAGGTAGGCTTTCTTATAGACAGTACAGTGACAATAAGCAGAGAAAATATGGAGATAGCTAATCTAATAAATCAATACTTATGCACAGTCTATACAAAAGAACACTCCTCCAAGATACCAGAGCCTATACATATTTTAAAATGTCAAATGGAAATAGTGCGTTTAAAATCATTCTATATTACGGAGGAAATGGTTCTAAAAAGATTGGAAGGATTAAAAGTGGATAAATGTACAGATCAAGATGGTATCCATTCATCAATGCTATTTGAAGTATAGACTAACTAGTTAAGCCATTGGCTATATTATTTTCTCAATCACTTGCAAAATGGATTGTTCCAAGAGATGTGAAAGATGCAGGAGTGATTCCCTTATTCAAAAGAGGAAAGAAATCAGATCCAGCTAATTAAGTAAGTTTAACGTGCATAGTCTGTAAATTGTTAGAGTCAATAATGAAAGAAAACATTGTAATGCATCTAGACATGTTAAATATAATCAGAAATAGTCAGCATGGGTTTACTAGAGGGAGACCGTGCTTAACAAATCTTTTGGAGTGCATGGAGGTGATTACTAAAATCATAGATAAGGGAGAACCAGTGAATGTTATTTATCTAGATTTTGCAAAGGCTTTTGATATAGTACCTCATCAACGATTATTTAAAAAGTTAAAATCACATGGGATAGATGAGCAGGTTGCCGATTGGATTGAAAGTTGGTTAACGGGAAGAAGACAGCGATTGACATAAATAAGGAGTACTCTGAGTGGTGTGAAGTAAAAAATGGAACAAAATTACAGAATTGGCGAGAACAATACTAGAATGATATATAATGAAAGGGACACAGGGGTAATAATAGAGCATACAGGTAAGGTGAGTGAGCAAGTCCAGGTAGCAGTGAATAAGTCAAATGCAACGTTAGGTATAATTTTAAAAAAAGAAATATTTAACATAGGAGTAATGAGGTGATTGACAAACTGTATAAAGCATTAGTTAGACCTAGATCGGAGTACTGTGTACAGATGTGGAGTCCTTATCGTACAAGATCTATAAATATGCTTGAAAGGATACAAAGAATAGCGACAAAACTGATGGTGGGATTCCAGAATTACAGTTACGAGGAAAGACTCAGAAAAACCGGCCATTAGTGTCTAGAAAAGAGAAGAATTAAACCTGACTTAATCTAAGTTGATAAGATAATCACAGGAAAAGTTAAATTAGACTATAACAATTTTTTCAAAATACAACCATCAGCGAGAACAAGAGGGCACAGATACAAATTAAGTAACGAAAGGTCCAAATTGGACACAGGACATTTTTTAAAATTCAGACAGTGGTGAATGCTTGGAATGCTTTGCCCCAGGAAATAGTGGAGGCAGAGACAGTTAATGCATTTAAGAATAAATATGATGTACATAGTTATTAGAGCAGGGTAATGCAAATGGGACTGGTTGTCTACAGACTCTGATGAGTTTTCTAAACCAATATAAAAACGTTATGTTAAGTTAAGTTATGCCGTGTTTGTTAGCTTACTAAGTACGTTTTATGATTGTGCTAACTTTTTGTTTTACCGCTTCACATTGTTCTTTGTAGGACAATGTGCGATCCATTGTAATTCCTAGGTACTTAGGTGTATCTTTATGTTTAAGTTTATGCCCCTGCCAACTAATCTTTCAAACTCTCAAGGCTATTCTTACATCCTGTTGCAGCCCGCCACTTAACCTCTTTTACAGGACGCACAAAAAATTAATCTTACATATTACGGGCATTCTACAACAACAATAAATACAACAACAATAACAACAACATGATGATATGGCTTTTGAAGTCAGGATATCGGCTATTTCATTCTTATAAACTGTGCAGGAGGAATGATTTCAAGAAATGCTATCTCGGCATAGATAAAGTCACACACTAACTCTAACCACTTTCATAAAGCTGTAGAAACTGATTCACATTTCTAATCGTGTTTACTTGCTCTCAACTCTGTCAAATGATATTCTCATTAATAACTAAACCTGTACGTCGCTAAGTATCATTGAAGGAAATGTGGCGGCTACATGAGTTGGCCACCCCACCTCATAAAAAGCTGAGGCCTAGTACAGTGAAGTCTCTAACACTTCAACCTCGACATCAATGATTGCGAAAGGATTACCTTTTCCTTTTCATGTTAAAATCATTTACATCGAATACCAGTACCAAAGAAAGAAAAAGATAGAACAGATCCAAATTTGATACAGGCCTATCAGTTTACTGAGCTGTGTAGGTAAACTGATGGAGCGTATGATAAACATCAGACTGATGTGGCACCTAGAAGAAAAACACATATTAATTCCACAGAAAGCAGGATTTAGACAACACAGATCCACTGAGGATCAAATCACTCTCATAGCGCAGAAAATAGAGGATGCTTACCAGGAGAAAAAGCATACAGTAGCGGTTTTGGTGGATCTAGAGAAGGCATTTGACAAGGTGGGGAAAGAGGGACTTAAAGTCAAGCTATAAAGAAGTGAAGTATCTGGACAAATGTACAGATTGGTCAGCCACTATCTCGAAAACAGAACAGCCAGAGTTCAAGTACAAGGGAAGATGAGTAAAAATGTGACACTGGAGCAGGGAGTACCCCAAGGAGGAGTACTGTCACCCACACTTTCTGGTGTATATAAACAACATAATAGAGAATATATTAAGAAGAGTCCACAGCTCCATGTTTGCAGACGATCTGGCTTTGTGGACCACTGAAGAAAATCTCACCATAGCAAACAATCGGATGCAGCAGGCCCTAACATCGCTGGAGTAGTGGACGATGAGGCAGACAGACTGGCTAAAGAAGGTGCAAGGTTACCACAACCAGAATCTAGTGTGACCTACGAAGAGTTCAAAAGGTTTATTAGGGCCAGATACATGGTAAAATGGGAAACAGAGCATACTGGCTACACAAAAAAATGATGCCTACTACCAGTTGAACAGAAGAGAGCAGGTCGTGGTCTTCAGACTCCGCACAGGCCACAACAGACTGAGGTACCATCTCTTCAATAAACTGAAGAAAGGTGGTACTGACGAATGCACCTGTGGTACAGGGAAAATGACCGCGGAACATCTGCTGCAAAATTGCCCGACATACGAGAACCAGAGAAAGCACATGTGGCCATCACCAGTGGCAACACTAGACAAGCTCTATGGCAGTGTCGACAGCCTCAGGATAACAGCTGCCTTCTTCGAAAAAATTCAAGTTGACGTCTGACAGCGTACGAAGAAGAAGATTTACCTTGAATTGTTTTTAACACCTGCACAAATTAACAGTCATCTAACAATATTCATATTTCTGTTGTTCCTCCTCTCTCTCTTTCTCTCTCTCTACTTTGGTCTTCTTGGTTATCTGTACTCTCAGCAATCAATGCTGACTACCAACTAATGTGTGACAAATATGAACTGCTGTGATCATATAAGACATTCCAATGTACCCCGCCCACTACCAGTTAAAGGCCAACACAAAATACAGAAGGGATTGAAGCTCACGAGCAAAAACATGCATTTAGAACGTGCCAACCGTAGCGACAATCCGCCCAAGAAACTGTTCATTATGTCAAGGAAAGACTGTCAGAATACAAACACAGCCAACTTGCTGTTTACATTCATGGATACATCGAGTAATATAAATATACTGTAGTCGGGGATGCTGTGGTAGAAACTTCTCTATAAGAGGTTTTAGCTTTTATCAGATGGGGATAGCCAGTTCCCTTCCTCGATGTCTTGGCTTACAATATCACTGATATATAAATTTATTTTTATTACCACCAGGGATGAGGTACTAGAATCTTCATTGTTCTGATACACATACGAATCCATGAACTGGTCAATACGACATGATACCGCACAAAGGACAACAGTCTGTGGTAGAAAAGGGCAAGTCTTCGTCACAGAATCCAGAAATTGAAACCTCTAATCAAACCAAAAACTTCAGGTTTTGTGAAAACCAATTCCTGTTCCTCTATCCTTTCTCCTAACAGTAAATATGGTACTCGTTTACAGCTGGGTTGGCTGGAACAAGTTGCAGCCAGAAAGAAGCAGCCACTCTACCAACGTTGTATCCTACGCTCTACATGTACATATAGTGTGGTCTTATGTTTCCTCTAATAACATGTCTTAATGGGAATCACACCTTTTCTTCTGCTTATCTCACGGAATAATCATTCCTTCATGGTTGTATGCTTAAACATCTATCTAATTGTTCTATTGTAGGTCAATGGCAAATGTTTTGTTATTATTATTGTCATGATTATTATCATCATCATCCTCATCATCTTCTATCAACTTGTGTCGTTAGAAGGCGTGGAAGGGGGTGTAGTTTTATGTCGTGTGCCATCTTCGTCGCCGATCTTGTTGACATCCAGTGTTTCTTTGAACACAGCGAGGGACATAACCAAACAAATACAAAAAATATATAATTAAGAGTTATCCCATCATAAAAAATTTGCGTGAGAGGTTCTGGCTTGGGCGTCTCCCCTCTTTATCCAGGTTACAAACCTTAGAACGAGTGAGCTATGGCCCTACACCAGAACCACATGGACGTGTACATTGGCATCTGTACACTGAAGGCGATAGGTGTTAATTATCCACCCGACCAAATTTCTCACGCTTGTTGTCGTCCTCGTGCACGACATATGGGGAGGAACAGCTCGCGACCCCGGGCGCTCGTCGGCGACGATTGTGACAGCAAAGCCGTGCTTATCACAAGAGCTGAACCTTGAACCTTGACCGGCGTCGAAGTCATGGAGCGAACTAGACAAGTAACTGGCAGAAGACAACACTGGCTGCTCCTGTAGCTGTTAATATTAAGGTTAGAGTTAGCATATATGCTGATGCCTGTTTAAGTTAGCTCTGTTGTGGTGACAGCGACTCGCATATTGTTTTTAAAATGAATTTAATAATATTCATAAAATGCAAAAAAATGTTAGAAATTTCCGAAAGGTAAATTTCGTATGGTATGCTCCATTATACGCAACCGTAACTATTATAAGTATTTGCTTTATTTTCATGTAATTATTAAATGATTTATATTATTGTAGTGCATTTATTACATCCCTTTCTTTTGAATACATTGCCCTTATGACGAAGTAATCATTGTCCGTGTAAATACAGTTCACTACTAGGCCGTGAAACTGTTATCTAGCTAATCAAAGATCCTGTGCTGAAAGTTGTTTATGGTTAAGCGTGTGTGCTACGTTTAAATTGTTCAAGCTTGGATATGTAAAAGCAAATGTATGTAGACTTTTATGTTATAAATTTCTCTAACATACCATTTATAGATTGTTAATCTCATTGTACATATCCAAATTTTAAACTGTAAATTTTTTAGAACAGGACACCCATTACCATCATTTTAAAAACACTAGCCATATGGAATCTTGCATGTTTACTGCTGGCTGAATATATGTAAACATAATATTCATAATGTGGCATAAGAAATACGTAAACATTAAATTGAACCTTATTCCAGTGTGTGTTTGTTTCTTGTTTATTTCTTTATTTCACAAGACGCATAAGTTGCCATATTAACAAATGTAAACAAACAGATATTAAAGTACACATTACTAAAGCCCAGGTATTGATAAAATTGCTCTTTGCTGTCACTCTGTGTATTTATGAAATATTCGAATACTGACACTATTAACATACACCAAATTGAAAGCATGGTAGTAATACATATCTTATTATTGTAAACATACATTTTTGTACGAATGCACATATTTTTTTACGATTGTGTGTGCGTGTGTGTACAACTGTGTAAAACCCTACAGTATTGACAGATTTCCAAAACTACTTATTACGTACTGTTCCTACTGGCATTATAAATGCAGCTCTAGAATTGATTGCAAAACACCTTCGATTGGTTCTGTTGTTGTTGATTCATCCATTAAGCAAATACATACACAGTAGGCGTTTAGCTTGTTTGAAAATGCCAGTCTTTGCAAACCGTCGAAGGGTTTGAGAGTTGATAATGCTATTGTGGTTAACATGTGGGAAGTAAGATTATATGTACGAACGTAAATATTGCTGTGTCACTGTGTGTGTTAACATATGGATAGCAAGATACTGTGTAGAAGATTAAAGCTTTGTGTCAGTCTGTTAATATGTTGATAGTGAGAAACTATGTAGGACATTAAAGCTCTGCGTTAGACTGCTATCAAGCTTGCGGTTGGTGTGCTAACATGTGAATAGTAAAATATCATGTAGAAGATTAAAGATTGGTGTCAATCTGCTAATATGTTGATAGTGAGATACTATGTAGGACATCAAAGCTCTGTGTTAGACTGCTAACAAGCTTGCGATTGGTGTGCTAACATGTGAATAGTAAAATATCATGTAGAAGATTAAAGATTGGTGTCAATCTGCTAATATGTTGATAGTGAGATACTATGTAGGACATCAAAGCTCTGCATTAGAATGCTAACAAGCTTGCAGTTGGTGTGCTAACATGTGAATAGTAAAATATCATGTAGAAGATTAAAGCTTGGTGTCAATTTGCTAATATGTTCATAGTGAGATACTATGTAGGACATTATAGCTGAGTGTTAGTCTACTAACATGTGGATAGTAAGATATTTTCAAGACAGTAAATCTCCAAGTTGGTTTGCATCTGTTGATTTGTAAATAGTAAGACCTTATGTAAGAGATTTAAGCTCAGTATCTGACTCCTAACATGTGGATAGTAAGATAATATGTACACCATTAAATCTTATTGTCTATCTGTTAATATGTAGATAAAGAGATAATATGTAGGACATTAAAACTGAATTTTAGTCCTCTAGCGTGCAAAAATTCTTTATTCCTCTTTGCATTCAGGATCCTTTGGTCATGTTATATCTGCAAGCCAGTAATCATGATGTAGTCCATAATCTTTACCAAGACATAGTGGCTGCACCATAGCTTTTGCCTCAGCTCTGCATTCTTTGGTATCTCATTTCACTAAAACACAGTGAAAGTAAAATGCTATGTAGAACACACATTTTGGTGTTGGTCTGTTAATTTATGGATTGTAGGTACTACGTAAGACTGTAAAATTACATGGCGATCTACATATGTTGCCATGTGGATAGTAAAGTAATATGTAAGGTATCCAATCCTAGTATTGGTCAGTTATCAAATGGATTGTAAGATATTATTTAGGGTATCAAATCTTGGTGCTGGTCTGTTAACATGTGGAGGGTAAGATAATATGTAGGGTATCAAATCTCGGTTCTGGTCTATTAACATGTGAATGGTAAGATAATATTTAGGGTATCAAATCTTGGTGCTGGTCTGTTAACATGTGGATGGTAAGATAATATGTAGGGTATCAAATCTTGGTGCTGGTCTGTCGACATGTGGATGGTAAGATAGTATGTATAACAGTAACGCTAAGTGTTCTTCTGGCATGGGGATTCAAAGATAAAATGTAGGGCTTTGAAGCACAGTGTGGATCTATTAACATGTGATTAGTAGTATAATATGTACAACATTAACGGACATGGTCAGTTAGTTGAGAGGTGGAAAGTAAGATACTATGTGGGACAGTAGAGTTTGTTGTCCGTCTACTTCTTTTGTCCTGTGAATATCAAGATAATATAAAGGACATTGAACCACGGTGTGATTCTGTTTGCACTGTGATAGTCAAATAAAATAATTAAGTCTACTGCATCTCTTTTTGGGGGGAAAGGAAGATACTTTTATTTTGGCGATAAGGCTCAGTGTGGGTTTGTTAATGTATTGATAGTAAAAATGTATTTAGAACATTACAGCTCGTTGTTGGTCTATTGACATGCGGACAGCAGGATGCTGTTTAGGAAATTTATTATTGGTTTCTGTTTGTTAACAAATGGAAGGTCTCACACTTAATAGGACAGAAAAGCTCAGTGTTGGTCTGTTAATACATGTGAACTGTAAGATATTGTGTAGGACACATGTTCTCATTGTTGGTCTGTTAATACATGTGAACTGTAAGATATTGTGTAGGACATATGTTCTCAGTGTTGGCCTGTTAATACATGTGAACTGTAAGACATTGTGTAGGACACATGTTCTCTGTGTTGGTCTGTAAACATGATGATTAGTAAGATATTATGTATGACATTACAGCTCAGTGTTGATGTTTTATCAAGGGGAAAGATAATATATACAACTTTACATCTCGGCTGTTATGCGTTGACATTTGAATATTAAGAAAATATGTAGGACATGAAAGCTCACTGTTCGTATGCTAACAAGTGGATAGTACAATACTATGAGGTAAAGTAATGCTAGCTGTCATTCTGTTAACACGCGGATAGTAAGATACTATGAAGGACATTACTGCTCCGTGTTGGTATTTTGACCTGGGGATAGTAAGATACTATAAAGGACATTACAGATCAGTGTTGGTCTGTTAACAAGCGGAGAGTAAGATACTATGTAGGACATTACTACTCAGTTTTGGTCTGTTTACCTGGGGGAAAAAATATACTATTTAGGACACCTATTCATGAGGTTGGTTTGTTTTCATGTGGATAGTGAGAAAATATATACAACATTATTTCTCAGTTGATGTATATTAACATGTGGATATTAAGAAAATAAGTAGGACATGAAAGTTCACTGTCTGTGTGTTTTGAAGTGGGTAGTTTGATGTTATGTAGAAAAGTGAAGATTGCTTTCATTCTGTTATAACGTGTGGATAGTAAAACAATAGGTAAGACATTACAGATTTGTGTCAGACTGCTATCTTTGTACAGAAATATAAAAAGTAGGTCATTTAAGCTTTTTGTTAGTATGTTAACTTCTGGACAGTAAGATTACATGTAGGACATTAACAAATGGGAATGGTTTGTAAACATGCAAACAGTTAATGCTACATAGGACAATAAAACTCAGTGTCTGTCTGCTAACAGTTGTATAGTTAGATACTATGTACGTCATCTATGCCAAAAGCTCGGTTTTCGGCTATTAACATGCAAATTAGTAATGTACTATGTAGGACATTACAGCTTGTTGTCGGCCTGCTAAGATAGGGATAGTATGATACTTTACAGGACAATTATCTTGGTGTCCATCTGTTAATATACAGACAGTAAGATACTACCTAGGACCTTAAAGCTCAGTGTTAGCCTTCATCTTTTGTCATGCTGATACTAAGATACTATGTAGGAGATTAAAAATCAGATTTGATCTGTTGAAGAGGCGTCAGTGAGATATTTTATAGGACCGTCAAGCTCAGTTTAGATCTGTTAAAGTGGGGTCAGTAAGATATTATGTAGGACACTAATACTTTTAGGTAGGTTTGTTAACATGGGGATTGTAAAATGCTATGCAGGACAGTAAAGTTAGGTGACTGTTCGTGTATGTTACTGTTGGGATACTCAGACAGTATGTTAATATGTAGACAGTAAGATCCTATGTATCACATTAAATCTAAAGAATCGGTTGGTTATATGAGGACATTAAGATAATATATAGGACACTGAAGCTTAGTGTAATTCTGTTGACATGGTGACAGTTTGTTTGTTTTTGTTTTTTTTTGAGTTCGCCTTATTTGTCTAATCGCCAAGGTGGTGTACATTGTACTGTGGTTTTTATTTTGCGCCTGTCGACCAAGTGCTACCAACTTCAACATGCATTTTATGTAAGGGTCTGCTTCCTCTTGCATTTTCTAAGAATTCGCTTCCTTGGGGTAACGGCGCTGTGATGGGGATTGAATCCAGCACCTTTGGGTTTTGAGCTGTGCCACTTAACCACTAGGCCACACCGTCCCCATGGTGACAGTAAGATAATATGTAGGATATTAGCGAATAGCATCGGTCTGTTAACATTTAGATAGTAAGATTTTATGTAGTACATTACAGCTTGCTATTAGGTCTGCTAACATTTAGAAAGATAGATTTTATATTAGGACATTACAGCTTTATGTTAGTCTGTTGACATGGAGACTGTAAAATGCTATGAATGACATTAAAACATGTGGATAGTACAATATCATGTAGGATAGCAAAGCTCAGAGTCGGGCTGATGACATGGGTACAGTAAGATATCTTCTTCGAAGTACGCTGTCAGACATCAACATGAATTTGTTGAAGAAGAAGAAGAAGTAAGATAGTGTGTAGGACATTAAAATTTACTGTCGGTTTGTTAACACGTGGATAGTAAGATATTATTTTTAACAGTAAAGCATGGTGTCTGCTTGTTAACATGTGAATAGTAAGATATTATGTAGGACATTCAAGCTCTGTGTTGGCCAGTTGACTTGTGAATAGTAAGATATTATGTACGGCATTCAAGCTCTGTGTTGGCCAGTTGACTTGTTAATAGTAAGATACTCTGTAGGACATTCAAGCTCTGTGTTGGCCAGTTGACTTGTGAATAGTAAGATACTCTGTAGGACATTCAAGCTCTGTGTTGGCCAGTTGACTTGTGAATAGTAAGATATTATGTACGGCATTCAAGCTCTGTGTTGGCCAGTTGACTTGTGAATAGTAAGATACTCTGTAGGACATTCAAGCTCTGTGTTGGCCAGTTGACTTGTGAATAGTAAGATACTCTGTAGGACATTCAAGCTCTGTGTTGGCCTGTTGACATGTGGATAGTAAGATACTCTGTAGGACATTCAAGCTATGTGTTTGCCTTTTGACATGTGGATAGTAAAATACTCTGTAGGACATTCAAGTTCTGTGTTGACCTGTTGACATGTAGATAGTAAGATACTCTGTAAGACATTCAAGCTATGTTGCCCAATTGACATGTGGATAGTAAAACACTATGTAGGACATTAAAGCTCTGTGTTGGCCTGTTGACATGTGGATAGTAAGATACTCTGTAGGACATTCAAGCTATGTGTTTGCCTGTTTACATGTGGCTAGTAAAATACTCTGTAGGACATTCAAGCTCCATGTTGGCCTGTTAACATGTGGATAATAAGATACTCTGTAGGAAATTAAAGCTCTGTCTTGGCCTGTTGACATGTGGATAGTGAGATATTCTGTAGGACATTCAAGCTCTGTGTTGGCCTGTTAACATTTGGTTAGTAAGATTCTCTGTAGGACATTCAAGCTCTGTGTTTGCCTGTTTACATGTGGATAGTAAGATACTCTGTAGGACATTCAAGCTCTATGTTGGCCTGTTGACCTGTGGAAAGTAAGATACTCTGTAAGACATTTAAATTCTGTGTTGGCCTGTTAACATGGTGGCAGTAAGGAACTATGTAGGACATGAAAGTTTTGGGTAAGTCTAACATCTGGATAGTGGATACTGTGCAGTGCATTCAATCTAGAGTTGGTTTGTTAATATGTGGATTGTAAGATCATGTGTAAGACATTAAAGCTGTCTGTCAGTCTGATGCCATTGGGATTGTACAATACTTTGAAGAACAATAAAACTTGGTATTGATCTGTTAATATATAGATAGCAAATTACAATGTAGGACTGTAAAGTTTCGAGTCAGTGAACTTATGTTTAATGGGGATAGTGCGATACTTTGTAGGACAATACCGTTTATTGTCTGTATGTTAATATTCATATAGTAAGGTATTATATAAAAGACTGTTACCATGTGCTTGGGTAGATACTGTGTAGGACATCAAAATTTAATGCTGGAATGATAGTCTGTGGATAGTAAGATACTATATATATGACATTAAAACTTGATGTAGCATAGTAAGATACTAGCTAGGACTGTAATGCCTAGGGTGAGTTTGTTAAAATATGGATAGTAAGATACTAGTTAGAACTGTAATGCCTAGGGTCAGTTTGTTAACATGTGGATAGCAAGATACTATTTCCATAGTGTCGGTCTGTACATTCTATAAATTGCTGAGCGATTATAGTAGTAAAACTGGGAGAGTTCAAAACGTAGTTCCCTCATGTTCCAGTCTCTCTCTTATCGCCTGTGGAGTATAAAAAATAGATAGGAATGGTTAAAATACCGCTATGGAACAAAATCAAGAACCTAACCTACGTTAGATACAGAAATTACATACAATGAGACTAAAGCATTCATCAGGGCAACGTACAGTGCAAAATGGAGAAAAAAAAACGACACCCTGGCCACATAGATTATCATTCTCCGGCTACGCACAGGTCACAACAGTCTGAGATGTCATCTGTACAACAAGTTCAATTCAAGATTGGTACTACAGACCTTCGTGCCTGCGGCACAGCCCCCATGAAGGCAGAACATATTTTGCAGTCATGTCCACAGTATACCGACAAAAGAAGTAGCATTTGGCAACAGCTAGTGTCCTTCCACGAGAAGCTGTACAGAAGCGTAGAGAGCCTTGAGTCGACTGATGACTTCGTTAGAGTCATAGAAGTTGATGTCTGAAGACGCACGAAAAAGCAGAAGAAGAAATGAACCAGTCGATGCTTCCCGTTGGATCCACTACTAGGGAATTGCATGTTTACATTCTGATTCGCATTATTCGTTTATAGGTCTAGTGATATTGCGAGCTTAATATCTGAGTAGCAAAATGCCCCTTTGTCGCTATGTGCATTCACAAGCAAAAACAACTAGTATTCTCTGTATAAGCAATATATGTCCTCTAATCCCACTGTATGGACGGCGTACTACAGTAAACATCCCGAATGATTCTGGATCTTTGGGCATGGCAATGACAAAAATAGGACCAATGCCCTACATAGAGCATGTCATAAGAGGCGACTAACTGTGTGACATGACACAACACCGGCCATGCTTAGTTGGTTTGTTAAGAGCAGCATAGATGGCGCCTAACAGGATGCGTGTCAAGTTGGTCTAGTGTTTGAGTCTTTTAAGATGGACTCGCAGATCTATTAACCAAACTTCTTGGCACTTGTCTTAACACAGCGGAGTAATAAGCTGCTCGAGCCTAACACGCTAAGCAGGAAATCCTCATCCCTCCTTTATCCAGCTCACACCACAGCTGGGACCTCCACAGGGTCATCTTCCCTTGTAGAATTACAGGTCTACTAAGACTAAGATTAATATAAACACATAATCTTACAAATACTATTTCTTTTGTTGCAGATTCTGCACTTTACACTATACGAAATACAAGACCTCACCACTAATGGAGTCTCCCGCGGAACACCTGGCTGAGACATTTCGATTCTACTCCGTCTTCCTCCACGCTGCCCGAGACTCACCAAACGTTGCCGTGGACGATCAACACGAAAGACAATGGTTGAGTATGAGGAGTACCTGACTTGACTTAAAACACAAGGCAACGACTCTAGCTGGCCATCTATCTTCTCGGCACACCCCCATGACATCAGAACACATTTTACAGCCCTGCCCATCGTTTATCGACAAGAAGTAGCATTTGGCAACAACCAGTGTCCTTCCACGAGTAGCTGTACAGAAGTGCTCGGACCCTCAAGTCAACTGCTGCCTTCGTTAGAGTAATTGAATTCGAGGTCTGAAGACGAACAAGGAAGATCTCTTTTCTTGACATTTTTTTCGCGCCAGCCGAAGCAAATCAGTACAAGTACAGTCAAACTCCATCAAGATGACTTCAGCAAAAAGCTTTGCATGATCTTGCAGTAGGAGTTTATGTAACAGTTTACTTGCATGTTGAGGTTGCTATCCTCATGCACAACTCTCTTTAGTCACGCCTTTCAATACATGCATCGAGTTCAATCAATCAAATCAGAACAAAAAGGCATAGCTTCAAATTAAATAAAGAAAGGTCAAGATTGGATATTTGGAAATATTTCTTTAGTCAGAGAGGGGTGAATGCTTGGAATGCATTTCCAAGAAAGTGATGGAAGCAGAGGCAGTTGATGCATTTAAAAATACATTGGATGCGCATAGCTTATTGAGCAAGGAAATGTAAATGAAACTGGTTGCGTACATACTCTGCATAGTCTTCTAAACCAGTATAAAGACGTTAAGTTAAGTTAAATCAAGATCACTCATCTCTTTTTGTTGAAGCACAGGTCCAGCATTGTATTTGACTTACCATAACCAGCTTTTAGGAAAGACTTTTTCTAGTTATTTGCAGTAGGGTAGCGATAATTTGTACATTTTGAGATTGCCACATCCATGGACAACTCTTAGTCCTCGCGTTCAACATGCAATGAATGTTTTGGCCACTCAGGAGAAATACATACATAGCTCACCTTAAGATTGTTTGCCCTTGACCTACTGTGACAGTATTCTGTGGCGGTTATATTCTACCATTCTCAGTAAGGGACCCCGGATACACTATGAGAGGTCATGTTATTGATAGATTTGAAACAAGCAGCGATAACGATAGAAAAGATATGAATTTGGAATTGCATGTGTTAAGCTTTTATAGAAGTGTTCATACGTGGTTGCGAAGTTTCGATGGCTCACAAACAAAACATGTATGTGTTCAGATTCCTGATCTGACAGGGTCGTACACCTATTAAATTTCGTGCTGAATATGGTTTAACCAGGCTCTAAAGTGCAAAACACAGAACAATATACTGCCTCTTAGGAACCACGGTAAACGAGGCAAAAAAAAGAAATATAGCTTTTTAGTGTTTTCTCCAGTATCGCATTCTGTTTTTTTATTATATGGCTTGCTGGCTTAGGGTCGTTCGTTCTCAATCTTGCACCACCAAGCCCTGATATGGCTTAAGTAGCAGAATGTTGTCCAGAGAACGGAATGCAAATGTGCTGATCGGTGTGGACTGCACAGAACACGGCCAGGCACTTGAGCATCCGTGGTCAACCACTGCACCCGAGCTCATATCTAGTCGTCCTGACTTTTTCTTGCCACTGGTTAAAGTTGGCAAAAAGTAAAGGCTCGTGATGGACGAAAAACATTGTGATTGAACCTGACGCAACGTCCTGGACAATATGGTGTGCTTGACCGGACTAGCGTTTCAGTTACCAACAGATATTATCTTAAATATCACTAACCTCTAGCTGATTGCTAGCATAACCGGCACTTCTGAAATTATGCAATGATGTTTATAAATGAAAATAGTATTTGCTAGATCTACGTCAACAATAAAGTCACATATATTTTTGTATACCATAACAAGCATTATTACAAAGCACAAAAAATCGCTCACTTTCATCATTATCATCACTATTATCATCATCATCATCTTCATCATCATCATCATCATGTTGCATGTCATTTGAAGAAAATCATTTTCACAACAACCGATCTGTAACTCGATCTCAAGCCAGAAGTATCGTCTCTATCGTTGTCATCGTCAGGACCTCCGTGATTTCTTGTTTCCATCTTTTCATCGGTCTGCTTCAGCCCCGCTTTCCAAGGTCCAAACCCTCCTGTATCGTTCTTTCTAGGTCAGTATGGCGTTTGATGTGGTCAAACTATTATACAGCAAAGCAAGTGGTCATTTTCACAGACAACCTAGCAGTATAATGGCCCTCAAGAGCCCAGTGATTAAAAAAAAAGCAGTCCAATGGACACCAGCCCACCGAGACATTCCAGGCAACGGGGAGGCGGACAACTCGCCAGAGAGCGAGGAATGCTGCAGCAGAGTGATACAGAAATCACATACAATGAAACTAAAGCATTCATCAGGACAACGTACAGTGCAAAATGGAAAATAGGATCACATTGGCCACATAGAAAACGATGCCTACCATCAACTCTCCAGGCGAGACCAGGTGATCATTTTCCGGCTACGCACAGGTCACAACAGACTCAGATGCCATCTGTACAACAAGTTCAAGATTGGCACTACAGGGATTTGTGCCTGCGGCACAGCCCCCATGAAGGCATAATATATTTTGCAGTCATGTCCGCTGTATACCGACAAAAGAAGTAACAATTGGCAACCGCCAGTGTCCTTCCACGAGAAGCTGTACGGAAGCGTACAGAGCCTTAAATCGACTGCTGCCTTTGTTAAAATCATTGAAGCTGAGGTCTGAAGACGAACGAAGAAGCAGAAGAAACTATTTTAGCTTTCGAGACAAGATCTTGTTTACTAACCAATTTTGCTTGAAATTAAGTAGGATCTATAGTATATATATATCTCTCTTTATCTATATCTCAAGCAGATGTGGATATATTGAGATCGGATTTAGATAAAATTCGAGAGGGGTTTGTAGGTTCGCAAATGGAGTTTAATGTAGATAAATGTACAGTCATCCACATGGGTAGATCCAATATGAAACATAATTACATAATGGGAGAGAACAATATTAGAAAGATAGATAAGGAAAGGGACTTGGAAGTTATACTAGATCATACAGGTAAGGTGAGTGAGCAAATTCAGGTAGCAATTAAAAAGGCAAATGCAATGTTATGTATGATAAACATAAATATTAAACATAGGAGCAAGGAAGTGATAGTCAAACTGTATAAAGCATTAGTTAGACCTAGATTCGAGTTATATGTACAGGCGTGGAGTCATTATCATAGAGGGGATACAAACATGTTGGAAAGAATACAAAAAAGAGCGACATAGCCGATAGTGGGATTGCAGAATTACAGTTATGAGGAAAAACCGGCCTACAGTGTCTAGAAGAGAGAAGAATTCGTGGTGACTTAATACAGGCTTATAAGGTGATCAGAGGAATGGATACATTAGACTATAACAAGTTTTTTAAAAAAAACAACAGCCACCAAATAGAACAAGAGGGCATAGTTATACATTAACTAAAGAGAGGTCCAGATTCGATATTAGGAAATATTTTTTTAATTAGAGAATGGTGAATGCTTGGAATGCATTGCCAAGGGAGGTAGGGGAAGGAAGGACAGTTAATGCATTTAATAATACATTGGATGCGCATAGCTTTTAGAGCAAGGTGATGAAATGAAACTGTATGTATACAGATTCTGCAGAGTCTTCTAAACCAGTTTAAGGACGTTAAGCTAAGTTAAGGATATCTGCATTTTTCCTTTTTGCTATCCATGGTATTTTGAGCACTTTTCTATAGTCCTTTAGTTCAAAAGATGCAATCCTTTTCTTAAGTGTTTGTGTGGGGGTCCACGTTTCACATCCGTATGTCTTCATCGGTACAATGCAAGTTCACAGAATAGTTATTTTCATTTTATTAATGTTCTGTCATCAGTTTCTCATTTTATTGAACCTCTGCATTGCCGTAGCCATTGGCGTTATAACTGAGCCGAGGTACTCAAAGCTTGTGACTTTCTCAATCTTCTGTTGTTCTAAAATAACTTTAGGTTTGGTCCTTGCCTTGCCTGTGATCGTTATCTTGGTTGTACTTTAAATTCAGGTATAGATTTTGGACTTCGTTGAGTTGTGTTTACGCTCATCAGTACTTTTACATTTTGCTAGTAGTTAGACCCACCGGGCTAGATCGCACGTGGACACAGTCCTGGTGTGAACAGACTATCTACAATGCGGTTAGTAAACTAGCCTTATCTTGTAAAGCGAGCTATGCAAGTTTTTATTCCATTTCCAACAATATATCTCTGCAAATATGGATTTTCGACATTTGTAGCAAAAACGAAAAACAAATCTAAACCGATTAGATGTCTAACATGGCAAACGTGTGGTTTGTACAACACACCAGTTGAATCCTCTTCGAGAAAGAGAAACAACAAGCCTTCACGCGGTCAGCATTTCTTGATCTTTGTGACCCGTTCTTCAGCCTTGCATATATACGCAGCACGTTCATTCAAACAATAATGAAATTAACTTTCTTCTATTTTAAATGTATTGTATTTCTATTGAAATTGTTAAGAAAGACACATATATCTCATGTACGTTTGTGTTTGTTTTTTAACTATTTCTATATAACTGGTTCTTTGCTATTGTATTTTAGGTATTTAAAAACATTATTCCGAGAAGGGGTACGTGACATACACTTGACAAGGGAGACCATAGCACACAAATGGCTAACAACTTTCCCTTAGACGATTAACAAAAACCTGTCTTGACATAGTCGCCATCACGGCCTGCGATGGGCATCAGAACATGACACAACCGTTGAGATACAGGAACAATTTGTATCTACAGTTAACATCATTTGCTGAATAAGAATGATCACCAATGGGCAGCAGCGTGCGGTGAACACCTTTCATGGCTTGGTTTTGAAGTTTGCTAATTTTATCAAAGTTCGCCTTTGCTGCTGTTGCCCATGCCGCAATGCCATATTCGAGAACTGGTCTCACTCTTCCAGTGTACAGTTTCGCCTGTTCCCCAACTTGTGCTAGCAAGTTTCCTCATGATTGCCATTCTTTGTCTGGCTCTCATTCGGTTTCTCTCGATCTGACTTTTCCATGTCATGCACCGATCAAATGTGACTCCCAGGTAGTTTTGGTTGCCGTTTGTCCGCAGATATTTGCATTTAAGACTTATTTTGGTGTTCTGGGGTTTGTTTGAAAGCGAGAATATCGTACACGTTGTTTTTTCCTCATTTATTTTGACCAGCCATGAGTTCGCCCACTCCTCCAACAATGTTAGGGCCTGCTGCATCCGATTGCTTGCTATGGTGAGATTTTTTTCAGACGTCCACATAGCCAGATCGTCTGCAAACATGGAGCTGTAGACTCTTTTTGGTAGATTCTCTGTGATGTTGTTTATATACACCGGGAAAGGTGTTGGTGACAGTACTCCCCTTTGGTGTACTCCCTGCTCAAGTGTCACTTTTTTGCTCATCTGCTATTGTACTTGAACTATGGATGTTCTGTTTTCGAGGTAGTCGCTGATCCATCTGTACATTTTCCCACAAACTTCACTTCTTCGTAGCTTGACTTTAAGTCCCTTTATCCACACCTTGTCAAATGCCTTCTCTAAATCCACCCAAACCGCTACTGTGTGTTTTTTCTCCTGGTAAGCATCATCTATTAACTGGGCTATGAGAGTGATCTGGTCCTCAGTGGATCTGTGCTGTCTAAAGCCTGCTTGCTGTGGAATTAGTATGTGTTTTTCTTCCAGATGCCACATCAGTCTGGTGTTTATCACACGTTCCATCAGTTTACCTACACAGCTCAGTAGACTGATAGGCCTGTATCCATTTGGATCTGTTCTATCTTTTTCTTTCTTTGGTACTGGTATAAGTACAGCGTCTTTTCATGTCTGATGTACAATTCCCCTTTTCCAGCTTTGGTTCAGGACTGATAGTAACTTCCTCTTTGCTATTTGGCCCAACTCCATCAGCATTTCGTGTTACCCCATTTTTTCCGGGCGATTTCCTTTTCTTTAGAGTTCTCATGGCCTCTTCCTTTTCATTCATTGTTAGTATTGCCATCATGTGCTCCTCTGGTGCGATATTGATGTTGTCGTGGCTCTTTTGTTCTTCACCATTGTCTGTGTGCCTGTCTGTAGGGACATCAATGTGGTTTGCTCTGGCATAGTGTTCGTTCTATAAAGGCGTTTGCTGCTTTTGTTTTTCCAGTAAGCATGTTGTCGCCATGCTTGATGGTAATTTTTTTATTTGATGGTGTTTCGTCATTCATGGCTCTGACTAACTTCCATAGTTTGTTCTCTTCTTTATCTAAATTGAGGCTTTCTGTTTTATTTTTCCAGCTGTCTCTTGTTATATGGTTTAGTGTTCTTTTGTATTTCGCCGTGATAGCCTTGAGGGCGATATTTGCCTCCATATATTGTTCTCTCTCTGCCCTGTTCCTAGCATTTGAGACTTCGTCTTCCGCTTTCTGCAATTCATCAATCCAATATGGCTTGTAGTTTTTCCTTGCCCCTCTTGGGATGGTTTCGGTGGTTGCTTGCATTATTGCTTTGCTTAGGCTTTCCACCATAGGTTTCATATTGTTATTCCATGTGTTGATGGTTTCATATAGCCGATCTGTCAGAATTGCAAATCTGTCCCAGTCGGCTCGTTTATAGTTCCAACGTGGGAGCGCTTTTATTTCCTGTGGGCCTACTTCCATATCAATTTCTAGCCTAATTGGCCTACCTGCCAATTGGTTGAGCACCTGGCCGTCTATTTTGTGGTGAATATCAACCATGGAAAAGGCCAAGTCTGGAGCAGAGGTGGTATGCCATTTTCTAGAATAGAAGATAGGACTGTCCTCCAGCCTATTGAAAAGATAGAGATTTGTGTCTATCTCCCAGTCTTCCACTTCATCACCTCTGTTGTCTGTGTCCGAATATCCCCATCTCTCCGAGTGGCTGTTGAAGTCTCCATTTACTAGGCAGCTGGAGTTCTTGATTTCCATACTCGAGAGCGACAGGTATTTGTTGGGTGGGCCATACAGGTTGAAGATGCGGATCTTCGTTTCTTGTGTCATTATGTCGAGTCCTACAATTTCTGCTTATCCAGTGTGATTGACAGCTACCGCGCTCCTCGGTATGCAGTTACGTGTTAATATCAGAACCCTTCCTTTGTCAAGACTGTAACATGCTAAAGCAACTGCGTTGTGAATACTGACCCACGGAGATGAACCCACACATACACACTTTTGTGAGAGTCTTGAAGAACTCCCCACCACAGTAGACTTTGTCCATAGAACTGGCCTTTTCGTGTAGACTTAATACAATTGTCGGTGAGCTAGAAAAAGAAGGAAAAAAAGAAGAAAAAGAAGAAGAGAAAGAAGAAGAAAAAGAAAAGAAGAAGAGAAAGATAAAATAAGAAAAAGAAGACGAAGAAAAAAAAGAAGACGAAAAAGAAGAGAAAGAAGAAGAAAAATAAGAGAAAGAAAAAGAAGATAAACATGAGTAAATAGTACTACCCGATATTGCCCGAAGAAGATTTGAATGTTTAAATGAAGTATATTGTTAAAAAGCAACTAATCTGATTGGCAAACATCCGGCCAGTCTCTAAACCCTGATCTATGGGTGAGAGAGCTGGAGTGTGTACGCCAAACACGCCAGGAGGTTGAATCATTTCTACATGACACATACTCCAAATTGGCTACAAGACCACATCACAAATAACCATACTCTTTTCATTACTACTACACTATTCATACACTTTTGTAGAAATTTAAAGTGAGATAGACTGGCCAAGTTTCTCGAATGTCAAGTGAAAGGTTCCAAAAGAAACTTCTGTTTAGCGAGCTTAGCGATGTAAGGCGATCACCTGGACGTCAATAAAAGCGATTCAGTGAATCCTGGCAGTAAATCGTTTAGCCTGAAAAAGGCGAGGCCAAAAAAGAGCCTTGCATGCAGTTAGCGAGGGTCGACGGGCGATCAGGTGGAAGTATAGAGTAGAAAGAAAACCAGCACCAGCTGGTGTTGGCTTAATCTGTCATGCACACATCCGCCCACAGACTTAAGGGCGCAGTATGACACATGATGATGATGGTTATTCTCATCGACGGCGATAAGCCCATTATTATTGTCATGATCATATTTCTTCAAAATCAAGTAAATACCGGATCAAGATGGTGAGCAGCGCATGAGCTGCAGCGGTCATTGAGCCATAGCTGACTGATAGTGTAAGGGCTAGCGAACCGGAGCTGCCAAGGCCGTTCTACACGTCCGCGCAGTATTCTTGAAAACAGGCTGCAACAGAGCAGACTGGCTAAGGAGAAGGGATTGAAGAGGGAATGCTAACCCGGTACTCAAAAATGCTTGCTGAAGTCGGATGTGTTGGACCGAAAGGTGCAAATATCGACATAATGCATTCCGTTCTCTGGACTGCGTTCTACTACTTAGGCCCGTGTCAGGGTTTGGTAGCGGGAGATGGAGAACAAACGAAGCCAAGACAAGTAAATACATTTAATATTCATCAGTTTATTGGCGTCTCAGTAACTGATCATCATGCGCCTGGCGCCCTGGCGAAGTTTGCCCAACTCTGTCTCCCGTATTTCGACACAGTCTGCTATGGCTGCAAACGCCGGTACGTGAGTGGCAGTCCCTGTCGCAGATCGTACAACGGGGCTGAGGAGGCTGACTTGCCGGGGTGTTCCCCGATCTTTTCAGTCGTGCCCATTTCTCTGGATCCAGATGGCCTCTACAAGCGTCGGCAACTACTGTGCACCTCCCAACTGACTGTCTGCAATCGACTCAATCCTGAGCTTTTGGCTTGGATGTCGCATGACGTCATATCCATCTTGAATACGTCCTTGAATCGCGGTGTGGGGTAGTCGATTCCTTTAGCTGCAGTGATCAGTTGTCCATAAAATATATCATATAACAGCCTTTACAATGTAGGTAAATATACACTCGCGAGCATACGACTACTCTAAGACAGATGCACAGAAGATGAAAGATACAGACAGCCACATAAACTGGAAAGATATTGTCAGAGGTACAGACGTTGAAAAAGAGGCAGAGTGTTTCAAAACACTTTTAGAACAACTAAAAGTCGAATATGTTCCATGTATGAAGGTAAACACCAATCATAAAAAGTGGATTACTAGATTTGTAGCTAAATGTACAAGAGCTTAAAATAAAGCCTGGACAATGTATATAAAGGCAAGTAAATCAAAAGTAATATATTACAAATATTTGGACAAGCAAAACATAGCTCAGAAAGTAAATAAAGCAGCAAAAATAGACTTCGAAAAAAATTTACTAATAGGATCAAGACTGATGGTGAAAACTTCTTTTCTAATGTTAGAAATAAACAAAGACCTAAAGACAAGGTAGGCTTTCTTATAGACAGTACAGTGACAATAAGCAGAGAAAATATGGAGATAGCTAATCTAATAAATCAATACTTATGCACAGTCTATACAAAAGAACACTCCTCCAAGATACCAGAGCCTATACATATTTTAAAATGTCAAATGGAAATAGTGCGTTTAAAATCATTCTATATTACGGAGGAAATGGTTCTAAAAAGATTGGAAGGATTAAAAGTGGATAAATGTACAGATCAAGATGGTATCCATTCATCAATGCTATTTGAAGTATAGACTAACTAGTTAAGCCATTGGCTATATTATTTTCTCAATCACTTGCAAAATGGATTGTTCCAAGAGATGTGAAAGATGCAGGAGTGATTCCCTTATTCAAAAGAGGAAAGAAATCAGATCCAGCTAATTAAGTAAGTTTAACGTGCATAGTCTGTAAATTGTTAGAGTCAATAATGAAAGAAAACATTGTAATGCATCTAGACATGTTAAATATAATCAGAAATAGTCAGCATGGGTTTACTAGAGGGAGACCGTGCTTAACAAATCTTTTGGAGTGCATGGAGGTGATTACTAAAATCATAGATAAGGGAGAACCAGTGAATGTTATTTATCTAGATTTTGCAAAGGCTTTTGATATAGTACCTCATCAACGATTATTTAAAAAGTTAAAATCACATGGGATAGATGAGCAGGTTGCCGATTGGATTGAAAGTTGGTTAACGGGAAGAAGACAGCGATTGACATAAATAAGGAGTACTCTGAGTGGTGTGAAGTAAAAAATGGAACAAAATTACAGAATTGGCGAGAACAATACTAGAATGATATATAATGAAAGGGACACAGGGGTAATAATAGAGCATACAGGTAAGGTGAGTGAGCAAGTCCAGGTAGCAGTGAATAAGTCAAATGCAACGTTAGGTATAATTTTAAAAAAAGAAATATTTAACATAGGAGTAATGAGGTGATTGACAAACTGTATAAAGCATTAGTTAGACCTAGATCGGAGTACTGTGTACAGATGTGGAGTCCTTATCGTAGAAGATCTATAAATATGCTTGAAAGGATACAAAGAATAGCGACAGAACTGATAGTGGGATTCCAGAATTACAGTTACGAGGAAAGACTCAGAAAAACCGGCCATTAGTGTCTAGAAAAGAGAAGAATTAAACCTGACTTAATCTAAGTTGATAAGATAATCACAGGAAAAGTTAAATTAGACTATAACAATTTTTTCAAAATACAACCATCAGCGAGAACAAGAGGGCACAGATACAAATTAAGTAACGAAAGGTCCAAATTGGACACAGGACATTTTTTAAAATTCAGACAGTGGTGAATGCTTGGAATGCTTTGCCCCAGGAAATAGTGGAGGCAGAGACAGTTAATGCATTTAAGAATAAATATGATGTACATAGTTATTAGAGCAGGGTAATGCAAATGGGACTGGTTGTCTACAGACTCTGATGAGTTTTCTAAACCAATATAAAAACGTTATGTTAAGTTAAGTTATGCCGTGTTTGTTAGCTTACTAAGTACGTTTTATGATTGTGCTAACTTTTTGTTTTACCGCTTCACATTGTTCTTTGTAGGACAATGTGCGATCCATTGTAATTCCTAGGTACTTAGGTGTATCTTTATGTTTAAGTTTATGCCCCTGCCAACTAATCTTTCAAACTCTCAAGGCTATTCTTACATCCTGTTGCAGCCCGCCACTTAACCTCTTTTACAGGACGCACAAAAAATTAATCTTACATATTACGGGCATTCTACAACAACAATAAATACAACAACAATAACAACAACATGATGATATGGCTTTTGAAGTCAGGATATCGGCTATTTAATTCTTATAAACTGTGCAGGAGGAATGATTTCAAGAAATGCTATCTCGGCATAGATAAAGTCACACACTAACTCTAACCACTTTCATAAAGCTGTAGAAACTGATTCACATTTCTAATCGTGTTTACTTGCTCTCAACTCTGTCAAATGATATTCTCATTAATAACTAAACCTGTACGTCGCTAAGTATCATTGAAGGAAATGTGGCGACTACATGAGTTGGCCACCCCACCTCATAAAAAGCTGAGGCCTAGTACAGTGAAGTCTCTAACACTTCAACCTCGACATCAATGATTGCGAAAGGATTACCTTTTCCTTTTCATGTTAAAATCATTTACATCGAATACCAGTACCAAAGAAAGAAAAAGATAGAACAGATCCAAATTTGATACAGGCCTATCAGTTTACTGAGCTGTGTAGGTAAACTGATGGAGCGTATGATAAACATCAGACTGATGTGGCACCTAGAAGAAAAACACATATTAATTCCACAGAAAGCAGGATTTAGACAACACAGATCCACTGAGGATCAAATCACTCTCATAGCGCAGAAAATAGAGGATGCTTACCAGGAGAAAAAGCATACAGTAGCGGTTTTGGTGGATCTAGAGAAGGCATTTGACAAGGTGGGGAAAGAGGGACTTAAAGTCAAGCTATAAAGAAGTGAAGTATCTGGACAAATGTACAGATTGGTCAGCCACTATCTCGAAAACAGAACAGCCAGAGTTCAAGTACAAGGGAAGATGAGTAAAAATGTGACACTGGAGCAGGGAGTACCCCAAGGGGGAGTACTGTCACCCACACTTTCTGGTGTATATAAACAACATAATAGAGAATATATTAAGAAGAGTCCACAGCTCCATGTTTGCAGACGATCTGGCTTTGTGGACCACTGAAGAAAATCTCACCATAGCAAACAATCGGATGCAGCAGGCCCTAACATCGCTGGAGTAGTGGACGATGAGGCAGACAGACTGGCTAAAGAAGGTGCAAGGTTACCACAACCAGAATCTAGTGTGACCTACGAAGAGTTCAAAAGGTTTATTAGGGCCAGATACATGGCCAAATGGGAAACAGAGCATACTGGCTACACAAAAAAATGATGCCTACTACCAGTTGAACAGAAGAGAGCAGGTCGTGGTCTTCAGACTCCGCACAGGCCACAACAGACTGAGGTACCATCTCTTCAATAAACTGAAGAAAGGTGGTACTGACGAATGCACCTGTGGTACAGGGAAAATGACCGCGGAACATCTGCTGCAAAATTGCCCGACATACGAGAACCAGAGAAAGCACATGTGGCCATCACCAGTGGCAACACTAGACAAGCTCTATGGCAGTGTCGACAGCCTCAGGATAACAGCTGCCTTCTTCGAAAAAATTCAAGTTGACGTCTGACAGCGTACGAAGAAGAAGATTTACCTCGAATTGTTTTTAACACCTGCACAAATTAACAGTCATCTAACAATATTCATACTTCTGTTGTTCCTCCTCTCTCTCTTTCTCTCTCTCTACTTTGGTCTTCTTGGTTATCTGTACTCTCAGCAATCAATGCTGACTACCAACTAATGTGTGACAAATATGAACTGCTGTGATCATATAAGACATTCCAATGTACCCCGCCCACTACCAGTTAAAGGCCAACACAAAATACAGAAGGGATTGAAGCTCACGAGCAAAAACATGCATTTAGAACGTGCCAACCGTAGCGACAATCCGCCCAAGAAACTGTTCATTATGTCAAGGAAAGAATGTCAGAATACAAACACAGCCAACTTGCTGTTTACATTCATGGATACATCGAGTAATATAAATATACTGTAGTCGGGGATGCTGTGGTAGAAACTTCTCTATAAGAGGTTTTAGCTTTTATCAGATGGGGATAGCCAGTTCCCTTCCTCGATGTCTTGGCTTACAATATCACTGATATATAAATTTATTTTTATTACCGCCAGGGATGAGGTACTAGAATCTTCATTGTTCTGATACACATACGAATCCATGAACTGGTCAATACGACATGATACCGCACAAAGGACAACAGTCTGTGGTAGAAAAGGGCAAGTCTTCGTCACAGAATCCAGAAATTGAAACCTCTAATCAAACCAAAAACTTCAGGTTTTGTGAAAACCAATTCCTGTTCCTCTATCCTTTCTCCTAACAGTAAATCTGGTACTCGTTTACAGCTGGGTTGGCTGGAACAAGTTGCAGCCAGAAAGAAGCAGCCACTCTACCAACGTTGTATCCTACGCTCTACATGTACATATAGTGTGGTCTTATGTTTCCTCTAATAACATGTCTTAATGGGAATCACACCTTTTCTTCTGCTTATCTCACGGAATAATCATTCCTTCATGGTTGTATGCTTAAACATCTATCTAATTGTTCTATTGTAGGTCAATGGCAAATGTTTTGTTATTATTATTGTCATGATTATTATCATCATCATCCTCATCATCTTCTATCAACTTGTGTCGTTAGAAGGCGTGGAAGGGGGTGTAGTTTTATGTCGTGTGCCATCTTCGTCGCCGATCTTGTTGACATCCAGTGTTTCTTTGAACACAGCGAGGGACATAACCAAACAAATACAATAAATATATAATTAAGAGTTATCCCATCATAAAAAATTTGCGTGAGAGGTTCTGGCTTGGGCGTCTCCCCTCTTTATCCAGGTTACAAACCTTAGAACGAGTGAGCTATGGCCCTACACCAGAACCACATGGACGTGTACATTGGCATCTGTACACTGAAGGCGATAGGTGTTAATTATCCACCCGACCAAATTTCTCACGCTTGTTGTCGTCCTCGTGCACGACATATGGGGAGGAACAGCTCGCGACCCCGGGCGCTCGTCGGCGACGATTGTGACAGCAAAGCCGTGCTTATCACAAGAGCTGAACCTTGAACCTTGACCGGCGTCGAAGTCATGGAGCGAACTAGACAAGTAACTGGCAGAAGACAACACTGGCTGCTCCTGTAGCTGTTAATAGTAAGGTTAGAGTTAGCATATATGCTGATGCCTGTTTAAGTTAGCTCTGTTGTGGTGACAGCGACTCGCATATTGTTTTTAAAATGAATTTAATAATATTCATAAAATGCAAAAAAATGTTAGAAATTTCCGAAAGGTAAATTTCGTATGGTATGCTCCATTATACGCAACCGTAACTATTATAAGTATTTGCTTTATTTTCATGTAATTATTAAATGATTTATATTATTGTAGTGCATTTATTACATCCCTTTCTTTTGAATACATTGCCCTTATGACGAAGTAATCATTGTCCGTGTAAATACAGTTCACTACTAGGCCGTGAAACTGTTATCTAGCTAATCAAAGATCCTGTGCTGAAAGTTGTTTATGGTTAAGCGTGTGTGCTACGTTTAAATTGTTCAAGCTTGGATATGTAAAAGCAAATGTATGTAGACTTTTATGTTATAAATTTCTCTAACATACCATTTATAGATTGTTAATCTCATTGTACATATCCAAATTTTAAACTGTAAATTTTTTAGAACAGGACACCCATTACCATCATTTTAAAAACACTAGCCATATGGAATCTTGCATGTTTACTGCTGGCTGAATATATGTAAACATAATATTCATAATGTGGCATAAGAAATACGTAAACATTAAATTGAACCTTATTCCAGTGTGTGTTTGTTTCTTGTTTATTTCTTTATTTCACAAGACGCATAAGTTGCCAAATTAACAAATGTAAACAAACAGATATTAAAGTACACATTACTAAAGCCCAGGTATTGATAAAATTGCTCTTTGCTGTCACTCTGTGTATTTATGAAATATTCGAATACTGACACTATTAACATACACCAAATTGAAAGCATGGTAGTAATACATATCTTATTATTGTAAACATACATTTTTGTACGAATGCACATATTTTTTTACGATTGTGTGTGCGTGTGTGTACAACTGTGTAAAACCCTACAGTATTGACAGATTTCCAAAACTACTTATTACGTACTGTTCCTACTGGCATTATAAATGCAGCTCTAGAATTGATTGCAAAACACCTTCGATTGGTTCTGTTGTTGTTGATTCATCCATTAAGCAAATACATACACAGTAGGCGTTTAGCTTGTTTGAAAATGCCAGTCTTTGCAAACCGTCGAAGGGTTTGAGAGTTGATAATGCTATTGTGGTTAACATGTGGGAAGTAAGATTATATGTACGAACGTAAATATTGCTGTGTCACTGTGTGTGTTAACATATGGATAGCAAGATACTGTGTAGAAGATTAAAGCTTTGTGTCAGTCTGTTAATATGTTGATAGTGAGAAACTATGTAGGACATTAAAGCTCTGCGTTAGACTGCTATCAAGCTTGCGGTTGGTGTGCTAACATGTGAATAGTAAAATATCATGTAGAAGATTAAAGATTGGTGTCAATCTGCTAATATGTTGATAGTGAGATACTATGTAGGACATCAAAGCTCTGTGTTAGACTGCTAACAAGCTTGCGGTTGGTGTGCTAACATGTGAATAGTAAAATATCATGTATAAGATTAAAGATTGGTGTCAATCTGCTAATATGTTGATAGTGAGATACTATGTAGGACATCAAAGCTCTGCATTAGAATGCTAACAAGCTTGCAGTTGGTGTGCTAACATGTGAATAGTAAAATATCATGTAGAAGATTAAAGCTTGGTGTCAATCTGCTAATATGTTCATAGTGAGATACTATGTAGGACATTATAGCTGAGTGTTAGTCTACTAACATGTGGATAGTAAGATATTTTCAAGACAGTAAATCTCCAAGTTGGTTTGCATCTGTTGATTTGTAAATAGTAAGACCTTATGTAAGAGATTTAAGCTCAGTATCTGACTCCTAACATGTGGATAGTAAGATAATATGTACACCATTAAATCTTATTGTCTATCTGTTAATATGTAGATAAAGAGATAATATGTAGGACATTAAAACTGAATTTTAGTCCTCTAGCGTGCAAAAATTCTTTATTCCTCTTTGCATTCAGGATCCTTTGGTCATGTTATATCTGCAAGCCAGTAATCATGATGTAGTCCATAATCTTTACCAAGACATAGTGGCTGCACCATAGCTTTTGCCTCAGCTCTGCATTCTTTGGTATCTCATTTCACTAAAACACAGTGAAAGTAAAATGCTATGTAGAACACACATTTTGGTGTTGGTCTGTTAATTTATGGATTGTAGGTACTACGTAAGACTGTAAAATTACATGGCGATCTACATATGTTGCCATGTGGATAGTAAAGTAATATGTAAGGTATCCAATCCTAGTATTGGTCAGTTATCAAATGGATTGTAAGATATTATTTAGGGTATCAAATCTTGGTGCTGGTCTGTTAACATGTGGAGGGTAAGATAATATGTAGGGTATCAAATCTCGGTTCTGGTCTATTAACATGTGAATGGTAAGATAATATTTAGGGTATCAAATCTTGGTGCTGGTCTGTTAACATGTGGATGGTAAGATAATATGTAGGGTATCAAATCTTGGTGCTGGTCTGTCGACATGTGGATGGTAAGATAGTATGTATAACAGTAACGCTAAGTGTTCTTCTGGCATGGGGATTCAAAGATAAAATGTAGGGCTTTGAAGCACAGTGTGGATCTATTAACATGTGATTAGTAGTATAATATGTACAACATTAACGGACATGGTCAGTTAGTTGAGAGGTGGAAAGTAAGATACTATGTGGGACAGTAGAGTTTGTTGTCCGTCTACTTCTTTTGTCCTGTGAATATCAAGATAATATAAAGGACATTGAACCACGGTGTGATTCTGTTTGCACTGTGATAGTCATATAAAATAATTAAGTCTACTGCATCTCTTTTTGAATCTCACCATAGCAAGAAATCGGATGCAAACGGCCCTAACATCGCTGGAAGAGTGGGCGAACTCATGGCTGGTCAAAATAAACGAGGAGAAAACCACGTGCACAATATTCTCGCTCTCATTAAAACCCAAAAGTACCAAATTAAGCCTAAATGGCAAAATCCTGCAGCCAAACGACAACCCAACCTATCTGGGAGTCACATTTGATCGGCGCATGACATGGAAAAGTCAGATTGAGAGAAACCGAATGAAAGCCAGAGAAAGAATGGCGATCATGAGGAAACTTGCTGGCACAAGCTGGGGAGCAGACGAAGGCATACTAAAGAAACTGTACACTGGAAGAGTGAGACCAGTTCTCGAGTATGGCATCGCGGCATGGACAACAGCAGCGAAGGCGAACTTCGATAAAGTTAACAAACTTCAAAACCAAGCCATGAGAATCATAACAGGTGGCATGAAGTCAACGCCAATTGTAGAACTTGAAAAGATTACAAAACTGCAATCCAAATTTATTATTGGTTTCTGTTTGTTAACAAATGGAAGGTCTCACACTTAATAGGACAGAAAAGCTCAGTGTTGGTCTGTTAATACATGTGAACTGTAAGATATTGTGTAGGACACATGTTCTCATTGTTGGTCTGTTAATACATGTGAACTGTAAGATATTGTGTAGGACATATGTTCTCAGTGTTGGCCTGTTAATACATGTGAACTGTAAGACATTGTGTAGGACACATGTTCTCTGTGTTGGTCTGTAAACATGATGATTAGTAAGATATTATGTATGACATTACAGCTCAGTGTTGATGTTTTATCAAGGGGAAAGATAATATATACAACTTTACATCTCGGCTGTTATGCGTTGACATTTGAATATTAAGAAAATATGTAGGACATGAAAGCTCACTGTTCGTATGCTAACAAGTGGATAGTACAATACTATGAGGTAAAGTAATGCTAGCTGTCATTCTGTTAACACGCGGATAGTAAGATACTATGTAGGACATTACTGCTCCGTGTTGGTATTTTGACCTGGGGATAGTAAGATACTATAAAGGACATTACAGATCAGTGTTGGTCTGTTAACAAGCGGAGAGTAAGATACTATGTAGGACATTACTACTCAGTTTTGGTCTGTTTACCTGGGGGAAAAAATATACTATTTAGGACACCTATTCATGAGGTTGGTTTGTTTTCATGTGGATAGTGAGAAAATATATACAACATTATTTCTCAGTTGATGTATATTAACATGTGGATATTAAGAAAATAAGTAGGACATGAAAGTTCACTGTCTGTGTGTTTTGAAGTGGGTAGTTTGATGTTATGTAGAAAAGTGAAGATTGCTTTCATTCTGTTATAACGTGTGGATAGTAAAACAATAGGTAAGACATTACAGATTTGTGTCAGACTGCTATCTTTGTACAGAAATATAAAAAGTAGGTCATTTAAGCTTTTTGTTAGTATGTTAACTTCTGGACAGTAAGATTACATGTAGGACATTAACAAATGGGAATGGTTTGTAAACATGCAAACAGTTAATGCTACATAGGACAATAAAACTCAGTGTCTGTCTGCTAACAGTTGTATAGTTAGATACTATGTACGTCATCTATGCCAAAAGCTCGGTTTTCGGCTATTAACATGCAAATTAGTAATGTACTATGTAGGACATTACAGCTTGTTGTCGGCCTGCTAAGATAGGGATAGTATGATACTTTACAGGACAATTATCTTGGTGTCCATCTGTTAATATACAGACAGTAAGATACTACCTAGGACCTTAAAGCTCAGTGTTAGCCTTCATCTTTTGTCATGCTGATACTAAGATACTATGTAGGAGATTAAAAATCAGATTTGATCTGTTGAAGAGGCGTCAGTGAGATATTTTATAGGACCGTCAAGCTCAGTTTAGATCTGTTAAAGTGGGGTCAGTAAGATATTATGTAGGACACTAATACTTTTAGGTAGGTTTGTTAACATGGGGATTGTAAAATGCTATGCAGGACAGTAAAGTTAGGTGACTGTTCGTGTATGTTACTGTTGGGATACTCAGACAGTATGTTAATATGTAGACAGTAAGATCCTATGTATCACATTAAATCTAAAGAATCGGTTGGTTATATGAGGACATTAAGATAATATATAGGACACTGAAGCTTAGTGTAATTCTGTTGACATGGTGACAGTTTGTTTGTTTTTGTTTTTTTTTGAGTTCGCCTTATTTGTCTAATCGCCAAGGTGGTGTACATTGTACTGTGGTTTTTATTTTGCGCCTGTCGACCAAGTGCTACCAACTTCAACATGCATTTTATGTAAGGGTCTGCTTCCTCTTGCATTTTCTAAGAATTCGCTTCCTTGGGGTAACGGCGCTGTGATGGGGATTGAATCCAGCACCTTTGGGTTTTGAGCTGTGCCACTTAACCACTAGGCCACACCGTCCCCATGGTGACAGTAAGATAATATGTAGGATATTAGCGAATAGCATCGGTCTGTTAACATTTAGATAGTAAGATTTTATGTAGTACATTACAGCTTGCTATTAGGTCTGCTAACATTTAGAAAGATAGATTTTATATTAGGACATTACAGCTTTATGTTAGTCTGTTGACATGGAGACTGTAAAATGCTATGAATGACATTAAAACATGTGGATAGTACAATATCATGTAGGATAGCAAAGCTCAGAGTCGGGCTGATGACATGGGTACAGTAAGATATCTTCTTCGAAGTACGCTGTCAGACATCAACGTGAATTTGTTGAAGAAGAAGAAGAAGTAAGATAGTGTGTAGGACATTAAAATTTACTGTCGGTTTGTTAACACGTGGATAGTAAGATATTATTTTTAACAGTAAAGCATGGTGTCTGCTTGTTAACATGTGAATAGTAAGATATTATGTAGGACATTAAAGCTCTGTGTTGGCCAGTTGACTTGTGAATAGTAAGATATTATGTACGGCATTCAAGCTCTGTGTTGGCCAGTTGACTTGTTAATAGTAAGATACTCTGTAGGACATTCAAGCTCTGTGTTGGCCAGTTGACTTGTGAATAGTAAGATACTCTGTAGGACATTCAAGCTCTGTGTTGGCCAGTTGACTTGTGAATAGTAAGATATTATGTACGGCATTCAAGCTCTGTGTTGGCCAGTTGACTTGTGAATAGTAAGATACTCTGTAGGACATTCAAGCTCTGTGTTGGCCAGTTGACTTGTGAATAGTAAGATACTCTGTAGGACATTCAAGCTCTGTGTTGGCCTGTTGACATGTGGATAGTAAGATACTCTGTAGGACATTCAAGCTATGTTTTTGCCTTTTGACATGTGGATAGTAAAATACTCTGTAGGACATTCAAGTTCTGTGTTGACCTGTTGACATGTAGATAGTAAGATACTCTGTAAGACATTCAAGCTATGTTGCCCAATTGACATGTGGATAGTAAAACACTATGTAGGACATTAAAGCTCTGTGTTGGCCTGTTGACATGTGGATAGTAAGATACTCTGTAGGACATTCAAGCTATGTGTTTGCCTGTTTACATGTGGCTAGTAAAATACTCTGTAGGACATTCAAGCTCCATGTTGGCCTGTTAACATGTGGATAATAAGATACTCTGTAGGAAATTAAAGCTCTGTCTTGGCCTGTTGACATGTGGATAGTGAGATATTCTGTAGGACATTCAAGCTCTGTGTTGGCCTGTTAACATTTGGTTAGTAAGATTCTCTGTAGGACATTCAAGCTCTGTGTTTGCCTGTTTACATGTGGATAGTAAGATACTCTGTAGGACATTCAAGCTCTATGTTGGCCTGTTGACCTGTGGAAAGTAAGATACTCTGTAAGACATTTAAATTCTGTGTTGGCCTGTTAACATGGTGGCAGTAAGGAACTATGTAGGACATGAAAGTTTTGGGTAAGTCTAACATCTGGATAGTGGATACTGTGCAGTGCATTCAATCTAGAGTTGGTTTGTTAATATGTGGATTGTAAGATCATGTGTAAGACATTAAAGCTGTCTGTCAGTCTGATGCCATTGGGATTGTACAATACTTTGAAGAACAATAAAACTTGGTATTGATCTGTTAATATATAGATAGCAAATTACAATGTAGGACTGTAAAGTTTCGAGTCAGTGAACTTATGTTTAATGGGGATAGTGCGATACTTTGTAGGACAATACCGTTTATTGTCTGTATGTTAATATTCATATAGTAAGGTATTATATAAAAGACTGTTACCATGTGCTTGGGTAGATACTGTGTAGGACATCAAAATTTAATGCTGGAATGATAGTCTGTGGATAGTAAGATACTATATATATGACATTAAAACTTGATGTAGCATAGTAAGATACTAGCTAGGACTGTAATGCCTAGGGTGAGTTTGTTAAAATATGGATAGTAAGATACTAGTTAGAACTGTAATGCCTAGGGTCAGTTTGTTAACATGTGGATAGCAAGATACTATTTCCATAGTGTCGGTCTGTACATTCTATAAATTGCTGAGCGATTATAGTAGTAAAACTGGGAGAGTTCAAAACGTAGTTCCCTCATGTTCCAGTCTCTCTCTTATCGCCTGTGGAGTATAAAAAATAGATAGGAATGGTTAAAATACCGCTATGGAACAAAATCAAGAACCTAACCTACGTTAGATACAGAAATTACATACAATGAGACTAAAGCATTCATCAGGGCAACGTACAGTGCAAAATGGAGAAAAAAAAACGACACCCTGGCCACATAGATTATCATTCTCCGGCTACGCACAGGTCACAACAGTCTGAGATGTCATCTGTACAACAAGTTCAATTCAAGATTGGTACTACAGACCTTCGTGCCTGCGGCACAGCCCCCATGAAGGCAGAACATATTTTGCAGTCATGTCCACAGTATACCGACAAAAGAAGTAGCATTTGGCAACAGCTAGTGTCCTTCCACGAGAAGCTGTACAGAAGCGTAGAGAGCCTTGAGTCGACTGATGACTTCGTTAGAGTCATAGAAGTTGATGTCTGAAGACGCACGAAAAAGCAGAAGAAGAAATGAACCAGTCGATGCTTCCCGTTGGATCCACTACTAGGGAATTGCATGTTTACATTCTGATTCGCATTATTCGTTTATAGGTCTAGTGATATTGCGAGCTTAATATCTGAGTAGCAAAATGCCCCTTTGTCGCTATGTGCATTCACAAGCAAAAACAACTAGTATTCTCTGTATAAGCAATATATGTCCTCTAGCCCACTGTATGGACGGCGTACTACAGTAAACATCCCGAATGATTCTGGATCTTTGGGCATGGCAATGACAAAAATAGGACCAATGCCCTACATAGAGCATGTCATAAGAGGCGACTAACTGTGTGACATGACACAACACCGGCCATGCTTAGTTGGTTTGTTAAGAGCAGCATAGATGGCGCCTAACAGGCTGCGTGTCAAGTTGGTCTAGTGTTTGAGTCTTTTAAGATGGACTCGCAGATCTATTAACCAAACTTCTTGGCACTTGTCTTAACACAGCGGAGTAATAAGCTGCTCGAGCCTAACACGCTAAGCAGGAAATCCTCATCCCTCCTTTATCCAGCTCACACCACAGCTGGGACCTCCACAGGGTCATCTTCCCTTGTAGAATTACAGGTCTACTAAGACTAAGATTAATATAAACACATAATCTTACAAATACTATTTCTTTTGTTGCAGATTCTGCACTTTACACTATACGAAATACAAGACCTCACCACTAATGGAGTCTCCCGCGGAACACCTGGCTGAGACATTTCGATTCTACTCCGTCTTCCTCCACGCTGCCCGAGACTCACCAAACGTTGCCGTGGACGATCAACACGAAAGACAATGGTTGAGTATGAGGAGTACCTGACTTGACTTAAAACACAAGGCAACGACTCTAGCTGGCCATCTATCTTCTCGGCACACCCCCATGACATCAGAACACATTTTACAGCCCTGCCCATCGTTTATCGACAAGAAGTAGCATTTGGCAACAACCAGTGTCCTTCCACGAGTAGCTGTACAGAAGTGCTCGGACCCTCAAGTCAACTGCTGCCTTCGTTAGAGTAATTGAATTCGAGGTCTGAAGACGAACAAGGAAGATCTCTTTTCTTGACATTTTTTTCGCGCCAGCCGAAGCAAATCAGTACAAGTACAGTCAAACTCCATCAAGATGACTTCAGCAAAAAGCTTTGCATGATCTTGCAGTAGGAGTTTATGTAACAGTTTACTTGCATGTTGAGGTTGCTATCCTCATGCACAACTCTCTTTAGTCACGCCTTTCAATACATGCATCGAGTTCAATCAATCAAATCAGAACAAAAAGGCATAGCTTCAAATTAAATAAAGAAAGGTCAAGATTGGATATTTGGAAATATTTCTTTAGTCAGAGAGGGGTGAATGCTTGGAATGCATTTCCAAGAAAGTGATGGAAGCAGAGGCAGTTGATGCATTTAAAAATACATTGGATGCGCATAGCTTATTGAGCAAGGAAATGTAAATGAAACTGGTTGCGTACATACTCTGCATAGTCTTCTAAACCAGTATAAAGACGTTAAGTTAAGTTAAATCAAGATCACTCATCTCTTTTTGTTGAAGCACAGGTCCAGCATTGTATTTGACTTACCATAACCAGCTTTTAGGAAAGACTTTTTCTAGTTATTTGCAGTAGGGTAGCGATAATTTGTACATTTTGAGATTGCCACATCCATGGACAACTCTTAGTCCTCGCGTTCAACATGCAATGAATGTTTTGGCCACTCAGGAGAAATACATACATAGCTCACCTTAAGATTGTTTGCCCTTGACCTACTGTGACAGTATTCTGTGGCGGTTATATTCTACCATTCTCAGTAAGGGACCCCGGATACACTATGAGAGGTCATGTTATTGATAGATTTGAAACAAGCAGCGATAACGATAGAAAAGATATGAATTTGGAATTGCATGTGTTAAGCTTTTATAGAAGTGTTCATACGTGGTTGCGAAGTTTCGATGGCTCACAAACAAAACATGTATGTGTTCAGATTCCTGATCTGACAGGGTCGTACACCTATTAAATTTCGTGCTGAATATGGTTTAACCAGGCTCTAAAGTGCAAAACACAGAACAATATACTGCCTCTTAGGAACCACGGTAAACGAGGCAAAAAAAAGAAATATAGCTTTTTAGTGTTTTCTCCAGTATCGCATTCTGTTTTTTTATTATATGGCTTGCTGGCTTAGGGTCGTTCGTTCTCAATCTTGCACCACCAAGCCCTGATATGGCTTAAGTAGCAGAATGTTGTCCAGAGAACGGAATGCAAATGTGCTGATCGGTGTGGACTGCACAGAACACGGCCAGGCACTTGAGCATCCGTGGTCAACCACTGCACCCGAGCTCATATCTAGTCGTCCTGACTTTTTCTTGCCACTGGTTAAAGTTGGCAAAAAGTAAAGGCTCGTGATGGACGAAAAACATTGTGATTGAACCTGACGCAACGTCCTGGACAATATGGTGTGCTTGACCGGACTAGCGTTTCAGTTACCAACAGATATTATCTTAAATATCACTAACCTCTAGCTGATTGCTAGCATAACCGGCACTTCTGAAATTATGCAATGATGTTTATAAATGAAAATAGTATTTGCTAGATCTACGTCAACAATAAAGTCACATATATTTTTGTATACCATAACAAGCATTATTACAAAGCACAAAAAATCGCTCACTTTCATCATTATCATCACTATTATCATCATCATCATCATCATCTTCATCATCATCATCATCATGTTGCATGTCATTTGAAGAAAATCATTTTCACAACAACCGATCTGTAACTCGATCTCAAGCCAGAAGTATCGTCTCTATCGTTGTCATCATCAGGACCTCCGTGATTTCTTGTTTCCATCTTTTCATCGGTCTGCTTCAGCCCCGCTTTCCAAGGTCCAAACCCTCCTGTATCGTTCTTTCTAGGTCAGTATGGCGTTTGATGTGGTCAAACTATTATACAGCAAAGCAAGTGGTCATTTTCACAGACAACCTAGCAGTATAATGGCCCTCAAGAGCCCAGTGATTAAAAAAAAAGCAGTCCAATGGACACCAGCCCACCGAGACATTCCAGGCAACGGGGAGGCGGACAACTCGCCAGAGAGCGAGGAATGCTGCAGCAGAGTGATACAGAAATCACATACAATGAAACTAAAGCATTCATCAGGACAACGTACAGTGCAAAATGGAAAATAGGATCACATTGGCCACATAGAAAACGATGCCTACCATCAACTCTCCAGGCGAGACCAGGTGATCATTTTCCGGCTACGCACAGGTCACAACAGACTCAGATGCCATCTGTACAACAAGTTCAAGATTGGCACTACAGGGATTTGTGCCTGCGGCACAGCCCCCATGAAGGCATAATATATTTTGCAGTCATGTCCGCTGTATACCGACAAAAGAAGTAACAATTGGCAACCGCCAGTGTCCTTCCACGAGAAGCTGTACGGAAGCGTACAGAGCCTTAAATCGACTGCTGCCTTTGTTAAAATCATTGAAGCTGAGGTCTGAAGACGAACGAAGAAGCAGAAGAAACTATTTTAGCTTTCGAGACAAGATCTTGTTTACTAACCAATTTTGCTTGAAATTAAGTAGGATCTATAGTATATATATATCTCTCTTTATCTATATCTCAAGCAGATGTGGATATATTGAGATCGGATTTAGATAAAATTCGAGAGGGGTTTGTAGGTTCGCAAATGGAGTTTAATGTAGATAAATGTACAGTCATCCACATGGGTAGATCCAATATGAAACATAATTACATAATGGGAGAGAACAATATTAGAAAGATAGATAAGGAAAGGGACTTGGAAGTTATACTAGATCATACAGGTAAGGTGAGTGAGCAAATTCAGGTAGCAATTAAAAAGGCAAATGCAATGTTATGTATGATAAACATAAATATTAAACATAGGAGCAAGGAAGTGATAGTCAAACTGTATAAAGCATTAGTTAGACCTAGATTCGAGTTATATGTACAGGCGTGGAGTCATTATCATAGAGGGGATACAAACATGTTGGAAAGAATACAAAAAAGAGCGACATAGCCGATAGTGGGATTGCAGAATTACAGTTATGAGGAAAAACCGGCCTACAGTGTCTAGAAGAGAGAAGAATTCGTGGTGACTTAATACAGGCTTATAAGGTGATCAGAGGAATGGATACATTAGACTATAACAAGTTTTTAAAAAAAAACAACAGCCACCAAATAGAACAAGAGGGCATAGTTATACATTAACTAAAGAGAGGTCCAGATTCGATATTAGGAAATATTTTTTTAATTAGAGAGTGGTGAATGCTTGGAATGCATTGCCAAGGGAGGTAGGGGAAGGAAGGACAGTTAATGCATTTAATAATACATTGGATGCGCATAGCTTTTAGAGCAAGGTGATGAAATGAAACTGTATGTATACAGATTCTGCAGAGTCTTCTAAACCAGTTTAAGGACGTTAAGCTAAGTTAAGGATATCTGCATTTTTCCTTTTTGCTATCCATGGTATTTTGAGCACTTTTCTATAGTCCTTTAGTTCAAAAGATGCAATCCTTTTCTTAAGTGTTTGTGTGGGGGTCCACGTTTCACATCCGTATGTCTTCATCGGTACAATGCAAGTTCACAGAATAGTTATTTTCATTTTATTAATGTTCTGTCATCAGTTTCTCATTTTATTGAACCTCTGCATTGCCGTAGCCATTGGCGTTATAACTGAGCCGAGGTACTCAAAGCTTGTGACTTTCTCAATCTTCTGTTGTTCTAAAATAACTTTAGGTTTGGTCTTTGCCTTGCCTGTGATCGTTATCTTGGTTGTACTTTAAATTCAGGTATAGATTTTGGACTTCGTTGAGTTGTGTTTACGCTCATCAGTACTTTTACATTTTGCTAGTAGTTAGACCCACCGGGCTAGATCGCACGTGGACACAGTCCTGGTGTGAACAGACTATCTACAATGCGGTTAGTAAACTAGCCTTATCTTGTAAAGCGAGCTATGCAAGTTTTTATTCCATTTCCAACAATATATCTCTGCAAATATGGATTTTCGACATTTGTAGCAAAAACGAAAAACAAATCGAAACCGATTAGATGTCTAACATGGCAAACGTGTGGTTTGTACAACACACCAGTTGAATCCTCTTCGAGAAAGAGAAACAACAAGCCTTCACGCGGTCAGCATTTCTTGATCTTTGTGACCCGTTCTTCAGCCTTGCATATATACGCAGCACGTTCATTCAAACAATAATGAAATTAACTTTCTTCTATTTTAAATGTATTGTATTTCTATTGAAATTGTTAAGAAAGACACATATATCTCATGTACGTTTGTGTTTGTTTTTTAACTATTTCTATATAACTGGTTCTTTGCTATTGTATTTTAGGTATTTGAAAACATTATTCCGAGAAGGGGTACGTGACATACACTTGACAAGGGAGACCATAGCACACAAATGGCTAACAACTTTCCCTTAGACGATTAACAAAAACCTGTCTTGACATAGTCGCCATCACGGCCTGCGATGGGCATCAGAACATGACACAACCGTTGAGATACAGGAACAATTTGTATCTACAGTTAACATCATTTGCTGAATAAGAATGATCACCAATGGGCAGCAGCGTGCGGTGAACACCTTTCATGGCTTGGTTTTGAAGTTTGCTAATTTTATCAAAGTTCGCCTTTGCTGCTGTTGCCCATGCCGCAATGCCATATTCGAGAACTGGTCTCACTCTTCCAGTGTACAGTTTCGCCTGTTCCCCAACTTGTGCTAGCAAGTTTCCTCATGATTGCCATTCTTTGTCTGGCTCTCATTCGGTTTCTCTCGATCTGACTTTTCCATGTCATGCACCGATCAAATGTGACTCCCAGGTAGTTTTGGTTGCCGTTTGTCCGCAGATATTTGCATTTAAGACTTATTTTGGTGTTCTGGGGTTTGTTTGAAAGCGAGAATATCGTACACGTTGTTTTTTCCTCATTTATTTTGACCAGCCATGAGTTCGCCCACTCCTCCAACAATGTTAGGGCCTGCTGCATCCGATTGCTTGCTATGGTGAGATTTTTTTCAGACGTCCACATAGCCAGATCGTCTGCAAACATGGAGCTGTAGACTCTTTTTGGTAGATTCTCTGTGATGTTGTTTATATACACCAGGAAAGGTGTTGGTGACAGTACTCCCCTTTGGTGTACTCCCTGCTCAAGTGTCACTTTTTTGCTCATCTGCTATTGTACTTGAACTATGGATGTTCTGTTTTCGAGGTAGTCGCTGATCCATCTGTACATTTTCCCACAAACTTCACTTCTTCGTAGCTTGACTTTAAGTCCCTTTATCCACACCTTGTCAAATGCCTTCTCTAAATCCACCCAAACCGCTACTGTGTGTTTTTTCTCCTGGTAAGCATCATCTATTAACTGGGCTATGAGAGTGATCTGGTCCTCAGTGGATCTGTGCTGTCTAAAGCCTGCTTGCTGTGGAATTAGTATGTGTTTTTCTTCCAGATGCCACATCAGTCTGGTGTTTATCACACGTTCCACCAGTTTACCTACACAGCTCAGTAGACTGATAGGCCTGTATCCATTTGGATCTGTTCTATCTTTTTCTTTCTTTGGTACTGGTATAAGTACAGCGTCTTTTCATGTCTGATGTACAATTCCCCTTTTCCAGCTTTGGTTCAGGACTGATAGTAACTTCCTCTTTGCTATTTGGCCCAACTCCATCAGCATTTCGTGTTACCCCATTTTTTCCGGGCGATTTCCTTTTCTTTAGAGTTCTCATGGCCTCTTCCTTTTCATTCAATGTTAGTATTGCCATCATGTGCTCCTCTGGTGCCATATTGATGTTGTCGTGGCTCTTTTGTTCTTCACCATTGTCTGTGTGCCTGTCTGTAGGGACATCAATGTGGTTTGCTCTGGCATAGTGTTCGTTCTATAAAGGCGTTTGCTGCTTTTGTTTTTCCAGTAAGCATGTTGTCGCCATGCTTGATGGTAATTTTTTTATTTGATGGTGTTTCGTCATTCATGGCTCTGACTAACTTCCATAGTTTGTTCTCTTCTTTATCTAAATTGAGGCTTTCTGTTTTATTTTTCCAGCTGTCTCTTGTTATATGGTTTAGTGTTCTTTTGTATTTCGCCGTGATAGCCTTGAGGGCGATATTTGCCTCCATATATTGTTCTCTCTCTGCCCTGTTCCTAGCATTTGAGACTTCGTCTTCCGCTTTCTGCAATTCATCAATCCAATATGGCTTGTAGTTTTTCCTTGCCCCTCTTGGGATGGTTTCGGTGGTTGCTTGCATTATTGCTTTGCTTAGGCTTTCCACCATAGGTTTCATATTGTTATTCCATGTGTTGATGGTTTCATATAGCCGATCTGTCAGAATTGCAAATCTGTCCCAGTCGGCTCGTTTATAGTTCCAACGTGGGAGCGCTTTTATTTCCTGTGGGCCTACTTCCATATCAATTTCTAGCCTAATTGGCCTACCTGCCAATTGGTTGAGCACCTGGCCGTCTATTTTGTGGTGAATATCAACCATGGAAAAGGCCAAGTCTGGAGCAGAGGTGGTATGCCATTTTCTAGAATAGAAGATAGGACTGTCCTCCAGCCTATTGAAAAGATAGAGATTTGTGTCTATCTCCCAGTCTTCCACTTCATCACCTCTGTTGTCTGTGTCCGAATATCCCCATCTCTCCGAGTGGCTGTTGAAGTCTCCAACTACTAGGCAGCTGGAGTTCTTGATTTCCATACTCGAGAGCGACAGGTATTTGTTGGGTGGGCCATACAGGTTGAAGATGCGGATCTTCGTTTCTTGTGTCATTATGTCGAGTCCTACAATTTCTGCTTATCCAGTGTGATTGACAGCTACCGCGCTCCTCGGTATGCAGTTACGTGTTAATATCAGAACCCTTCCTTTGTCAAGACTGTAACATGCTAAAGCAACTGCGTTGTGAATACTGACCCACGGAGATGAACCCACACATACACACTTTTGTGAGAGTCTTGAAGAACTCCCCACCACAGTAGACTTTGTCCATAGAACTGGCCTTTTCGTGTAGACTTAATACAATTGTCGGTGAGCTAGAAAAAGAAGGAAAAAAAGAAGAAAAAGAAGAAGAGAAAGAAGAAGAAAAAGAAAAGAAGAAGAGAAAGATAAAATAAGAAAAAGAAGACGAAGAAAAAAAAGAAGACGAAAAAGAAGAGAAAGAAGAAGAAAAATAAGAGAAAGAAAAAGAAGATAAACATGAGTAAATAGTACTACCCGATATTGCCCGAAGAAGATTTGAATGTTTAAATGAAGTATATTGTTAAAAAGCAACTAATCTGATTGGCAAACATCCGGCCAGTCTCTAAACCCTGATCTATGGGTGAGAGAGCTGGAGTGTGTACGCCAAACACGCCAGGAGGTTGAATCATTTCTACATGACACATACTCCAAATTGGCTACAAGACCACATCACAAATGACCATACTCTTTTCATTACTACTACACTATTCATACACTTTTGTAGAAATTTAAAGTGAGATAGACTGGCCAAGTTTCTCGAATGTCAAGTGAAAGGTTCCAAAAGAAACTTCTGTTTAGCGAGCTTAGCGATGTAAGGCGATCACCTGGACGTCAATAAAAGCGATTCAGTGAATCCTGGCAGTAAATCGTTTAGCCTGAAAAAGGCGAGGCCAAAAAAGAGCCTTGCATGCAGTTAGCGAGGGTCGACGGGCGATCAGGTTGAAGTATAGAGTAGAAAGAAAACCAGCACCAGCTGGTGTTGGCTTAATCTGTCATGCACACATCCGCCCACAGACTTAAGGGCGCAGTATGACACATGATGATGATGGTTATTCTCATCGACGGCGATAAGCCCATTATTATTGTCATGATCATATTTCTTCAAAATCAAGTAAATACCGGATCAAGATGGTGAGCAGCGCATGAGCTGCAGCGGTCATTGAGCCATAGCTGACTGATAGTGTAAGGGCTAGCGAACCGGAGCTGCCAAGGCCGTTCTACACGTCCGCGCAGTATTCTTGAAAACAGGCTGCAACAGAGCAGACTGGCTAAGGAGAAGGGATTGAAGAGGGAATGCTAACCCGGTACTCAAAAATGCTTGCTGAAGTCGGATGTGTTGGACCGAAAGGTGCAAATATCGACATAATGCATTCCGTTCTCTGGACTGCGTTCTACTACTTAGGCCCGTGTCAGGGTTTGGTAGCGGGAGATGGAGAACAAACGAAGCCAAGACAAGTAAATACATTTAATATTCATCAGTTTATTGGCGTCTCAGTAACTGATCATCATGCGCCTGGCGCCCTGGCGAAGTTTGCCCAACTCTGTCTCCCGTATTTCGACACAGTCTGCTATGGCTGCAAACGCCGGTACGTGAGTGGCAGTCCCTGTCGCAGATCGTACAACGGGGCTGAGGAGGCTGACTTGCCGGGGTGTTCCCCGATCTTTTCAGTCGTGCCCATTTCTCTGGATCCAGATGGCCTCTACAAGCGTCGGCAACTACTGTGCACCTCCCAACTGACTGTCTGCAATCGACTCAATCCTGAGCTTTTGGCTTGGATGTCGCATGACGTCATATCCATCTTGAATACGTCCTTGAATCGCGGTGTGGGGTAGTCGATTCCTTTAGCTGCAGTGATCAGTTGTCCATAAAATATATCATATAACAGCCTTTACAATGTAGGTAAATATACACTCGCGAGCATACGACTACTCTAAGACAGATGCACAGAAGATGAAAGATACAGACAGCCACATAAACTGGAAAGATATTGTCAGAGGTACAGACGTTGAAAAAGAGGCAGAGTGTTTCAAAACACTTTTAGAACAACTAAAAGTCGAATATGTTCCATGTATGAAGGTAAACACCAATCATAAAAAGTGGATTACTAGATTTGTAGCTAAATGTACAAGAGCTTAAAATAAAGCCTGGACAATGTATATAAAGGCAAGTAAATCAAAAGTAATATATTACAAATATTTGGACAAGCAAAACATAGCTCAGAAAGTAAATAAAGCAGCAAAAATAGACTTCGAAAAAAATTTACTAATAGGATCAAGACTGATGGTGAAAACTTCTTTTCTAATGTTAGAAATAAACAAAGACCTAAAGACAAGGTAGGCTTTCTTATAGACAGTACAGTGACAATAAGCAGAGAAAATATGGAGATAGCTAATCTAATAAATCAATACTTATGCACAGTCTATACAAAAGAACACTCCTCCAAGATACCAGAGCCTATACATATTTTCAAATGTCAAATGGAAATAGTGCGTTTAAAATCATTCTATATTACGGAGGAAATGGTTCTAAAAAGATTGGAAGGATTAAAAGTGGATAAATGTACAGATCAAGATGGTATCCATTCATCAATGCTATTTGAAGTATAGACTAACTAGTTAAGCCATTGGCTATATTATTTTCTCAATCACTTGCAAAATGGATTGTTCCAAGAGATTGGAAAGATGCAGGAGTGATTCCCTTATTCAAAAGAGGAAAGAAATCAGATCCAGCTAATTAAGTAAGTTTAACGTGCATAGTCTGTAAATTGTTAGAGTCAATAATGAAAGAAAACATTGTAATGCATCTAGACATGTTAAATATAATCAGAAATAGTCAGCATGGGTTTACTAGAGGGAGACCGTGCTTAACAAATCTTTTGGAGTGCATGGAGGTGATTACTAAAATCATAGATAAGGGAGAACCAGTGAATGTTATTTATCTAGATTTTGCAAAGGCTTTTGATATAGTACCTCATCAACGATTATTTAAAAAGTTAAAATCACATGGGATAGATGAGCAGGTTGCCGATTGGATTGAAAATTGGTTAACGGGAAGAAGACAGCGATTGACATAAATAAGGAGTACTCTGAGTGGTGTGAAGTAAAAAATGGAACAAAATTACAGAATTGGCGAGAACAATACTAGAATGATATATAATGAAAGGGACACAGGGGTAATAATAGAGCATACAGGTAAGGTGAGTGAGCAAGTCCAGGTAGCAGTGAATAAGTCAAATGCAACGTTAGGTATAATTTTAAAAAAAGAAATATTTAACATAGGAGTAATGAGGTGATTGACAAACTGTATAAAGCATTAGTTAGACCTAGATCGGAGTACTGTGTACAGATGTGGAGTCCTTATCGTAGAAGATCTATAAATATGCTTGAAAGGATACAAAGAATAGCGACAAAACTGATAGTGGGATTCCAGAATTACAGTTACGAGGAAAGACTCAGAAAAACCGGCCATTAGTGTCTAGAAAAGAGAAGAATTAAACCTGACTTAATCTAAGTTGATAAGATAATCACAGGAAAAGTTAAATTAGACTATAACAATTTTTTCAAAATACAACCATCAGCGAGAACAAGAGGGCACAGATACAAATTAAGTAACGAAAGGTCCAAATTGGACACAGGACATTTTTTAAAATTCAGACAGTGGTGAATGCTTGGAATGCTTTGCCCCAGGAAATAGTGGAGGCAGAGACAGTTAATGCATTTAAGAATAAATATGATGTACATAGTTATTAGAGCAGGGTAATGCAAATGGGACTGGTTGTCTACAGACTCTGATGAGTTTTCTAAACCAATATAAAAACGTTATGTTAAGTTAAGTTATGCCGTGTTTGTTAGCTTACTAAGTACGTTTTATGATTGTGCTAACTTTTTGTTTTACCGCTTCACATTGTTCTTTGTAGGACAATGTGCGATCCATTGTAATTCCTAGGTACTTAGGTGTATCTTTATGTTTAAGCTTATGCCCCTGCCAACTAATCTTTCAAACTCTCAAGGCTATTCTTACATCCTGTTGCAGCCCGCCACTTAACCTCTTTTACAGGACGCACAAAAAATTAATCTTACATATTACGGGCATTCTACAACAACAATAAATACAACAACAATAACAACAACATGATGATATGGCTTTTGAAGTCAGGATATCGGCTATTTCATTCTTATAAACTGTGCAGGAGGAATGATTTCAAGAAATGCTATCTCGGCATAGATAAAGTCACACACTAACTCTAACCACTTTCATAAAGCTGTAGAAACTGATTCACATTTCTAATCGTGTTTACTTGCTCTCAACTCTGTCAAATGATATTCTCATTAATAACTAAACCTGTACGTCGCTAAGTATCATTGAAGGAAATGTGGCGACTACATGAGTTGGCCACCCCACCTCATAAAAAGCTGAGGCCTAGTACAGTGAAGTCTCTAACACTTCAACCTCGACATCAATGATTGCGAAAGGATTACCTTTTCCTTTTCATGTTAAAATCATTTACATCGAATACCAGTACCAAAGAAAGAAAAAGATAGAACAGATCCAAATTTGATACAGGCCTATCAGTTTACTGAGCTGTGTAGGTAAACTGATGGAGCGTATGATAAACATCAGACTGATGTGGCACCTAGAAGAAAAACACATATTAATTCCACAGAAAGCAGGATTTAGACAACACAGATCCACTGAGGATCAAATCACTCTCATAGCGCAGAAAATAGAGGATGCTTACCAGGAGAAAAAGCATACAGTAGCGGTTTTGGTGGATCTAGAGAAGGCATTTGACAAGGTGGGGAAAGAGGGACTTAAAGTCAAGCTATAAAGAAGTGAAGTATCTGGACAAATGTACCGATTGGTCAGCCACTATCTCGAAAACAGAACAGCCAGAGTTCAAGTACAAGGGAAGATGAGTAAAAATGTGACACTGGAGCAGGGAGTACCCCAAGGGGGAGTACTGTCACCCACACTTTCTGGTGTATATAAACAACATAATAGAGAATATATTAAGAAGAGTCCACAGCTCCATGTTTGCAGACGATCTGGCTTTGTGGACCACTGAAGAAAATCTCACCATAGCAAACAATCGGATGCAGCAGGCCCTAACATCGCTGGAGTAGTGGACGATGAGGCAGACAGACTGGCTAAAGAAGGTGCAAGGTTACCACAACCAGAATCTAGTGTGACCTACGAAGAGTTCAAAAGGTTTATTAGGGCCAGATACATGGCCAAATGGGAAACAGAGCATACTGGCTACACAAAAAAATGATGCCTACTACCAGTTGAACAGAAGAGAGCAGGTCGTGGTCTTCAGACTCCGCACAGGCCACAACAGACTGAGGTACCATCTCTTCAATAAACTGAAGAAAGGTGGTACTGACGAATGCACCTGTGGTACAGGGAAAATGACCGCGGAACATCTGCTGCAAAATTGCCCGACATACGAGAACCAGAGAAAGCACATGTGGCCATCACCAGTGGCAACACTAGACAAGCTCTATGGCAGTGTCGACAGCCTCAGGATAACAGCTGCCTTCTTCGAAAAAATTCAAGTTGACGTCTGACAGCGTACGAAGAAGAAGATTTACCTCGAATTGTTTTTAACACCTGCACAAATTAACAGTCATCTAACAATATTCATATTTCTGTTGTTCCTCCTCTCTCTCTTTCTCTCTCTCTACTTTGGTCTTCTTGGTTATCTGTACTCTCAGCAATCAATGCTGACTACCAACTAATGTGTGACAAATATGAACTGCTGTGATCATATAAGACATTCCAATGTACCCCGCCCACTACCAGTTAAAGGCCAACACAAAATACAGAAGGGATTGAAGCTCACGAGCAAAAACATGCATTTAGAACGTGCCAACCGTAGCGACAATCCGCCCAAGAAACTGTTCATTATGTCAAGGAAAGAATGTCAGAATACAAACACAGCCAACTTGCTGTTTACATTCATGGATACATCGAGTAATATAAATATACTGTAGTCGGGGATGCTGTGGTAGAAACTTCTCTATAAGAGGTTTTAGCTTTTATCAGATGGGGATAGCCAGTTCCCTTCCTCGATGTCTTGGCTTACAATATCACTGATATATAAATTTATTTTTATTACCGCCAGGGATGAGGTACTAGAATCTTCATTGTTCTGATACACATACGAATCCATGAACTGGTCAATACGACATGATACCGCACAAAGGACAACAGTCTGTGGTAGAAAAGGGCAAGTCTTCGTCACAGAATCCAGAAATTGAAACCTCTAATCAAACCAAAAACTTCAGGTTTTGTGAAAACCAATTCCTGTTCCTCTATCCTTTCTCCTAACAGTAAATCTGGTACTCGTTTACAGCTGGGTTGGCTGGAACAAGTTGCAGCCAGAAAGAAGCAGCCACTCTACCAACGTTGTATCCTACGCTCTACATGTACATATAGTGTGGTCTTATGTTTCCTCTAATAACATGTCTTAATGGGAATCACACCTTTTCTTCTGCTTATCTCACGGAATAATCATTCCTTCATGGTTGTATGCTTAAACATCTATCTAATTGTTCTATTGTAGGTCAATGGCAAATGTTTTGTTATTATTATTGTCATGATTATTATCATCATCATCCTCATCATCTTCTATCAACTTGTGTCGTTAGAAGGCGTGGAAGGGGGTGTAGTTTTATGTCGTGTGCCATCTTCGTCGCCGATCTTGTTGACATCCAGTGTTTCTTTGAACACAGCGAGGGACATAACCAAACAAATACAAAAAATATATAATTAAGAGTTATCCCATCATAAAAAATTTGCGTGAGAGGTTCTGGCTTGGGCGTCTCCCCTCTTTATCCAGGTTACAAACCTTAGAACGAGTGAGCTATGGCCCTACACCAGAACCACATGGACGTGTACATTGGCATCTGTACACTGAAGGCGATAGGTGTTAATTATCCACCCGACCAAATTTCTCACGCTTGTTGTCGTCCTCGTGCACGACATATGGGGAGGAACAGCTCGCGACCCCGGGCGCTCGTCGGCGACGATTGTGACAGCAAAGCCGTGCTTATCACAAGAGCTGAACCTTGAACCTTGACCGGCGTCGAAGTCATGGAGCGAACTAGACAAGTAACTGGCAGAAGACAACACTGGCTGCTCCTGTAGCTGTTAATAGTAAGGTTAGAGTTAGCATATATGCTGATGCCTGTTTAAGTTAGCTCTGTTGTGGTGACAGCGACTCGCATATTGTTTTTAAAATGAATTTAATAATATTCATAAAATGCAAAAAAATGTTAGAAATTTCCGAAAGGTAAATTTCGTATGGTATGCTCCATTATACGCAACCGTAACTATTATAAGTATTTGCTTTATTTTCATGTAATTATTAAATGATTTATATTATTGTAGTGCATTTATTACATCCCTTTCTTTTGAATACATTGCCCTTATGACGAAGTAATCATTGTCCGTGTAAATACAGTTCACTACTAGGCCGTGAAACTGTTATCTAGCTAATCAAAGATCCTGTGCTGAAAGTTGTTTATGGTTAAGCGTGTGTGCTACTTTTAAATTGTTCAAGCTTGGATATGTAAAAGCAAATGTACGTAGACTTTTATGTTATAAATTTCTCTAACATACCATTTATAGATTGTTAATCTCATTGTACATATCCAAATCTTAAACTGTAAATTTTTTAGAACAGGACACCCATTACCATCATTTTAAAAACACTAGCCATATGGAATCTTGCATGTTTACTGCTGGCTGAATATATGTAAACATAATATTCATAATGTGGCATAAGAAATACGTAAACATTAAATTGAACCTTATTCCAGTGTGTGTTTGTTTCTTGTTTATTTCTTTATTTCACAAGACGCATAAGTTGCCATATTAACAAATGTAAACAAACAGATATTAAAGTACACATTACTAAAGCCCAGGTATTGATAAAATTGCTCTTTGCTGTCACTCTGTGTATTTATGAAATATTCGAGTACTGACACTATTAACATACACCAAATTGAAAGCATGGTAGTAATACATATTTTATTATTGTAAACATACATTTTTGTACGAATGCACATATTTGTTTACGATTGTGTGTGCGTGTGTGTACAACTGTGTAAAACCCTACAGTATTGACAGATTTCCAAAACTACTTATTACGTACTGTTCCTACTGGCATTATAAATGCAGCTCTAGAATTGATTGCAAAACACCTTCGATTGGTTCTGTTGTTGTTGATTCATCCATTAAGCAAATACATACACAGTAGGCGTTTAGCTTGTTTGAAAATGCCAGTCTTTGCAAACCATCGAAGGGTTTGAGAGTTGATAATGCTATTGTGGTTAACATGTGGGAAGTAAGATTATATGTACGAACGTAAATATTGCTGTGTCACTGTGTGTGTTAACATATGGACAGCAAGATACTGTGTAGAAGATTAAAGCTTTGTGTCAGTCTGTTAATATGTTGATAGTGAGAAACTATGTAGGACATTAAAGCTCTGCGTTAGACTGCTATCAAGCTTGCGGTTGGTGTGCTAACATGTGAATAGTAAAATATCATGTAGAAGATTAAAGATTGGTGTCAATCTGCTAATATGTTGATAGTGAGATACTATGTAGGACATCAAAGCTCTGTGTTAGACTGCTAACAAGCTTGCGGTTGGTGTGCTAACATGTGAATAGTAAAATATCATGTAGAAGATTAAAGATTGGTGTCAATCTGCTAATATGTTGATAGTGAGATACTATGTAGGACATCAAAGCTCTGCATTAGAATGCTAACAACCTTGCAGTTGGTGTGCTAACATGTGAATAGTAAAATATCATGTAGAAGATTAAAGCTTGGTGTCAATTTGCTAATATGTTCATAGTGAGATACTATGTAGGACATTATAGCTGAGTGTTAGTCTACTAACATGTGGATAGTAAGATATTTTCAAGACAGTAAATCTCCAAGTTGGTTTGCATCTGTTGATTTGTAAATAGTAAGACCTTATGTAAGAGATTTAAGCTCAGTATCTGACTCCTAACATGTGGATAGTAAGATAATATGTACACCATTAAATCTTATTGTCTATCTGTTAATATGTAGATAAAGAGATAATATGTAGGACATTAAAACTGAATTTTAGTCCTCTAGCGTGCAAAAATTCTTTATTCCTCTTTGCATTCAGGATCCTTTGGTCATGTTATATCTGCAAGCCAGTAATCATGATGTAGTCCATAATCTTTACCAAGACATAGTGGCTGCACCATAGCTTTTGCCTCAGCTCTGCATTCTTTGGTATCTCATTTCACTAAAACACAGTGAAAGTAAAATGCTATGTAGAACACACATTTTGGTGTTGGTCTGTTAATTTATGGATTGTAGGTACTACGTAAGACTGTAAAATTACATGGCGATCTACATATGTTGCCATGTGGATAGTAAAGTAATATGTAAGGTATCCAATCCTAGTATTGGTCAGTTATCAAATGGGTTGTAAGATATTATTTAGGGTATCAAATCTTGGTGCTGGTCTGTTAACATGTGGAGGGTAAGATAATATGTAGGGTATCAAATCTCGGTTCTGGTCTATTAACATGTGGATGGTAAGATAATATTTAGGGTATCAAATCTTGGTGCTGGTCTGTTAACATGTGGATGGTAAGATAATATGTAGGGTATCAAATCTTGGTGCTGGTCTGTCGATATGTGGATGGTAAGATAGTATGTATAACAGTAACGCTAAGTGTTCTTCTGGCATGGGGATTCAAAGATAAAATGTAGGGCTTTGAAGCACAGTGTGGATCTATTAACATGTGATTAGTAGTATAATATGTACAACATTAACGGACATGGTCAGTTAGTTGAGAGGTGGAAAGTAAGATACTATGTGGGACAGTAGAGTTTGTTGTCCGTCTACTTCTTTTGTCCTGTGAATATCAAGATAATATAAAGGACATTGAACCACGGTGTGATTCTGTTTGCACTGTGATAGTCAAATAAAATAATTAAGTCTACTGCATCTCTTTTTGGGGGGAAAGGAAGATACTTTTATTTTGGCGATAAGGCTCAGTGTGGGTTTGTTAATGTATTGATAGTAAAAATGTATTTAGAACATTACAGCTCGTTGTTGGTCTATTGACATGCGGACAGCAGGATGCTGTTTAGGAAATTTATTATTGGTTTCTGTTTGTTAACAAATGGAAGGTCTCACACTTAATAGGACAGAAAAGCTCAGTGTTGGTCTGTTAATACATGTGAACTGTAAGATATTGTGTAGGACACATGTTCTCATTGTTGGTCTGTTAATACATGTGAACTGTAAGATATTGTGTAGGACATATGTTCTCAGTGTTGGTCTGTTAATACATGTGAACTGTAAGACATTGTGTAGGACACATGTTCTCTGTGTTGGTCTGTAAACATGATGATTAGTAAGATATTATGTATGACATTACAGCTCAGTGTTGATGTTTTATCAAGGGGAAAGAAAATATATACAACTTTACATCTCGGCTGTTATGCGTTGACATTTGAATATTAAGAAAATATGTAGGACATGAAAGCTCACTGTTCGTATGCTAACAAGTGGATAGTACAATACTATGAGGTAAAGTAATGCTAGCTGTCATTCTGTTAACACGCGGATAGTAAGATACTATGTAGGACATTACTGCTCCGTGTTGGTATTTTGACCTGGGGATAGTAAGATACTATAAAGGACATTACAGATCAGTGTTGGTCTGTTAACAAGCGGAGAGTAAGATACTATGTAGGACATTACTACTCAGTTTTGGTCTGTTTACCTGGGGGAAAAAATATACTATTTAGGACACCTATTCATGAGGTTGGTTTGTTTTCATGTGGATAGTGAGAAAATATATACAACATTATTTCTCAGTTGATGTATATTAACATGTGGATATTAAGAAAATAAGTAGGACATGAAAGTTCACTGTCTGTGTGTTTTGAAGTGGGTAGTTTGATGTTATGTAGAAAAGTGAAGATTGCTTTCATTCTGTTATAACGTGTGGATAGTAAAACAATAGGTAGGACATTACAGATTTGTGTCAGACTGCTATCTTTGTACAGAAATATAAAAAGTAGGTCATTTAAGCTTTTTGTTAGTATGTTAACTTCTGGACAGTAAGATTACATGTAGGACATTAACAAATGGGAATGGTTTGTAAACATGCAAACAGTTAATGCTACATAGGACAATAAAACTCAGTGTCTGTCTGCTAACAGTTGTATAGTTAGATACTATGTACGTCATCTATGCCAAAAGCTCGGTTTTCGGCTATTAACATGCAAATTAGTAATGTACTATGTAGGACATTACAGCTTGTTGTCGGCCTGCTAAGATAGGGATAGTATGATACTTTACAGGACAATTATCTTGGTGTCCATCTGTTAATATACAGACAGTAAGATACTACCTAGGACCTTAAAGCTCAGTGTTAGCCTTCATCTTTTGTCATGCTGATACTAAGATACTATGTAGGAGATTAAAAATCAGATTTGATCTGTTGAAGAGGCGTCAGTGAGATATTTTATAGGACCGTCAAGCTCAGTTTAGATCTGTTAAAGTGGGGTCAGTAAGATATTATGTAGGACACTAATACTTTTAGGTAGGTTTGTTAACATGGGGATTGTAAAATGCTATGCAGGACAGTAAAGTTAGGTGACTGTTCGTGTATGTTACTGTTGGGATACTCAGACAGTATGTTAATATGTAGACAGTAAGATCCTATGTATCACATTAAATCTAAAGAATCGGTTGGTTATATGAGGACATTAAGATAATATATAGGACACTGAAGCTTAGTGTAATTCTGTTGACATGGTGACAGTTTGTTTGTTTTTGTTTTTTTTTTAAGTTCGCCTTATTTGTCTAATCGCCAAGGTGGTGTACATTGTACTGTGGTTTTTATTTTGCGCCTGTCGACCAAGTGCTACCAATTTCAACATGCATTTTATGTAAGGGTCTGCTTCCTCTTGCATTTTCTAAGAATTCGCTTCCTTGGGGTAACGGCGCTGTGATGGGGATTGAATCCAGCACCTTTGGGTTTTGAGCTGTGCCACTTAACCACTAGGCCACACCGTCCCCATGGTGACAGTAAGATAATATGTAGGATATTAGCGAATAGCATCGGTCTGTTAACATTTAGATAGTAAGATTTTATGTAGTACATTACAGCTTGCTATTAGGTCTGCTAACATTTAGAAAGATAGATTTTATATTAGGACATTACAGCTTTATGTTAGTCTGTTGACATGGAGACTGTAAAATGCTATGAATGACATTAAAACATGTGGATAGTACAATATCATGTAGGATAGCAAAGCTCAGAGTCGGGCTGATGACATGGGTACAGTAAGATATCTTCTTCGAAGTACGCTGTCAGACATCAACGTGAATTTGTTGAAGAAGAAGAAGAAGTAAGATAGTGTGTAGGACATTAAAATTTACTGTCGGTTTGTTAACACGTGGATAGTAAGATATTATTTTTAACAGTAAAGCATGGTGTCTGCTTGTTAACATGTGAATAGTAAGATATTATGTAGGACATTCAAGCTCTGTGTTGGCCAGTTGACTTGTGAATAGTAAGATACTCTGTAGGACATTCAAGCTCTGTGTTGGCCAGTTGACTTGTGAATAGTAAGATACTCTGTAGGACATTCAAGCTCTGTGTTGGCCAGTTGACTTGTGAATAGTAAGATATTATGTACGGCATTCAAGCTCTGTGTTGGCCAGTTGACTTGTGAATAGTAAGATACTCTGTAGGACATTCAAGCTCTGTGTTGGCCAGTTGACTTGTGAATAGTAAGATACTCTGTAGGACATTCAAGCTCTGTGTTGGCCTGTTGACATGTGGATAGTAAGATACTCTGTAGGACATTCAAGCTATGTGTTTGCCTTTTGACATGTGGATAGTAAAATACTCTGTAGGACATTCAAGTTCTGTGTTGACCTGTTGACATGTAGATAGTAAGATACTCTGTAAGACATTCAAGCTATGTTGCCCAATTGACATGTGGATAGTAAAACACTATGTAGGACATTAAAGCTCCATGTTGGCCTGTTAACATGTGGATAATAAGATACTCTGTAGGAAATTAAAGCTCTGTCTTGGCCTGTTGACATGTGGATAGTGAGATATTCTGTAGGACATTCAAGCTCTGTGTTGGCCTGTTAACATTTGGTTAGTAAGATTCTCTGTAGGACATTCAAGCTCTGTGTTTGCCTGTTTACATGTGGATAGTAAGATACTCTGTAGGACATTCAAGCTCTATGTTGGCCTGTTGACCTGTGGAAAGTAAGATACTCTGTAAGACATTTAAATTCTGTGTTGGCCTGTTAACATGGTGGCAGTAAGGAACTATGTAGGACATCAAAGTTTTGGGTAAGTCTAACATCTGGATAGTGGATACTGTGCAGTGCATTCAATCTAGAGTTGGTTTGTTAATATGTGGATTGTAAGATCATGTGTAAGACATTAAAGCTGTCTGTCAGTCTGATGCCATTGGGATTGTACAATACTTTGAAGAACAATAAAACTTGGTATTGATCTGTTAATATATAGATAGCAAATTACAATGTAGGACTGTAAAGTTTCGAGTCAGTGAACTTATGTTTAATGGGGATAGTGCGATACTTTGTAGGACAATACCGTTTATTGTCTGTATGTTAATATTCATATAGTAAGGTATTATATAAAAGACTGTTACCATGTGCTTGGGTAGATACTGTGTAGGACATCAAAATTTAATGCTGGAATGATAGTCTGTGGATAGTAAGATACTATATATATGACATTAAAACTTGATGTAGCATAGTAAGATACTAGCTAGGACTGTAATGCCTAGGGTGAGTTTGTTAAAATATGGATAGTAAGATACTAGTTAGAACTGTAATGCCTAGGGTCAGTTTGTTAACATGTGGATAGCAAGATACTATTTCCATAGTGTCGGTCTGTACATTCTATAAATTGCTGAGCGATTATAGTAGTAAAACTGGGAGAGTTCAAAACGTAGTTCCCTCATGTTCCAGTCTCTCTCTTATCGCCTGTGGAGTATAAAAAATAGATAGGAATGGTTAAAATACCGCTATGGAACAAAATCAAGAACCTAACCTACGTTAGATACAGAAATTACATACAATGAGACTAAAGCATTCATCAGGGCAACGTACAGTGCAAAATGGAGAAAAAAAAACGACACCCTGGCCACATAGATTATCATTCTCCGGCTACGCACAGGTCACAACAGTCTGAGATGTCATCTGTACAACAAGTTCAATTCAAGATTGGTACTACAGACCTTCGTGCCTGCGGCACAGCCCCCATGAAGGCAGAACATATTTTGCAGTCATGTCCACAGTATACCGACAAAAGAAGTAGCATTTGGCAACAGCTAGTGTCCTTCCACGAGAAGCTGTACAGAAGCGTAGAGAGCCTTGAGTCGACTGATGACTTCGTTAGAGTCATAGAAGTTGATGTCTGAAGACGCACGAAAAAGCAGAAGAAGAAATGAACCAGTCGATGCTTCCCGTTGGATCCACTACTAGGGAATTGCATGTTTACATTCTGATTCGCATTATTCGTTTATAGGTCTAGTGATATTGCGAGCTTAATATCTGAGTAGCAAAATGCCCCTTTGTCGCTATGTGCATTCACAAGCAAAAACAACTAGTATTCTCTGTATAAGCAATATATGTCCTCTAGCCCACTGTATGGACGGCGTACTACAGTAAACATCCCGAATGATTCTGGATCTTTGGGCATGGCAATGACAAAAATAGGACCAATGCCCTACATAGAGCATGTCATAAGAGGCGACTAACTGTGTGACATGACACAACACCGGCCATGCTTAGTTGGTTTGTTAAGAGCAGCATAGATGGCGCCTAACAGGCTGCGTGTCAAGTTGGTCTAGTGTTTGAGTCTTTTAAGATGGACTTGCAGATCTATTAACCAAACTTCTTGGCACTTGTCTTAACACAGCGGAGTAATAAGCTGCTCGAGCCTAACACGCTAAGCAGGAAATCCTCATCCCTCCTTTATCCAGCTCACACCACAGCTGGGACCTCCACAGGGTCATCTTCCCTTGTAGAATTACAGGTCTACTAAGACTAAGATTAATATAAACACATAATCTTACAAATACTATTTCTTTTGTTGCAGATTCTGCACTTTACACTATACGAAATACAAGACCTCACCACTAATGGAGTCTCCCGCGGAACACCTGGCTGAGACATTTCGATTCTACTCCGTCTTCCTCCACGCTGCCCGAGACTCACCAAACGTTGCCGTGGACGATCAACACGAAAGACAATGGTTGAGTATGAGGAGTACCTGACTTGACTTAAAACACAAGGCAACGACTCTAGCTGGCCATCTATCTTCTCGGCACACCCCCATGACATCAGAACACATTTTACAGCCCTGCCCATCGTTTATCGACAAGAAGTAGCATTTGGCAACAACCAGTGTCCTTCCACGAGTAGCTGTACAGAAGTGCTCGGACCCTCAAGTCAACTGCTGCCTTCGTTAGAGTAATTGAATTCGAGGTCTGAAGACGAACAAGGAAGATCTCTTTTCTTGACATTTTTTTCGCGCCAGCCGAAGCAAATCAGTACAAGTACAGTCAAACTCCATCAAGATGACTTCAGCAAAAAGCTTTGCATGATCTTGCAGTAGGAGTTTATGTAACAGTTTACTTGCATGTTGAGGTTGCTATCCTCATGCACAACTCTCTTTAGTCACGCCTTTCAATACATGCATCGAGTTCAATCAATCAAATCAGAACAAAAAGGCATAGCTTCAAATTAAATAAAGAAAGGTCAAGATTGGATATTTGGAAATATTTCTTTAGTCAGAGAGGGGTGAATGCTTGGAATGCATTTCCAAGAAAGTGATGGAAGCAGAGGCAGTTGATGCATTTAAAAATACATTGGATGCGCATAGCTTATTGAGCAAGGAAATGTAAATGAAACTGGTTGCGTACATACTCTGCATAGTCTTCTAAACCAGTATAAAGACGTTAAGTTAAGTTAAATCAAGATCACTCATCTCTTTTTGTTGAAGCACAGGTCCAGCATTGTATTTGACTTACCATAACCAGCTTTTAGGAAAGACTTTTTCTAGTTATTTGCAGTAGGGTAGCGATAATTTGTACATTTTGAGATTGCCACATCCATGGACAACTCTTAGTCCTCGCGTTCAACATGCAATGAATGTTTTGGCCACTCAGGAGAAATACATACATAGCTCACCTTAAGATTGTTTGCCCTTGACCTACTGTGACAGTATTCTGTGGCGGTTATATTCTACCATTCTCAGTAAGGGACCCCGGATACACTATGAGAGGTCATGTTATTGATAGATTTGAAACAAGCAGCGATAACGATAGAAAAGATATGAATTTGGAATTGCATGTGTTAAGCTTTTATAGAAGTGTTCATACGTGGTTGCGAAGTTTCGATGGCTCACAAACAAAACATGTATGTGTTCAGATTCCTGATCTGACAGGGTCGTACACCTATTAAATTTCGTGCTGAATATGGTTTAACCAGGCTCTAAAGTGCAAAACACAGAACAATATACTGCCTCTTAGGAACCACGGTAAACGAGGCAAAAAAAAGAAATATAGCTTTTTAGTGTTTTCTCCAGTATCGCATTCTGTTTTTTTATTATATGGCTTGCTGGCTTAGGGTCGTTCGTTCTCAATCTTGCACCACCAAGCCCTGATATGGCTTAAGTAGCAGAATGTTGTCCAGAGAACGGAATGCAAATGTGCTGATCGGTGTGGACTGCACAGAACACGGCCAGGCACTTGAGCATCCGTGGTCAACCACTGCACCCGAGCTCATATCTAGTCGTCCTGACTTTTTCTTGCCACTGGTTAAAGTTGGCAAAAAGTAAAGGCTCGTGATGGACGAAAAACATTGTGATTGAACCTGACGCAACGTCCTGGACAATATGGTGTGCTTGACCGGACTAGCGTTTCAGTTACCAACAGATATTATCTTAAATATCACTAACCTCTAGCTGATTGCTAGCATAACCGGCACTTCTGAAATTATGCAATGATGTTTATAAATGAAAATAGTATTTGCTAGATCTACGTCAACAATAAAGTCACATATATTTTTGTATACCATAACAAGCATTATTACAAAGCACAAAAAATCGCTCACTTTCATCATTATCATCACTATTATCATCATCATCATCATCATCTTCATCATCATCATCATCATGTTGCATGTCATTTGAAGAAAATCATTTTCACAACAACCGATCTGTAACTCGATCTCAAGCCAGAAGTATCGTCTCTATCGTTGTCATCGTCAGGACCTCCGTGATTTCTTGTTTCCATCTTTTCATCGGTCTGCTTCAGCCCCGCTTTCCAAGGTCCAAACCCTCCTGTATCGTTCTTTCTAGGTCAGTATGGCGTTTGATGTGGTCAAACTATTATACAGCAAAGCAAGTGGTCATTTTCACAGACAACCTAGCAGTATAATGGCCCTCAAGAGCCCAGTGATTAAAAAAAAAGCAGTCCAATAGACACCAGCCCACCGAGACATTCCAGGCAACGGGGAGGCGGACAACTCGCCAGAGAGCGAGGAATGCTGCAGCAGAGTGATACAGAAATCACATACAATGAAACTAAAGCATTCATCAGGACAACGTACAGTGCAAAATGGAAAATAGGATCACATTGGCCACATAGAAAACGATGCCTACCATCAACTCTCCAGGCGAGACCAGGTGATCATTTTCCGGCTACGCACAGGTCACAACAGACTCAGATGCCATCTGTACAACAAGTTCAAGATTGGCACTACAGGGATTTGTGCCTGCGGCACAGCCCCCATGAAGGCATAATATATTTTGCAGTCATGTCCGCTGTATACCGACAAAAGAAGTAACAATTGGCAACCGCCAGTGTCCTTCCACGAGAAGCTGTACGGAAGCGTACAGAGCCTTAAATCGACTGCTGCCTTTGTTAAAATCATTGAAGCTGAGGTCTGAAGACGAACGAAGAAGCAGAAGAAACTATTTTAGCTTTCGAGACAAGATCTTGTTTACTAACCAATTTTGCTTGAAATTAAGTAGGATCTATAGTATATATATATCTCTCTTTATCTATATCTCAAGCAGATGTGGATATATTGAGATCGGATTTAGATAAAATTCGAGAGGGGTTTGTAGGTTCGCAAATGGAGTTTAATGTAGATAAATGTACAGTCATCCACATGGGTAGATCCAATATGAAACATAATTACATAATGGGAGAGAACAATATTAGAAAGATAGATAAGGAAAGGGACTTGGAAGTTATACTAGATCATACAGGTAAGGTGAGTGAGCAAATTCAGGTAGCAATTAAAAAGGCAAATGCAATGTTATGTATGATAAACATAAATATTAAACATAGGAGCAAGGAAGTGATAGTCAAACTGTATAAAGCATTAGTTAGACCTAGATTCGAGTTATATGTACAGGCGTGGAGTCATTATCATAGAGGGGATACAAACATGTTGGAAAGAATACAAAAAAGAGCGACATAGCCGATAGTGGGATTGCAGAATTACAGTTATGAGGAAAAACCGGCCTACAGTGTCTAGAAGAGAGAAGAATTCGTGGTGACTTAATACAGGCTTATAAGGTGATCAGAGGAATGGATACATTAGACTATAACAAGTTTTTAAAAAAAAACAACAGCCACCAAATAGAACAAGAGGGCATAGTTATACATTAACTAAAGAGAGGTCCAGATTCGATATTAGGAAATATTTTTTTAATTAGAGAGTGGTGAATGCTTGGAATGCATTGCCAAGGGAGGTAGGGGAAGGAAGGACAGTTAATGCATTTAATAATACATTGGATGCGCATAGCTTTTAGAGCAAGGTGATGAAATGAAACTGTATGTATACAGATTCTGCAGAGTCTTCTAAACCAGTTTAAGGACGTTAAGCTAAGTTAAGGATATCTGCATTTTTCCTTTTTGCTATCCATGGTATTTTGAGCACTTTTCTATAGTCCTTTAGTTCAAAAGATGCAATCCTTTTCTTAAGTGTTTGTGTGGGGGTCCACGTTTCACATCCGTATGTCTTCATCGGTACAATGCAAGTTCACAGAATAGTTATTTTCATTTTATTAATGTTCTGTCATCAGTTTCTCATTTTATTGAACCTCTGCATTGCCGTAGCCATTGGCGTTATAACTGAGCCGAGGTACTCAAAGCTTGTGACTTTCTCAATCTTCTGTTGTTCTAAAATAACTTTAGGTTTGGTCTTTGCCTTGCCTGTGATCGTTATCTTGGTTGTACTTTAAATTCAGGTATAGATTTTGGACTTCGTTGAGTTGTGTTTACGCTCATCAGTACTTTTACATTTTGCTAGTAGTTAGACCCACCGGGCTAGATCGCACGTGGACACAGTCCTGGTGTGAACAGACTATCTACAATGCGGTTAGTAAACTAGCCTTATCTTGTAAAGCGAGCTATGCAAGTTTTTATTCCATTTCCAACAATATATCTCTGCAAATATGGATTTTCGACATTTGTAGCAAAAACGAAAAACAAATCGAAACCGATTAGATGTCTAACATGGCAAACGTGTGGTTTGTACAACACACCAGTTGAATCCTCTTCGAGAAAGAGAAACAACAAGCCTTCACGCGGTCAGCATTTCTTGATCTTTGTGACCCGTTCTTCAGCCTTGCATATATACGCAGCACGTTCATTCAAACAATAATGAAATTAACTTTCTTCTATTTTAAATGTATTGTATTTCTATTGAAATTGTTAAGAAAGACACATATATCTCATGTACGTTTGTGTTTGTTTTTTAACTATTTCTATATAACTGGTTCTTTGCTATTGTATTTTAGGTATTTGAAAACATTATTCCGAGAAGGGGTACGTGACATACACTTGACAAGGGAGACCATAGCACACAAATGGCTAACAACTTTCCCTTAGACGATTAACAAAAACCTGTCTTGACATAGTCGCCATCACGGCCTGCGATGGGCATCAGAACATGACACAACCGTTGAGATACAGGAACAATTTGTATCTACAGTTAACATCATTTGCTGAATAAGAATGATCACCAATGGGCAGCAGCGTGCGGTGAACACCTTTCATGGCTTGGTTTTGAAGTTTGCTAATTTTATCAAAGTTCGCCTTTGCTGCTGTTGCCCATGCCGCAATGCCATATTCGAGAACTGGTCTCACTCTTCCAGTGTACAGTTTCGCCTGTTCCCCAACTTGTGCTAGCAAGTTTCCTCATGATTGCCATTCTTTGTCTGGCTCTCATTCGGTTTCTCTCGATCTGACTTTTCCATGTCATGCACCGATCAAATGTGACTCCCAGGTAGTTTTGGTTGCCGTTTGTCCGCAGATATTTGCATTTAAGACTTATTTTGGTGTTCTGGGGTTTGTTTGAAAGCGGGAATATCGTACACGTTGTTTTTTCCTCATTTATTTTGACCAGCCATGAGTTCGCCCACTCCTCCAACAATGTTAGGGCCTGCTGCATCCGATTGCTTGCTATGGTGAGATTTTTTTCAGACGTCCACATAGCCAGATCGTCTGCAAACATGGAGCTGTAGACTCTTTTTGGTAGATTCTCTGTGATGTTGTTTATATACACCAGGAAAGGTGTTGGTGACAGTACTCCCCTTTGGTGTACTCCCTGCTCAAGTGTCACTTTTTTGCTCATCTGCTATTGTACTTGAACTATGGATGTTCTGTTTTCGAGGTAGTCGCTGATCCATCTGTACATTTTCCCACAAACTTCACTTCTTCGTAGCTTGACTTTAAGTCCCTTTATCCACACCTTGTCAAATGCCTTCTCTAAATCCACCCAAACCGCTACTGTGTGTTTTTTCTCCTGGTAAGCATCATCTATTAACTGGGCTATGAGAGTGATCTGGTCCTCAGTGGATCTGTGCTGTCTAAAGCCTGCTTGCTGTGGAATTAGTATGTGTTTTTCTTCCAGATGCCACATCAGTCTGGTGTTTATCACACGTTCCACCAGTTTACCTACACAGCTCAGTAGACTGATAGGCCTGTATCCATTTGGATCTGTTCTATCTTTTTCTTTCTTTGGTACTGGTATAAGTACAGCGTCTTTTCATGTCTGATGTACAATTCCCCTTTTCCAGCTTTGGTTCAGGACTGATAGTAACTTCCTCTTTGCTATTTGGCCCAACTCCATCAGCATTTCGTGTTACCCCATTTTTTCCGGGCGATTTCCTTTTCTTTAGAGTTCTCATGGCCTCTTCCTTTTCATTCAATGTTAGTATTGCCATCATGTGCTCCTCTGGTGCCATATTGATGTTGTCGTGGCTCTTTTGTTCTTCACCATTGTCTGTGTGCCTGTCTGTAGGGACATCAATGTGGTTTGCTCTGGCATAGTGTTCGTTCTATAAAGGCGTTTGCTGCTTTTGTTTTTCCAGTAAGCATGTTGTCGCCATGCTTGATGGTAATTTTTTTATTTGATGGTGTTTCGTCATTCATGGCTCTGACTAACTTCCATAGTTTGTTCTCTTCTTTATCTAAATTGAGGCTTTCTGTTTTATTTTTCCAGCTGTCTCTTGTTATATGGTTTAGTGTTCTTTTGTATTTCGCCGTGATAGCCTTGAGGGCGATATTTGCCTCCATATATTGTTCTCTCTCTGCCCTGTTCCTAGCATTTGAGACTTCGTCTTCCGCTTTCTGCAATTCATCAATCCAATATGGCTTGTAGTTTTTCCTTGCCCCTCTTGGGATGGTTTCGGTGGTTGCTTGCATTATTGCTTTGCTTAGGCTTTCCACCATAGGTTTCATATTGTTATTCCATGTGTTGATGGTTTCATATAGCCGATCTGTCAGAATTGCAAATCTGTCCCAGTCGGCTCGTTTATAGTTCCAACGTGGGAGCGCTTTTATTTCCTGTGGGCCTACTTCCATATCAATTTCTAGCCTAATTGGCCTACCTGCCAATTGGTTGAGCACCTGGCCGTCTATTTTGTGGTGAATATCAACCATGGAAAAGGCCAAGTCTGGAGCAGAGGTGGTATGCCATTTTCTAGAATAGAAGATAGGACTGTCCTCCAGCCTATTGAAAAGATAGAGATTTGTGTCTATCTCCCAGTCTTCCACTTCATCACCTCTGTTGTCTGTGTCCGAATATCCCCATCTCTCCGAGTGGCTGTTGAAGTCTCCAACTACTAGGCAGCTGGAGTTCTTGATTTCCATACTCGAGAGCGACAGGTATTTGTTGGGTGGGCCATACAGGTTGAAGATGCGGATCTTCGTTTCTTGTGTCATTATGTCGAGTCCTACAATTTCTGCTTATCCAGTGTGATTGACAGCTACCGCGCTCCTCGGTATGCAGTTACGTGTTAATATCAGAACCCTTCCTTTGTCAAGACTGTAACATGCTAAAGCAACTGCGTTGTGAATACTGACCCACGGAGATGAACCCACACATACACACTTTTGTGAGAGTCTTGAAGAACTCCCCACCACAGTAGACTTTGTCCATAGAACTGGCCTTTTCGTGTAGACTTAATACAATTGTCGGTGAGCTAGAAAAAGAAGGAAAAAAAGAAGAAAAAGAAGAAGAGAAAGAAGAAGAAAAAGAAAAGAAGAAGAGAAAGATAAAATAAGAAAAAGAAGACGAAGAAAAAAAAGAAGACGAAAAAGAAGAGAAAGAAGAAGAAAAATAAGAGAAAGAAAAAGAAGATAAACATGAGTAAATAGTACTACCCGATATTGCCCGAAGAAGATTTGAATGTTTAAATGAAGTATATTGTTAAAAAGCAACTAATCTGATTGGCAAACATCCGGCCAGTCTCTAAACCCTGATCTATGGGTGAGAGAGCTGGAGTGTGTACGCCAAACACGCCAGGAGGTTGAATCATTTCTACATGACACATACTCCAAATTGGCTACAAGACCACATCACAAATAACCATACTCTTTTCATTACTACTACACTATTCATACACTTTTGTAGAAATTTAAAGTGAGATAGACTGGCCAAGTTTCTCGAATGTCAAGTGAAAGGTTCCAAAAGAAACTTCTGTTTAGCGAGCTTAGCGATGTAAGGCGATCACCTGGACGTCAATAAAAGCGATTCAGTGAATCCTGGCAGTAAATCGTTTAGCCTGAAAAAGGCGAGGCCAAAAAAGAGCCTTGCATGCAGTTAGCGAGGGTCGACGGGCGATCAGGTTGAAGTATAGAGTAGAAAGAAAACCAGCACCAGCTGGTGTTGGCTTAATCTGTCATGCACACATCCGCCCACAGACTTAAGGGCGCAGTATGACACATGATGATGATGGTTATTCTCATCGACGGCGATAAGCCCATTATTATTGTCATGATCATATTTCTTCAAAATCAAGTAAATACCGGATCAAGATGGTGAGCAGCGCATGAGCTGCAGCGGTCATTGAGCCATAGCTGACTGATAGTGTAAGGGCTAGCGAACCGGAGCTGCCAAGGCCGTTCTACACGTCCGCGCAGTATTCTTGAAAACAGGCTGCAACAGAGCAGACTGGCTAAGGAGAAGGGATCGAAGAGGGAATGCTAACCCGGTACTCAAAAATGCTTGCTGAAGTCGGATGTGTTGGACCGAAAGGTGCAAATATCGACATAATGCATTCCGTTCTCTGGACTGCGTTCTACTACTTAGGCCCGTGTCAGGGTTTGGTAGCGGGAGATGGAGAACAAACGAAGCCAAGACAAGTAAATACATTTAATATTCATCAGTTTATTGGCGTCTCAGTAACTGATCATCATGCGCCTGGCGCCCTGGCGAAGTTTGCCCAACTCTGTCTCCCGTATTTCGACACAGTCTGCTATGGCTGCAAACGCCGGTACGTGAGTGGCAGTCCCTGTCGCAGATCGTACAACGGGGCTGAGGAGGCTGACTTGCCGGGGTGTTCCCCGATCTTTTCAGTCGTGCCCATTTCTCTGGATCCAGATGGCCTCTACAAGCGTCGGCAACTACTGTGCACCTCCCAACTGACTGTCTGCAATCGACTCAATCCTGAGCTTTTGGCTTGGATGTCGCATGACGTCATATCCATCTTGAATACGTCCTTGAATCGCGGTGTGGGGTAGTCGATTCCTTTAGCTGCAGTGATCAGTTGTCCATAAAATATATCATATAACAGCCTTTACAATGTAGGTAAATATACACTCGCGAGCATACGACTACTCTAAGACAGATGCACAGAAGATGAAAGATACAGACAGCCACATAAACTGGAAAGATATTGTCAGAGGTACAGACGTTGAAAAAGAGGCAGAGTGTTTCAAAACACTTTTAGAACAACTAAAAGTCGAATATGTTCCATGTATGAAGGTAAACACCAATCATAAAAAGTGGATTACTAGATTTGTAGCTAAATGTACAAGAGCTTAAAATAAAGCCTGGACAATGTATATAAAGGCAAGTAAATCAAAAGTAATATATTACAAATATTTGGACAAGCAAAACATAGCTCAGAAAGTAAATAAAGCAGCAAAAATAGACTTCGAAAAAAATTTACTAATAGGATCAAGACTGATGGTGAAAACTTCTTTTCTAATGTTAGAAATAAACAAAGACCTAAAGACAAGGTAGGCTTTCTTATATACAGTACAGTGACAATAAGCAGAGAAAATATGGAGATAGCTAATCTAATAAATCAATACTTATGCACAGTCTATACAAAAGAACACTCCTCCAAGATACCAGAGCCTATACATATTTTCAAATGTCAAATGGAAATAGTGCGTTTAAAATCATTCTATATTACGGAGGAAATGGTTCTAAAAAGATTGGAAGGATTAAAAGTGGATAAATGTACAGATCAAGATGGTATCCATTCATCAATGCTATTTGAAGTATAGACTAACTAGTTAAGCCATTGGCTATATTATTTTCTCAATCACTTGCAAAATGGATTGTTCCAAGAGATTGGAAAGATGCAGGAGTGATTCCCTTATTCAAAAGAGGAAAGAAATCAGATCCAGCTAATTAAGTAAGTTTAACGTGCATAGTCTGTAAATTGTTAGAGTCAATAATGAAAGAAAACATTGTAATGCATCTAGACATGTTAAATATAATCAGAAATAGTCAGCATGGGTTTACTAGAGGGAGACCGTGCTTAACAAATCTTTTGGAGTGCATGGAGGTGATTACTAAAATCATAGATAAGGGAGAACCAGTGAATGTTATTTATCTAGATTTTGCAAAGGCTTTTGATATAGTACCTCATCAACGATTATTTAAAAAGTTAAAATCACATGGGATAGATGAGCAGGTTGCCGATTGGATTGAAAGTTGGTTAACGGGAAGAAGACAGCGATTGACATAAATAAGGAGTACTCTGAGTGGTGTGAAGTAAAAAATGGAACAAAATTACAGAATTGGCGAGAACAATACTAGAATGATATATAATGAAAGGGACACAGGGGTAATAATAGAGCATACAGGTAAGGTGAGTGAGCAAGTCCAGGTAGCAGTGAATAAGTCAAATGCAACGTTAGGTATAATTTTAAAAAAAGAAATATTTAACATAGGAGTAATGAGGTGATTGACAAACTGTATAAAGCATTAGTTAGACCTAGATCGGAGTACTGTGTACAGATGTGGAGTCCTTATCGTAGAAGATCTATAAATATGCTTGAAAGGATACAAAGAATAGCGACAAAACTGATAGTGGGATTCCAGAATTACAGTTACGAGGAAAGACTCAGAAAAACCGGCCATTAGTGTCTAGAAAAGAGAAGAATTAAACCTGACTTAATCTAAGTTGATAAGATAATCACAGGAAAAGTTAAATTAGACTATAACAATTTTTTCAAAATACAACCATCAGCGAGAACAAGAGGGCACAGATACAAATTAAGTAACGAAAGGTCCAAATTGGACACAGGACATTTTTTAAAATTCAGACAGTGGTGAATGCTTGGAATGCTTTGCCCCAGGAAATAGTGGAGGCAGAGACAGTTAATGCATTTAAGAATAAATATGATGTACATAGTTATTAGAGCAGGGTAATGCAAATGGGACTGGTTGTCTACAGACTCTGATGAGTTTTCTAAACCAATATAAAAACGTTATGTTAAGTTAAGTTATGCCGTGTTTGTTAGCTTACTAAGTACGTTTTATGATTGTGCTAACTTTTTGTTTTACCGCTTCACATTGTTCTTTGTAGGACAATGTGCGATCCATTGTAATTCCTAGGTACTTAGGTGTATCTTTATGTTTAAGTTTATGCCCCTGCCAACTAATCTTTCAAACTCTCAAGGCTATTCTTACATCCTGTTGCAGCCCGCCACTTAACCTCTTTTACAGGACGCACAAAAAATTAATCTTACATATTACGGGCATTCTACAACAACAATAAATACAACAACAATAACAACAACATGATGATATGGCTTTTGAAGTCAGGATATCGGCTATTTCATTCTTATAAACTGTGCAGGAGGAATGATTTCAAGAAATGCTATCTCGGCATAGATAAAGTCACACACTAACTCTAACCACTTTCATAAAGCTGTAGAAACTGATTCACATTTCTAATCGTGTTTACTTGCTCTCAACTCTGTCAAATGATATTCTCATTAATAACTAAACCTGTACGTCGCTAAGTATCATTGAAGGAAATGTGGCGACTACATGAGTTGGCCACCCCACCTCATAAAAAGCTGAGGCCTAGTACAGTGAAGTCTCTAACACTTCAACCTCGACATCAATGATTGCGAAAGGATTACCTTTTCCTTTTCATGTTAAAATCATTTACATCGAATACCAGTACCAAAGAAAGAAAAAGATAGAACAGATCCAAATTTGATACAGGCCTATCAGTTTACTGAGCTGTGTAGGTAAACTGATGGAGCGTATGATAAACATCAGACTGATGTGGCACCTAGAAGAAAAACACATATTAATTCCACAGAAAGCAGGATTTAGACAACACAGATCCACTGAGGATCAAATCACTCTCATAGCGCAGAAAAAGCATACAGGAGAAAAAGCATACAGTAGCGGTTTTGGTGGATCTAGAGAAGGCATTTGACAAGGTGGGGAAAGAGGGACTTAAAGTCAAGCTATAAAGAAGTGAAGTATCTGGACAAATGTACAGATTGGTCAGCCACTATCTCGAAAACAGAACAGCCAGAGTTCAAGTACAAGGGAAGATGAGTAAAAATGTGACACTGGAGCAGGGAGTACCCCAAGGGGGAGTACTGTCACCCACACTTTCTGGTGTATATAAACAACATAATAGAGAATATATTAAGAAGAGTCCACAGCTCCATGTTTGCAGACGATCTGGCTTTGTGGACCACTGAAGAAAATCTCACCATAGCAAACAATCGGATGCAGCAGGCCCTAACATCGCTGGAGTAGTGGACGATGAGGCAGACAGACTGGCTAAAGAAGGTGCAAGGTTACCACAACCAGAATCTAGTGTGACCTACGAAGAGTTCAAAAGGTTTATTAGGGCCAGATACATGGCCAAATGGGAAACAGAGCATACTGGCTACACAAAAAAATGATGCCTACTACCAGTTGAACAGAAGAGAGCAGGTCGTGGTCTTCAGACTCCGCACAGGCCACAACAGACTGAGGTACCATCTCTTCAATAAACTGAAGAAAGGTGGTACTGACGAATGCACCTGTGGTACAGGGAAAATGACCCCGGAACATCTGCTGCAAAATTGCCCGACATACGAGAACCAGAGAAAGCACATGTGGCCATCACCAGTGGCAACACTAGACAAGCTCTATGGCAGTGTCGACAGCCTCAGGATAACAGCTGCCTTCTTCGAAAAAATTCAAGTTGACGTCTGACAGCGTACGAAGAAGAAGATTTACCTCGAATTGTTTTTAACACCTGCACAAATTAACAGTCATCTAACAATATTCATATTTCTGTTGTTCCTCCTCTCTCTCTTTCTCTCTCTCTACTTTGGTCTTCTTGGTTATCTGTACTCTCAGCAATCAATGCTGACTACCAACTAATGTGTGACAAATATGAACTGCTGTGATCATATAAGACATTCCAATGTACCCCGCCCACTACCAGTTAAAGGCCAACACAAAATACAGAAGGGATTGAAGCTCACGAGCAAAAACATGCATTTAGAACGTGCCAACCGTAGCGACAATCCGCCCAAGAAACTGTTCATTATGTCAAGGAAAGAATGTCAGAATACAAACACAGCCAACTTGCTGTTTACATTCATGGATACATCGAGTAATATAAATATACTGTAGTCGGGGATGCTGTGGTAGAAACTTCTCTATAAGAGGTTTTAGCTTTTATCAGATGGGGATAGCCAGTTCCCTTCCTCGATGTCTTGGCTTACAATATCACTGATATATAAATTTATTTTTATTACCGCCAGGGATGAGGTACTAGAATCTTCATTGTTCTGATACACATACGAATCCATGAACTGGTCAATACGACATGATACCGCACAAAGGACAACAGTCTGTGGTAGAAAAGGGCAAGTCTTCGTCACAGAATCCAGAAATTGAAACCTCTAATCAAACCAAAAACTTCAGGTTTTGTGAAAACCAATTCCTGTTCCTCTATCCTTTCTCCTAACAGTAAATCTGGTACTCGTTTACAGCTGGGTTGGCTGGAACAAGTTGCAGCCAGAAAGAAGCAGCCACTCTACCAACGTTGTATCCTACGCTCTACATGTACATATAGTGTGGTCTTATGTTTCCTCTAATAACATGTCTTAATGGGAATCACACCTTTTCTTCTGCTTATCTCACGGAATAATCATTCCTTCATGGTTGTATGCTTAAACATCTATCTAATTGTTCTATTGTAGGTCAATGGCAAATGTTTTGTTATTATTATTGTCATGATTATTATCATCATCATCCTCATCATCTTCTATCAACTTGTGTCGTTAGAAGGCGTGGAAGGGGGTGTAGTTTTATGTCGTGTGCCATCTTCGTCGCCGATCTTGTTGACATCCAGTGTTTCTTTGAACACAGCGAGGGACATAACCAAACAAATACAAAAAATATATAATTAAGAGTTATCCCATCATAAAAAATTTGCGTGAGAGGTTCTGGCTTGGGCGTCTCCCCTCTTTATCCAGGTTACAAACCTTAGAACGAGTGAGCTATGGCCCTACACCAGAACCACATGGACGTGTACATTGGCATCTGTACACTGAAGGCGATAGGTGTTAATTATCCACCCGACCAAATTTCTCACGCTTGTTGTCGTCCTCGTGCACGACATATGGGGAGGAACAGCTCGCGACCCCGGGCGCTCGTCGGCGACGATTGTGACAGCAAAGCCGTGCTTATCACAAGAGCTGAACCTTGAACCTTGACCGGCGTCGAAGTCATGGAGCGAACTAGACAAGTAACTGGCAGAAGACAACACTGGCTGCTCCTGTAGCTGTTAATAGTAAGGTTAGAGTTAGCATATATGCTGATGCCTGTTTAAGTTAGCTCTGTTGTGGTGACAGCGACTCGCATATTGTTTTTAAAATGAATTTAATAATATTCATAAAATGCAAAAAAATGTTAGAAATTTCCGAAAGGTAAATTTCGTATGGTATGCTCCATTATACGCAACCGTAACTATTATAAGTATTTGCTTTATTTTCATGTAATTATTAAATGATTTATATTATTGTAGTGCATTTATTACATCCCTTTCTTTTGAATACATTGCCCTTATGACGAAGTAATCATTGTCCGTGTAAATACAGTTCACTACTAGGCCGTGAAACTGTTATCTAGCTAATCAAAGATCCTGTGCTGAAAGTTGTTTATGGTTAAGCGTGTGTGCTACGTTTAAATTGTTCAAGCTTGGATATGTAAAAGCAAATGTATGTAGACTTTTATGTTATAAATTTCTCTAACATACCATTTATAGATTGTTAATCTCATTGTACATATCCAAATTTTAAACTGTAAATTTTTTAGAACAGGACACCCATTACCATCATTTTAAAAACACTAGCCATATGGAATCTTGCATGTTTACTGCTGGCTGAATATATGTAAACATAATATTCATAATGTGGCATAAGAAATACGTAAACATTAAATTGAACCTTATTCCAGTGTGTGTTTGTTTCTTGTTTATTTCTTTATTTCACAAGACGCATAAGTTGCCATATTAACAAATGTAAACAAACAGATATTAAAGTACACATTACTAAAGCCCAGGTATTGATAAAATTGCTCTTTGCTGTCACTCTGTGTATTTATGAAATATTCGAATACTGACACTATTAACATACACCAAATTGAAAGCATGGTAGTAATACATATCTTATTATTGTAAACATACATTTTTGTACGAATGCACATATTTTTTTACGATTGTGTGTGCGTGTGTGTACAACTGTGTAAAACCCTACAGTATTGACAGATTTCCAAAACTACTTATTACGTACTGTTCCTACTGGCATTATAAATGCAGCTCTAGAATTGATTGCAAAACACCTTCGATTGGTTCTGTTGTTGTTGATTCATCCATTAAGCAAATACATACACAGTAGGCGTTTAGCTTGTTTGAAAATGCCAGTCTTTGCAAACCATCGAAGGGTTTGAGAGTTGATAATGCTATTGTGGTTAATATGTGGGAAGTAAGATTATATGTACGAACGTAAATATTGCTGTGTCACTGTGTGTGTTAACATATGGATAGCAAGATACTGTGTAGAAGATTAAAGCTTTGTGTCAGTCTGTTAATATGTTGATAGTGAGAAACTATGTAGGACATTAAAGCTCTGCGTTAGACTGCTATCAAGCTTGCGGTTGGTGTGCTAACATGTGAATAGTAAAATATCATGTAGAAGATTAAAGATTGGTGTCAATCTGCTAATATGTTGATAGTGAGATACTATGTAGGACATCAAAGCTCTGTGTTAGACTGCTAACAAGCTTGCGGTTGGTGTGCTAACATGTGAATAGTAAAATATCATGTAGAAGATTAAAGATTGGTGTCAATCTGCTAATATGTTGATAGTGAGATACTATGTAGGACATCAAAGCTCTGCATTAGAATGCTAACAAGCTTGCAGTTGGTGTGCTAACATGTGAATAGTAAAATATCATGTAGAAGATTAAAGCTTGGTGTCAATTTGCTAATATGTTCATAGTGAGATACTATGTAGGACATTATAGCTGAGTGTTAGTCTACTAACATGTGGATAGTAAGATATTTTCAAGACAGTAAATCTCCAAGTTGGTTTGCATCTGTTGATTTGTAAATAGTAAGACCTTATGTAAGAGATTTAAGCTCAGTATCTGACTCCTAACATGTGGATAGTAAGATAATATGTACACCATTAAATCTTATTGTCTATCTGTTAATATGTAGATAAAGAGATAATATGTAGGACATTAAAACTGAATTTTAGTCCTCTAGCGTGCAAAAATTCTTTATTCCTCTTTGCGTTCAGGATCCTTTGGTCATGTTATATCTGCAAGCCAGTAATCATGATGTAGTCCATAATCTTTACCAAGACATAGTGGCTGCACCATAGCTTTTGCCTCAGCTCTGCATTCTTTGGTATCTCATTTCACTAAAACACAGTGAAAGTAAAATGCTATGTAGAACACACATTTTGGTGTTGGTCTGTTAATTTATGGATTGTAGGTACTACGTAAGACTGTAAAATTACATGGCGATCTACATATGTTGCCATGTGGATAGTAAAGTAATATGTAAGGTATCCAATCCTAGTATTGGTCAGTTATCAAATGGATTGTAAGATATTATTTAGGGTATCAAATCTTGGTGCTGGTCTGTTAACATGTGGAGGGTAAGATAATATGTAGGGTATCAAATCTCGGTTCTGGTCTATTAACATGTGAATGGTAAGATAATATTTAGGGTATCAAATCTTGGTGCTGGTCTGTTAACATGTGGATGGTAAGATAATATGTAGGGTATCAAATCTTGGTGCTGGTCTGTCGACATGTGGATGGTAAGATAGTATGTATAACAGTAACGCTAAGTGTTCTTCTGGCATGGGGATTCAAAGATAAAATGTAGGGCTTTGAAGCACAGTGTGGATCTATTAACATGTGATTAGTAGTATAATATGTACAACATTAACGGACATGGTCAGTTAGTTGAGAGGTGGAAAGTAAGATACTATGTGGGACAGTAGAGTTTGTTGTCCGTCTACTTCTTTTGTCCTGTGAATATCAAGATAATATAAAGGACATTGAACCACGGTGTGATTCTGTTTGCACTGTGATAGTCAAATAAAATAATTAAGTCTACTGCATCTCTTTTTGGGGGGAAAGGAAGATACTTTTATTTTGGCGATAAGGCTCAGTGTGGGTTTGTTAATGTATTGATAGTAAAAATTTATTTAGAACATTACAGCTCGTTGTTGGTCTATTGACATGCGGACAGCAGGATGCTGTTTAGGAAATTTATTATTGGTTTCTGTTTGTTAACAAATGGAAGGTCTCACACTTAATAGGACAGAAAAGCTCAGTGTTGGTCTGTTAATACATGTGAACTGTAAGATATTGTGTAGGACACATGTTCTCACTGTTGGTCTGTTAATACATGTGAACTGTAAGATATTGTGTAGGACATATGTTCTCAGTGTTGGTCTGTTAATACATGTGAACTGTAAGACATTGTGTAGGACACATGTTCTCTGTGTTGGTCTGTAAACATGATGATTAGTAAGATATTATGTATGACATTACAGCTCAGTGTTGATGTTTTATCAAGGGGAAAGATAATATATACAACTTTACATCTCGGCTGTTATGCGTTGACATTTGAATATTAAGAAAATATGTAGGACATGAAAGCTCACTGTTCGTATGCTAACAAGTGGATAGTACAATACTATGAGGTAAAGTAATGCTAGCTGTCATTCTGTTAACACGCGGATAGTAAGATACTATGTAGGACATTACTGCTCTGTGTTGGTATTTTGACCTGGGGATAGTAAGATACTATAAAGGACATTACAGATCAGTGTTGGTCTGTTAACAAGCAGAGAGTAAGATACTATGTAGGACATTACTACTCAGTTTTGGTCTGTTTACCTGGGGGAAAAAATATACTATTTAGGACACCTATTCATGAGGTTGGTTTGTTTTCATGTGGATAGTGAGAAAATATATACAACATTATTTCTCAGTTGATGTATATTAACATGTGGATATTAAGAAAATAAGTAGGACATGAAAGTTCACTGTCTGTGTGTTTTGAAGTGGGTAGTTTGATGTTATGTAGAAAAGTGAAGATTGCTTTCATTCTGTTATAACGTGTGGATAGTAAAACAATAGGTAGGACATTACAGATTTGTGTCAGACTGCTATCTTTGTACAGAAATATAAAAAGTAGGTCATTTAAGCTTTTTGTTAGTATGTTAACTTCTGGACAGTAAGATTACATGTAGGACATTAACAAATGGGAATGGTTTGTGAACATGCAAACAGTTAATGCTACATAGGACAATAAAACTCAGTGTCTGTCTGCTAACAGTTGTATAGTTAGATACTATGTACGTCATCTATGCCAAAAGCTCGGTTTTCGGCTATTAACATGCAAATTAGTAATGTACTATGTAGGACATTACAGCTTGTTGTCGGCCTGCTAAGATAGGGATAGTATAATACTTTACAGGACAATTATCTTGGTGTCCATCTGTTAATATACAGACAGTAAGATACTACCTAGGACCTTAAAGCTCAGTGTTAGCCTTCATCTTTTGTCATGCTGATACTAAGATACTATGTAGGAGATTAAAAATCAGATTTGATCTGTTGAAGAGGCGTCAGTGAGATATTTTATAGGACCGTCAAGCTCAGTTTAGATCTGTTAAAGTGGGGTCAGTAAGAGATTATGTAGGACACTAATACTTTTAGGTAGGTTTGTTAACATGGGGATTGTAAAATGCTATGCAGGACAGTAAAGTTAGGTGACTGTTCGTGTATGTTACTGTTGGGATACTCAGACAGTATGTTAATATGTAGACAGTAAGATCCTATGTATCACATTAAATCTAAAGAATCGGTTGGTTATATGAGGACATTAAGATAATATATAGGACACTAAAGCTTAGTGTAATTCTGTTGACATGGTGACAGTTTGATTGTTTGTTTGTTTTTTTGAGTTCGCCTTATTTCTCTAATCGCCAAGGTGGTGTACATTGTACTGTGGTTTTTATTTTGCTCCTGTCGACCAAGTGCTACCAACTTCAACATGCATTTTATGTAAGGGTCTGCTTCCTCTTGCATTTTCTAAGAATTCGCTTCCTTGGGGTAACGGCGCTGTGATGGGGATTGAATCCAGCACCTTTGGGTTTTGAGCTGTGCCACTTAACCACTAGGCCACACCGTCCCCATGGTGACAGTAAGATAATATGTAGGATATTAGCGAATAGCATCGGTCTGTTAACATTTAGATAGTAAGATTTTATGTAGTACATTACAGCTTGCTATTAGGTCTGCTAACATTTAGAAAGATAGATTTTATATTAGGACATTACAGCTTTGTGTTAGTCTGTTGACATGGAGACTGTAAAATGCTATGAATGACATTAAAACATGTGGATAGTACAATATCATGTAGGATAGCAAAGCTCAGAGTCGGGCTGATGACATGGGTACAGTAAGATATCTTCTTCGAAGTACGCTGTCAGACATCAACGTGAATTTGTTGAAGAAGAAGAAGAAGTAAGATAGTGTGTAGGACATTAAAATTTACTGTCGGTTTGTTAACACGTGGATAGTAAGATATTATTTTTAACAGTAAAGCATGGTGTCTGCTTGTTAACATGTGAATAGTAAGATATTATGTAGGACATTCAAGCTCTGTGTTGGCCAGTTGACTTGTGAATAGTAAGATACTCTGTAGGACATTCAAGCTCTGTGTTGGCCAGTTGACTTGTGAATAGTAAGATATTATGTACGGCATTCAAGCTCTGTGTTGGCCAGTTGACTTGTGAATAGTAAGATACTCTGTAGGACATTCAAGCTCTGTGTTGGCCAGTTGACTTGTGAATAGTAAGATACTCTGTAGGACATTCAAGCTCTGTGTTGGCCAGTTGACTTGTGAATAGTAAGATATTATGTACGGCATTCAAGCTCTGTGTTGGCCAGTTGACTTGTGAATAGTAAGATACTATGTAGGACATTCAAGCTCTGTGTTGGCCAGTTGACTTGTGAATAGTAAGATACTCTGTAGGACATTCAAGCTCTGTGTTGGCCTGTTGACATGTGGATAGTAAGATACTCTGTAGGACATTCAAGCTATGTGTTTGCCTTTTGACATGTGGATAGTAAAATACTCTGTAGGACATTCAAGTTCTGTGTTGACCTGTTGACATGTAGATAGTAAGATACTCTGTAAGACATTCAATCTATGTTGCCCAATTGACATGTGGATAGTAAAACACTATGTAGGACATTAAAGCTCTGTGTTGGCCTGTTGACATGTGGATAGTAAGATACTCTGTAGGGCATTGAAGCTATGTGTTTGCCTGTTTACATGTGGCTAGTAAAATACTCTGTAGGACATTCAAGCTCCATGTTGGCCTGTTAACATGTGGATAATAAGATACTCTCTAGGAAATTAAAGCTCTGTCTTGGCCTGTTGACATGTGGATAGTGAGATATTTCCAAAACTACTTATTACGTACTGTTCCTACTGGCATTATAAATGCAGCTCTAGAATTGATTGCAAAACACCTTCGATTGGTTCTGTTGTTGTAGATTCATCCATTAAGCAAATACATAAACAGTAGGCGTTTAGCTTGTTTGAAAATGCCAGTCTTTGCAAACCGTCAAAGGGTTTGAGAGTTGATAATGCTATTGTGGTTAACATGTGGGAAGTAAGATTATATGTACGAACGTAAATATTGCTGTGTCACTGTGTGTGTTAACATATGGATAGCAAGATACTGTGTAGAAGATTAAAGCTTTGTGTCAGTCTGTTAATATGTTGATAGTGAGAAACTATGTAGGACATTAAAGCTCTGCGTTAGACTGCTATCAAGCTTGCGGTTGGTGTGCTAACATGTGAATAGTAAAATATCATGTAGAAGATTAAAGATTGGTGTCAATCTGCTAATATGTTGATAGTGAGATACTATGTAGGACATCAAAGCTCTGTGTTAGACTGCTAACAAGCTTGCGGTTGGTGTGCTAACATGTGAATAGTAAAATATCATGTAGAAGATTAAAGATTGGTGTCAATCTGCTAATATGTTGATAGTGAGATACTATGTAGGACATCAAAGCTCTGCATTAGAATGCTAACAAGCTTGCAGTTGGTGTGCTAACATGTGAATAGTAAAATATCATGTAGAAGATTAAAGCTTGGTGTCAATCTGCTAATATGTTCATAGTGAGATACTATGTAGGACATTATAGCTGAGTGTTAGTCTACTAACATGTGGATAGTAAGATATTTTCAAGACAGTAAATCTCCAAGTTGGTTTGCATCTGTTGATTTGTAAATAGTAAGACCTTATGTAAGAGATTTAAGCTCAGTATCTGACTCCTAACATGTGGATAGTAAGATAATATGTACACCATTAAATCTTAGTGTCTATCTGTTAATATGTAGATAAAGAGATAATATGTAGGACATTAAAACTCAATTTTAGTCCTCTAGCGTGCAAAAATTCTTTATTCCTCTTTGCGTTCAGGATCCTTTGGTCATGTTATATCTGCAAGCCAGTAATCATGATGTAGTCCATAATCTTTACCAGGACATAGTGGCTGCACCATAGCTTTTGCCTCAGCTCTGCATTCTTTGGTATCTCATTTCACTAAAACACAGTGAAAGTAAAATGCTATGTAGAACACACATTTTGGTGTTGGTCTGTTAATTTATGGATTGTAGGTACTACGTAAGACTGTAAAATTACATGGCGATCTACATATGTTGCCATGTGGATAGTAAAGTAATATGTAAGGTATCCAATCCTAGTATTGGTCAGTTATCAAATGGATTGTAAGATATTATTTAGGGTATCAAATCTTGGTGCTGGTCTGTTAACATGTGGAGGGTAAGATAATATGTAGGGTATCAAATCTCGGTTCTGGTCTATTAACATGTGAATGGTAAGATAATATTTAGGGTATCAAATCTTGGTGCTGGTCTGTTAACATGTGGATGGTAAAATAATATGTAGGGTATCAAATCTTGGTGCTGGTCTGTCGACATGTGGATGGTAAGATAGTATGTATAACAGTAAAGCTAAGTGTTCTTCTGGCATGGGGATTCAAAGATAAAATGTAGGGCTTTGAAGCACAGTGTGGATCTATTAACATGTGATTAGTAGTATAATATGTACAACATTAACGGACATGGTCAGTTAGTTGAGAGGTGGAAAGTAAGATACTATGTGGGACAGTAGAGTTTGTTGTCCGTCTACTTCTTTTGTCCTGTGAATATCAAGATAATATAAAAGACATTGAACCACGGTGTGATTCTGTTTGCACTGTGATAGACAAATAAAATAATTAAGTCTACTGCATCTCTTTTTGGGGGGAAAGGAAGATACTTTTATTTTGGCGATAAGGCTCAGTGTGGGTTTGTTAATGTATTGATAGTAAAAATTTATTTAGAACATTACAGCTCGTTGTTGGTCTATTGACATGCGGACAGCAGGATGCTGTTTAGGAAATTTATTATTGGTTTCTGTTTGTTAACAAATGGAAGGTCTCACACTTAATAGGACAGAAAAGCTCAGTGTTGGTCTGTTAATACATGTGAACTGTAAGATATTGTGTAGGACACATGTTCTCAGTGTTGGTCTGTTAATACATGTGAACTGTAAGATATTGTGTAGGACATATGTTCTCAGTGTTGGTCTGTTAATACATGTGAACTGTAAGACATTGTGTAGGACACATGTTCTCTGTGTTGGTCTGTAAACATGATGATTAGTAAGATATTATGTATGACATTACAGCTCAGTGTTGATGTTTTATCAAGGGGAAAGATAATATATACAACTTTACATCTCGGCTGTTATGCGTTGACATTTGAATATTAAGAAAATATGTAGGACATGAAAGCTCACTGTTCGTATGCTAACAAGTGGATAGTACAATACTATGAGGTAAAGTAATGCTAGCTGTCATTCTGTTAACACGCGGATAGTAAGATACTATGTAGGACATTACTGCTCTGTGTTGGTATTTTGACCTGGGGATAGTAAGATACTATAAAGGACATTACAGATCAGTGTTGGTCTGTTAACAAGCAGAGAGTAAGATACTATGTAGGACATTACTACTCAGTTTTGGTCTGTTTACCTGGGGGAAAAAATATACTATTTAGGACACCTATTCATGAGGTTGGTTTGTTTTCATGTGGATAGTGAGAAAATATATACAACATTATTTCTCAGTTGATGTATATTAACATGTGGATATTAAGAAAATAAGTAGGACATGAAAGTTCACTGTCTGTGTGTTTTGAAGTTGGTAGTTTGATGTTATGTAGAAAAGTGAAGATTGCTTTCATTCTGTTATAACGTGTGGATAGTAAAACAATAGGTAGGACATTACAGATTTGTGTCAGACTGCTATCTTTGTACAGAAATATAAAAAGTAGGTCATTTAAGCTTTGTGTTAGTATGTTAACTTCTGGACAGTAAGATTACATGTAGGACATTAACAAATGGGAATGGTTTGTAAACATGCAAACAGTTAATGCTACATAGGACAATAAAACTCAGTGTCTGTCTGCTAACAGTTGTATAGTTAGATACTATGTACGTCATCTATGCCAAAAGCTCGGTTTTCGGCTATTAACATGCAAATTAGTAATGTACTATGTAGGACATTACAGCTTGTTGTCGGCCTGCTAAGATAGGGATAGTATAATACTTTACAGGACAATTATCTTGGTGTCCATCTGTTAATATACAGACAGTAAGATACTACCTAGGACCTTAAAGCTCAGTGTTAGCCTTCATCTTTTGTCATGCTGATACTAAGATACTATGTAGGAGATTAAAAATCAGATTTGATCTGTTGAAGAGGCGTCAGTGAGATATTTTATAGGACCGTCAAGCTCAGTTTAGATCTGTTAAAGTGGGGTCAGTAAGATATTATGTAGGACACTAATACTTTTAGGTAGGTTTGTTAACATGGGGATTGTAAAATGCTATGCAGGACAGTAAAGTTAGGTGACTGTTCGTGTATGTTACTGTTGGGATACTCAGACAGTATGTTAATATGTAGACAGTAAGATCCTATGTATCACATTAAATCTAAAGAATCGGTTGGTTATATGAGGACATTAAGATAATATATAGGACACTAAAGCTTAGTGTAATTCTGTTGACATGGTGACAGTTTGATTGTTTGTTTGTTTTTTTGAGTTCGCCTTATTTCTCTAATCGCCAAGGTGGTGTACATTGTACTGTGGTTTTTATTTTGCTCCTGTCGACCAAGTGCTACCAACTTCAACATGCATTTTATGTAAGGGTCTGCTTCCTCTTGCATTTTCTAAGAATTCGCTTCCTTGGGGTAACGGCGCTGTGATGGGGATTGAATCCAGCACCTTTGGGTTTTGAGCTGTGCCACTTAACCACTAGGCCACACCGTCCCCATGGTGACAGTAAGATAATATGTAGGATATTAGCGAATAGCATCGGTCTGTTAACATTTAGATAGTAAGATTTTATGTAGTACATTACAGCTTGCTATTAGGTCTGCTAACATTTAGAAAGATAGATTTTATATTAGGACATTACAGCTTTGTGTTAGTCTGTTGACATGGAGACTGTAAAATGCTATGAATGACATTAAAACATGTGGATAGTACAATATCATGTAGGATAGCAAAGCTCAGAGTCGGGCTGATGACATGGGTACAGTAAGATATCTTCTTCGAAGTACGCTGTCAGACATCAACGTGAATTTGTTGAAGAAGAAGAAGTAAGATAGTGTGTAGGACATTAAAATTTACTGTCGGTTTGTTAACACGTGGATAGTAAGATATTATTTTTAACAGTAAAGCATGGTGTCTGCTTGTTAACATGTGAATAGTAAGATATTATGTAGGACATTCAAGCTCTGTGTTGGCCAGTTGACTTGTGAATAGTAAGATACTCTGTAGGACATTCAAGCTCTGTGTTGGCCAGTTGACTTGTGAATAGTAAGATATTATGTACGGCATTCAAGCTCTGTGTTGGCCAGTTGACTTGTGAATAGTAAGATACTCTGTAGGACATTCAAGCTCTGTGTTGGCCAGTTGACTTGTGAATAGTAAGATACTCTGTAGGACATTCAAGCTCTGTGTTGGCCAGTTGACTTGTGAATAGTAAGATATTATGTACGGCATTCAAGCTCTGTGTTGGCCAGTTGACTTGTGAATAGTAAGATACTATGTAGGACATTCAAGCTCTGTGTTGGCCAGTTGACTTGTGAATAGTAAGATACTCTGTAGGACATTCAAGCTCTGTGTTGGCCTGTTGACATGTGGATAGTAAGATACTCTGTAGGACATTCAAGCTATGTGTTTGCCTTTTGACATGTGGATAGTAAAATACTCTGTAGGACATTCAAGTTCTGTGTTGACCTGTTGACATGTAGATAGTAAGATACTCTGTAAGACATTCAAGCTATGTTGCCCAATTGACATGTGGATAGTAAAACACTATGTAGGACATTAAAGCTCTGTGTTGGCCTGTTGACATGTGGATAGTAAGATACTCTGTAGGGCATTGAAGCTATGTGTTTGCCTGTTTACATGTGGCTAGTAAAATACTCTGTAGGACATTCAAGCTCCATATTGGCCTGTTAACATGTGGATAATAAGATACTCTGTAGGAAATTAAAGCTCTGTCTTGGCCTGTTGACATGTGGATAGTGAGATATTCTGTAGGACATTCAAGCTCTGTGTTGGCCTGTTAACATTTGGTTAGTAAGATTCTCTGTAGGACATTCAAGCTCTGTGTTTGCCTGTTTACATGTGGATAGTAAGATACTCTGTAGGACATTCAAGCTCTATGTTGGCCTGTTGACCTGTGGAAAGTAAGATACTCTGTAAGACATTTAAATTCTGTGTTGGCCTGTTAACATGGTGGCAGTAAGGAACTATGTAGGACATGAAAGTTTTGGGTAAGTCTAACATCTGGATAGTGGATACTGTGCAGTGCATTCAATCTAGAGTTGGTTTGTTAATATGTGGATTGTAAGATCATGTGTAAGACATTAAAGCTGTCTGTCAGTCTGATGCCATTGGGATTGTACAATACTTTGAAGAACAATAAAACTTGGTACTGATCTGTTAATATATAGATAGCAAATTACAATGTAGGACTGTAAAGTTTCGAGTCAGTGAACTTTTGTTTAATGGGGATAGTGCGATACTTTGTAGGACAATACCGTTTATTGTCTGTATGTTAATATTCATATAGTAAGGTATTATATAAAAGACTGTTACCATGTGCTTGGGTAGATACTGTGTAGGACATCAAAATTTAATGCTGGAATGATAGTCTGTGGATAGTAAGATACTATATATACGACATTAAAACTTGATGTAGCATAGTAAGATACTAGCTAGGACTGTAATGCCTAGGGTGAGTTTGTTAAAATATGGATAGTAAGATACTAGTTAGAACTGTAATGCCTAGGGTCAGTTTGTTAACATGTGGATAGCAAGATACTATTTCCATAGTGTCGGTCTGTACATTCTATAAATTGCTGAGCGATTATAGTAGTAAAACTGGGAGAGTTCAAAACGTAGTTCCCTCATGTTCCAGTCTCTCTCTTATCGCCTGTGGAGTATAAAAAATAGATAGGAATGGTTAAAATACCGCTATGGAACAAAATCAAGAACCTAACCTACGTTAGATACAGAAATTACATACAATGAGACTAAATCATTCATCAGGGCAACGTACAGTGCAAAATAGAGAAAAAAAACGACACCCTGGCCACATAGATTATCATTCTCCGGCTACGCACAGGTCACAACAGTCTGAGATGTCATCTGTACAACAAGTTCAATTCAAGATTGGTACTACAGACCTTCGTGCCTGCGGCACAGCCCACATGAAGGCAGAACATATTTTGCAGTCATGTCCACAGTATACCGACAAAAGAAGTAGCATTTGGCAACAGCTAGTGTCCTTCCACGAGAAGCTGTACAGAAGCGTAGAGAGCCTTGAGTCGACTGATGACTTCGTTAGAGTCATTGAAGTTGATGTCTGAAGACGCACGAAAAAGCAGAAGAAGAAATGAACCAGTCGATGCTTCCCGTTGGATCCACTACTAGGGAATTGCATGTTTACATTCTGATTCGCATTATTCGTTTATAGGTCTAGTGATATTGCGAGCTTAATATCTGAGTAGCAAAATGCCCCTTTGTCGCTATGTGCATTCACAAGCAAAAACAACTAGTATTCTCTGTATAAGCAATATATGTCCTCTAGCCCACTGTATGGACGGCGTACTACAGTAAACATCCCGAATGATTCTGGATCTTTGGGTATGGCAATGACAAAAATAGGACCAATGCCCTACATAGAGCATGTCATAAGAGGCGACTAACTGTGTGACATGACACAACACCGGCCATGCTTAGTTGGTTTGTTAAGAGCAGCATAGATGGCGCCTAACAGGCTGCGTGTCAAGTTGGTCTAGTGTTTGAGTCTTTTAAGATGGACTCGCAGATCTATTAACCAAACTTCTTGGCACTTGTCTTAACACAGCGGAGTAATAAGCTGCTCGAGCCTAACACGCTAAGCAGGAAATCCTCATCCCTCCTTTATCCAGCTCACACCACAGCTGGGACCTCCACAGGGTCATCTTCCCTTGTAGAATTACAGGTCTACTGAGACTAAGATTAATATAAACACATAATCTTACAAATACTATTTCTTTTGTTGCAGATTCTGCACTTTACACTATACGAAATACAAGACCTCACCACTAATGGAGTCTCCCGCGGAACACCTGGCTGAGACATTTCGATTCTACTCCGTCTTCCTCCACGCTGCCCGAGACTCACCAAACGTTGCCGTGGACGATCAACACGAAAGACAATGGTTGAGTATGAGGAGTACCTGACTTGACTTAAAACACAAGGCAACGACTCTAGCTGGCCATCTATCTTCTCGGCACACCCCCATGACATCAGAACACATTTTACAGCCCTGCCCATCGTTTACCGACAAGAAGTAGCATTTGGCAACAACCAGTGTCCTTCCACGAGTAGCTGTACAGAAGTGCTCGGACCCTCAAGTCAACTGCTGCCATCGTTAGAGTAATTGAATTCGAGGTCTGAAGACGAACAAGGAAGATCTCTTTTCTTGACATTTTTTTCGCGCCAGCCGAAGCACATCAGTACAAGTACAGTCAAACTCCATCAAGATGACTTCAGCAAAAAGCTTTGCATGATCTTGCAGTAGGAGTTTATGTAACAGTTTACTTGCATGTTGAGGTTGCTATCCTCATGCACAACTCTCTTTAGTCACGCCTTTCAATACATGCATGGAGTTCAATCAATCAAATCAGAACAAAAAGGCATAGCTTCAAATTAAATAAAGAAAGGTTAAGATTGGATATTTGGAAATATTTCTTTAGTCAGAGAGGGGTGAATGCTTGGAATGCATTTCCAAGAAAGTGATGGAAGCAGAGGCAGTTGATGCATTTAAAAATACATTGGATGCGCATAGCTTATTGAGCAAGGAAATGTAAATGAAACTGGTTGCGTACATACTCTGCATAGTCTTCTAAACCAGTATAAAGACGTTAAGTTAAGTTAAATTAAGATCACTCATCTCTTTTTGTTGAAGCACAGGTCCAGCATTGTATTTGACTTACCATAACCAGCTTTTAGGAAAGACTTTTTCTAGTTATTTGCAGTAGGGTAGCGATAATTTGTACATTTTGAGATTGCCACATCCATGGACAACTCTTAGTCCTCGCGTTCAACATGCAATGAATGTTTTGGCCACTCAGGAGAAATACATACATAGCTCAACTTAAGATTGTTTGCCCTTGACCTACTGTGACAGTATTCTGTGGCGGTTATATTCTACCATTCTCAGTAAGGGACCCCGGATACACTATGAGAGGTCATGTTATTGATAGATTTGAAACAAGCAGCGATAACGATAGAAAAGATATGAATTTGGAATTGCATGTGTTAAGCTTTTATAGAAGTGTTCATACGTGGTTGCGAAGTTTCGATGGCTCACAAACAAAACATGTATGTGTTCAGATTCCTGATCTGACAGGGTCGTACACCTATTAAATTTCGTGCTGAATATGGTTTAACCAGGCTCTAAAGTGCAAAACACAGAACAATATACTGCCTCTTAGGAACCACGGTAAACGAGGCAAAAAAAAGAAATATAGCTTTTTAGTGTTTTCTCCAGTATCGCATTCTGTTTTTTTATTATATGGCTTGCTGGCTTAGGGTCGTTCGTTCTCAATCTTGCACCACCAAGCCCTGATATGGCTTAAGTAGCAGAATGTTGTCCAGAGAACGGAATGCAAATGTGCTGATCGGTGTGGACTGCACAGAACACGGCCAGGCACTTGAGCATCCGTGGTCAACCACTGCACCCGAGCTCATATCTAGTCGTCCTGACTTTTTCTTGCCACTGGTTAAAGTTGGCAAAAAGTAAAGGCTCGTGATGGACGAAAAACATTGTGATTGACCCTGACGCAACGTCCTGGACAATATGGTGTGCTTGACCGGACTAGCGTTTCAGTTACCAACAGATATTATCTTAAATATCACTAACCTCTAGCTGATTGCTAGCATAACCGGCACTTCTGAAATTATGCAATGATGTTTATAAATGAAAATAGTATTTGCTAGATCTACGTCAACAATAAAGTCACATATATTTTTGTATACCATAACAAGCATTATTACAAAGCACAAAAAATCGCTCACTTTCATCATTATTATCATCATCATCATCATCATCTTCATCATCATCATCATCATGTTGCATGTCATTTGAAGAAAATCATTTTCACAACAACCGATCTGTAACTCGATCTCAAGCCAGAAGTATCGTCTCTATCGTTGTCATCGTCAGGACCTCCGTGATTTCATGTTTCCATCTTTTCATCGGTCTGCTTCAGCCCCGCTTTCCAAGGTCCAAACCCTCCTGTATCGTTCTTTCTAGGTCAGTATGGCGTTTGATGTGGTCAAACTATTATACAGCAAAGCAAGTGGTCATTTTCACAGACAACCTAGCAGTATAATGGCCCTCAAGAGCCCAGTGATTAAAAAAAAAGCAGTCCAATGGACACCAGCCCACTGAGACATTCCAGGCAACGGGGAGGCGGACAACTCGCCAGAGAGCGAGGAATGCTGCAGCAGAGTGATACAGAAATCACATACAATGAAACTAAAGCATTCATCAGGACAACGTACAGTGCAAAATGGAAAATAGAATCACATTGGCCACATAGAAAACGATGCCTACCATCAACTCTCCAGGCGAGACCAGGTGATCATTTTCCGGCTACGCACAGGTCACAACAGACTCAGATGCCATCTGTACAACAAGTTCAAGATTGGCACTACAGGGATTTGTGCCTGCGGCACAGCCCCCATGAAGGCATAATATATTTTGCAGTCATGTCCGCTGTATACCGACAAAAGAAGTAACAATTGGCAACCGCCAGTGTCCTTCCACGAGAAGCTGTACGGAAGCGTACAGAGCCTTAAATCGACTGCTGCCTTTGTTAAAATCATTGAAGCTGAGGTCTGAAGACGAACGAAGAAGCAGAAGAAACTATTTTAGCTTTCGAGACAAGATCTTGTTTACTAACCAATTTTGCTTGAAATTAAGTAGGATCTATAGTAAATATATATCTCTCTTTATCTATATCTCAAGCAGATGTGGATATATTGAGATCGGATTTAGATAAAATTCGAGAGGGGTTTGTAGGTTCGCAAATGGAGTTTAATGTAGATAAATGTACAGTCATCCACATGGGTAGATCCAATATGAAACATAATTACATAATGGGAGAGAACAATATTAGAAAGATAGATAAGGAAAGTGACTTGGAAGTTATACTAGATCATACAGGTAAGGTGAGTGAGCAAATTCAGGTAGCAATTAAAAAGGCAAATGCAATGTTATGTATGATAAACATAAATATTAAACATAGGAGCAAGGAAGTGATAGTCAAACTGTATAAAGCATTAGTTAGACCTAGATTGGAGTTATATGTACAGGCGTGGAGTCATTATCATAGAGGGGATACAAACATGCTGGAAAGAATACAAAAAAGAGCGACATAGCCGATAGTGGGATTGCAGAATTACAGTTATGAGGAAAAACCGGCCTACAGTGTCTAGAAGAGAGAAGAATTCGTGGTGACTTAATACAGGCTTATAAGGTGATCAGAGGAATGGATAAATTAGACTATAACAAGTTTTTAAAAAAACAACAGCCACCAAATAGAACAAGAGGGCATAGTTATACATTAACTAAAGAGAGGTCCAGATTCGATATTAGGAAATATTTTTTTAATTAGAGAGTGGTGAATGCTTGGAATGCATTGCCAAGGGAGGTAGGGGAAGGAAGGACAGTTAATGCATTTAATAATACATTGGATGCGCATAGCTTTTAGAGCAAGGTGATGAAATGAAACTGTATGTATACAGATTCTGCAGAGTCTTCTAAACCAGTTTAAGGACGTTAAGCTAAGTTAAGGATATCTGCATTTTTCCTTGTTGCTATCCATTGTATTTTGAGCACTTTTCTATAGTCCTTTAGTTCAAAAGATGCAAATCCTTTTCTTAAGTGTTTGTGTGGGGGTCCACGTTTCACATCCGTATGTCTTCATCGGTATAATGCAAGTTCACAGAATAGTTATTTTCATTTTATTAATGTTATGTCATCAGTTTCTCATTTTATTGAACCTCTGCATTGCCGTAGCCATTGGCGTTATAACTGAGCCGAGGTACTCAAAGCTTGTGACTTTCTCAATCTTCTGTTGTTCTAAAATAACTTTAGGTTTGGTCTTTGCCTTGCCTGTGATCGTTATCTTGGTTGTACTTTAAATTCAGGTATAGATTTTGGACTTCGTTGAGTTGTGTTTACGCTCATCAGTACTTTTACATTTTGCTAGTAGTTAGACCCACCGGGCTAGATCGCACGTGGACACAGTCCTGGTGTGAACAGACTATCTACAATGCGGTTAGTAAACTAGCCTTATCTTGTAAAGCGAGCTATGCAAGTTTTTATTCCATTTCCAACAATATATCTCTGCAAATATGGATTTTCGACATTTGTAGCAAAAACGAAAAACAAATCGAAACCGATTAGATGTCTAACATGGCAAACGTGTGGTTTGTACAACACACCAGTTGAATCCTCTTCGAGAAAGAGAAACAACAAGCCTTCACGCGGTCAGCATTTCTTGATCTTTGTGACCCGTTCTTCAGCCTTGCATATATACGCAGCACGTTTATTCAAACAATAATGAAATTAACTTTCTTCTATTTTAAATGTATTGTATTTCTATTGAAATTGTTAAGAAAGACACATATATCACATGTACGTTTGTGTTTGTTTTTTAACTATTTCTATATAACTGGTTCTTTGCTATTGTATTTTAGGTATTTAAAAACATTATTCCGAGAAGGGGTACGTGACATACACTTGACAAGGGAGACCATAGCACACAAATGGCTAACAACTTTCCCTTAGACGATTAACAAAAACCTGTCTTGACATAGTCGCCATCACGGCCTGCGATAGGCATCAGAACATGACACAACCGTTGAGATACAGGAACAATTTGTATCTACAGTTAACATCATTTGCTGAATAAGAATGATCACCAATGGGCAGCAGCGTGCGGTGAACACCTTTCATGGCTTGGTTTTGAAGTTTGCTAATTTTATCAAAGTTCGCCTTTGCTGCTGTTGCCCATGCCGCAATGCCATATTCGAGAACTGGTCTCACTCTTCCAGTGTACAGTTTCGTCTGTTCCCCAACTTGTGCTAGCAAGTTTCCTCATGATTGCCATTCTTTGTCTGGCTCTCATTCGGTTTCTCTCGATCTGACTTGTCCATGTCATGCACCGATCAAATGTGACTCCCAGGTAGTTTTGGTTGCCGTTTGTCCGCAGATATTTGCATTTAAGACTTATTTTGGTGTTCTGGGGTTTGTTTGAAAGCGAGAATATCGAACACGTTGTTTTTTCCTCATTTATTTTGACCAGCCATGAGTTCGCCCACTCCTCCAACAATGTTAGGGCCTGCTGCATCCGATTGCTTGCTATGGTGAGATTTTTTTCAGACGTCCACATAGCCAGATCGTCTGCAAACATGGAGCTGTAGACTCTTTTTGGTAGATTCTCTGTGATGTTGTTTATATACACCGGGAAAGGTGTTGGTGACAGTACTCCCCTTTGGTGTACTCCCTGCTCAAGTGTCACGTTTTTGCTCATCTGCTATTGTACTTGAACTATGGATGTTCTGTTTTCGAGGTAGTCGCTGATCCATCTGTACATTTCCCACAAACTTCACTTCTTCGTAGCTTGACTTTAAGTCCCTTTATCCACACCTTGTCAAATGCCTTCTCTAAATCCACCCAAACCGCTACTGTGTGTTTTTTCTCCTGGTAAGCATCATCTATTAACTGGGCTATGAGAGTGATCTGGTCCTCAGTGGATCTGTGCTGTCTAAAGCCTGCTTGCTGTGGAATTAGTATGTGTTTTTCTTCCAGATGCCACATCAGTCTGGTGTTTATCACACGTTCCATCAGTTTACCTACACAGCTCAGTAGACTGATAGGCCTGTATCCATTTGGATCTGTTCTATCTTTTTCTTTCTTTGGTACTGGTATAAGTACAGCGTCTTTTCATGTCTGATGTACAATTCCCCTTTTCCAGCTTTGGTTCAGGACTGATAGTAACTTCCTCTTTGCTATTTGGCCCAACTCCATCAGCATTTCGTGTTACCCCATTTTTTCCGGGCGATTTCCGTTTCTTTAGAGTTCTCATGGCCTCTTCCTTTTCATTCATTGTTAGTATTGCCATCATGTGCTCCTCTGGTGCCATATTGATGTTGTCGTGGCTCTTTTGTTCTTCACCATTGTCTGTGTGCCTGTCTGTAGGGACATCAATGTGCTTTGCTCTGGCATAGTGTTCGTTCTATAAAGGCGTTTGCTGCTTTTTTTTTTCCAGTAAGCATGTTGTCGCCATGCTTGATGGTAATTTTTTTATTTGATGGTGTTTCGTCATTCATGGCTCTGACTAACTTCCATAGTTTGTTCTCTTCTTTATCTAAATTGAGGCTTTCTGTTTTATTTTTCCAGCTGTCTCTTATTATGTGGTTTAGTGTTCTTTTGTATTTCGCCGTGATAGCCTTGAGGGCGATATTTGCCTCCATATATTGTTCTCTCTCTGCCATGTTCCTAGCATTTCAGACTTCGTCTTCCGCTTTCTGCAATTCATCAATCCAATATGGCTTGTAGTTTTTCCTTGCCCCTCTTGGGATGGTTTCGGTGGTTGCTTGCATTATTGCTTTGCTTAGGCTTTCCACCATAGGTTTCATATTGTTATTCCATGTGTTGATGGTTTCATATAGCCGATCTGTCAGAATTGCAAATCTGTCCCAGTCGGCTCGTTTATAGTTCCAACGTGGGAGCGCTTTTATTTCCTGTGGGCCTACTTCCATATCAATTTCTAGCCTAATTGGCCTACCTGCCAATTGGTTGAGCACCTGGCCGTCTATTTTGTGGTGAATATCAACCATGGAAAAGGCCAAGTCTGGAGCAGAGGTGGTATGCCATTTTCTAGAATAGAAGATAGGACTGTCCTCCAGCCTATTGAAAAGATAGAGATTTGTGTCTATCTCCCAGTCTTCCACTTCATCACCTCTGTTGTCTGTGTCCGAATATCCCCATCTCTCCGAGTGGCTGTTGAAGTCTCCAACTACTAGGCAGCTGGAGTTCTTGATTTCCATACTCGAGAGCGACAGGTATTTGTTGGGTGGGCCATACAGGTTGAAGATGCGGATCTTCGTTTCTTGTGTCATTATGTCGAGTCCTACAATTTCTGCTTATCCAGTGTGATTGACAGCTACCGCGCTCCTCGGTATGCAGTTACGTGTTAATATCAGAACCCTTCCTTTGTCAAGACTGTAACATGCTAAAGCAACTGCGTTGTGAATACTGACCCACGGAGATGAACCCACACATACACACTTTTGTGAGAGTCTTGAAGAACTCCCCACCACAGTAGACTTTGTCCATAGAACTGGCCTTTACGTGTAGACTTAATACAATTGTCGGTGAGCTAGAAAAAGAAGGAAAAAAAGAAGAAAAAGAAGAAGAGAAAGAAGAAGAAAAAGAAAAGAAGAAGAGAAAGATAAAATAAGAAAAAGAAGACGAAGAAAAAAAAGAAGACGAAAAAGAAGAGAAAGAAGAAGAAAAAGAAGAGAAAGAAAAAGAAGATAAACATGAGTAAATAGTACTACCTGATATTGCCCGAAGAAGATTTGAATGTTTAAATGAAGTATATTGTTAAAAAGCAACTAATCTGATTGGCAAACATCCGGCCAGTCTCTAAACCCTGATCTATGGGTGAGAGAGCTGGAGTGTGTACGCCAAACACGCCAGGAAGTTGAATCATTTCTACATGACACATACTCCAAATTGGCTACAAGACCACATCACAAATAACCATACTCTTTTCATTACTACTACACTATTCATACACTTTTGTAGAAATTTAAAGTGAGATAGACTGGCCAAGTTTCTCGAATGTCAAGTGAAAGGTTCCAAAAGAAACTTCTGTTTAGCGAGCTTAGCGATGTAAGGCGATCACCTGGACGTCAATAAAAGCGATTCAGTGAAACCTGGCAGTAAATCGTTTAGCCTGAAAAAGGCGAGGCCAAAAAAGAGCCTTGCATGCAGTTAGCGAGGGTCGACGGGCGATCAGGTGGAAGTATAGAGTAGAAAGAAAACCAGCACCAGCTGGTGTTGGCTTAATCTGTCATGCACACATCCGCCCACAGACTTAAGGGCGCAGTATGACACATGATGATGATGGTTATTCTCATCGACGGCGATAAGCCCATTATTATTGTCATGATCATATTTCTTCAAAATCAAGTAAATACCGGATCAAGATGGAAGCAGCGCATGAGCTGCAGCGGTCATCGAGCCATAGCTGACTGATAGTGTAAGGGCTAGCGAACCGGAGCTGCCAAGGCCGTTCTACACGTCCGCGCAGTATTCTTGAAAACAGGCTGCAACAGAGCAGACTGGCTAAGGAGAAGGGATCGAAGAGGGAATGCTAACCCGGTACTCAAAAATGCTTGCTGAAGTCGGATGTGTTGGACCGAAAGGTGCAAATATCGACATAACGCATTCCGTTCTCTGGACTGCGTTCTGCTACTTAGGCCCGTGTCAGGGTTTGGTAGCGGGAGATGGAGAACAAACCAAGCCAAGCCAAGACAAGTAAATACATTTAATATTTATCAGTTTATTGGCGTCTCAGTAACTGATCATCATGCGCCTGGCGCCCTGACGAAGTTTGCCCAACTCTGTCTCCCGTATTTCGACACAGTCTGCTATGGCTGCAAACGCCGGTACGTGAGTGGCAGTCCCTGTCGCAGATCGTACAACGGGGCTGAGGAGGCTGACTTGCCGGGGTGTTCCCCGATCTTTTCAGTCGTGCCCATTTCTCTGGATCCAGATGGCCTCTACAAGCGTCGGCAACTACTGTGCACCTCCCAACTGACTGTCTGCAATCGACTCAATCCTGAGCTTTCGGCTTGGATGTCGCATGACGTCATATCCATCTTGAATACGTCCTTGAATCGCGGTGTGGGGTAGTCGATTCCTTTAGCTGCAGTGATCAGTTGTCCATAAAATATATCATATAACAGCCTTTACAATGTAGGTAAATATACACTCGCGAGCATACGACTACTCTAAGACAGATGCACAGAAGATGAAAGATACAGACAGCCACATAAACTGGAAAGATATTGTCAGAGGTACAGACGTTGAACAAGAGGCAGAGTGTTTCAAAACACTTTTAGAACAACTAAAAGTCGAATATGTTCCATGTATGAAGGTAAACACCAATCATAAAAAGTGGATTACTAGATTTGTAGCTAAATGTACAAGAGCTTAAAATAAAGCCTGGACAATGTATATAAAGGCAAGTAAATCAAAAGTAATATATTACAAATATTTGGACAAGCAAAACATAGCTCAGAAAGTAAATAAAGCAGCAAAAATAGACTTCGAAAAAAATTTACTAATAGGATCAAGACTGATGGTGAAAACTTCTTTTCTAATGTTAGAAATAAACAAAGACCTAAAGACAAGGTAGGCTTTCTTATAGACAGTACAGTGACAATAAGCAGAGAAAATATGGAGATAGCTAATCTAATAAATCAATACTTTTGCACAGTCTATACAAAAGAACACTCCTCCAAGATACCAGAGCCTATACATATTTTCAAATGTCAAATGGAAATAGTGCGTTTAAAATCATTCTATATTACGGAGGAAATGGTTCTAAAAAGATTGGAAGGATTAAAAGTGGATAAATGTACAGATCAAGATGGTATCCATTCATCAATGCTATTTGAAGTATAGACTAACTAGTTAAGCCATTGGCTATATTATTTTCTCAATCACTTGCAAAATGGATTGTTCCAAGAGATTGGAAAGATGCAGGAGTGATTCCCTTATTCAAAAGAGGAAAGAAATCAGATCCAGCTAATTAAGTAAGTTTAACGTGCATAGTCTGTAAATTGTTAGAGTCAATAATGAAAGAAAACATTGTAATGCATCTAGACATGTTAAATCTAATCAGAAATAGTCAGCATGGGTTTACTAGAGGGAGACCGTGCTTAACAAATCTTTTGGAGTGCATGGAGGTGATTACTAAAATCATAGATAAGGGAGAACCAGTGAATGTTATTTATCTAGATTTTGCAAAGGCTTTTGATATAGTACCTCATCAACGATTATTTAAAAAGTTAAAATCACATGGGATAGATGAGCAGGTTGCCGATTGGATTGAAAGTTGGTTAACGGGAAGAAGACAGCGATTGACATAAATAAGGAGTACTCTGAGTGGTGTGAAGTAAAAAATGGAACAAAATTACAGAATTGGCGAGAACAATACTAGAATGATATATAATGAAAGGGACATAGGGGTAATAATAGAGCATACAGGTAAGGTGAGTGAGCAAGTCCAGGTAGCAGTGAATAAGTCAAATGCAACGTTAGGTATAATTTTAAAAAAAGAAATATTTAACATAGGAGTAATGAGGTGATTGACAAACTGTATAAAGCATTAGTTAGACCTAGATCGGAGTACTGTGTACAGATGTGGAGTCCTTATCGTAGAAGATCTATAAATATGCTTGAAAGGATACAAAGAATAGCGACAAAACTGATAGTGGGATTCCAGAATTACAGTTACGAGGAAAGACTCAGAAAAACCGGCCATTAGTGTCTAGAAAAGAGAAGAATTAAACCTGACTTAATCTAAGTTGATAAGATAATCACAGGAAAAGTTAAATTAGACTATAACAAGTTTTTCAAAATACAACCATCAGCGAGAACAAGAGGGCACAGATACAAATTAAGTAACGAAAGGTCCAAATTGGACACAGGACATTTTTTAAAATTCAGACAGTGGTGAATGCTTGGAATGCTTTGCCCCAGGAAATAGTGGAGGCAGAGACAGTTAATGCATTTAAGAATAAATATGATGTACATAGTTATTAGAGCAGGGTAATGCAAATGGGACTGGTTGTCTACAGACTCTGATGAGTTTTCTAAACCAATATAAAAACGTTATGTTAAGTTAAGTTATGCCGTGTTTGTTAGCTTACTCAGTACGTTTTATGATTGTGCTAACTTTTTGTTTTACCGCTTCACATTGTTCTTTGTAGGACAATGTGCGATCCATTGTAATTCCTAGGTACTTAGGTGTATCTTTATGTTTAAGTTTATGCCCCTGCCAACTAATCTTTCAAACTCTCAAGGCTATTCTTACATCCTGTTGCAGCCCGCCACTTAACCTCTTTTACAGGACGCACAAAAAATTAATCTTAAATATTACGGGCATTCTACAACAACAATAAATACAACAACAATAACAACAACATGATGATATGGCTTTTGAAGTCAGGATATCGGCTATTTCATTCTTATAAACTGTGCAGGAGGAATGATTTCAAGAAATGCTATCTCGGCATAGATAAAGTCACACACTAACTCTAACCACTTTCATAAAGCTGTAGAAACTGATTCACATTTCTAATCGTGTTTACTTACTCTCAACTCTGTCAAATGATATTCTCATTAATAACTAAACCTGTACGTCGCTAAGTATCATTGAAGGAAATGTGGCGACTACATGAGTTGGCCACCCCACCTCATAAAAAGCTGAGGCCTAGTACAGTGAAGTCTCTAACACTTCAACCTCGACATCAATGATTGCGAAAGGATTACCTTTTCCTTTTCATGTTAAAATCATTTACATCGAATACCAGTACCAAAGAAAGAAAAAGATAGAACAGATCCAAATTTGATACAGGCCTATCAGTTTACTGAGTTGTGTAGGTAAACTGATGGAGCGTATGATAAACATCAGACTGATGTGGCACCTAGAAGAAAAACACATATTAATTCCACAGAAAGCAGGATTTAGACAACACAGATCCACTGAGGATCAAATCACTCTCATAGCGCAGAAAATAGAGGATGCTTACCAGGAGAAAAAGCATACAGTAGCGGTTTTGGTGGATCTAGAGAAGGCATTTGACAAGGTGGGGAAAGAGGGACTTAAAGTCAAGCTATAAAGAAGTGAAGTATCTGGACAAATGTACAGATTGGTCAGCCACTATCTGGAAAACAGAACAGCCAGAGTTCAAGTACAAGGGAAGATGAGTAAAAATGTGACACTGGAGCAGGGAGTACCCCAAGGGGGAGTACTGTCACCCACACTTTCTGGTGTATATAAACAACATAATAGAGAATATATTAAGAAGAGTCCACAGCTCCATGTTTGCAGACGATCTGGCTTTGTGGACCACTGAAGAAAATCTCACCATAGCAAACAATCGGATGCAGCAGGCCCTAACATCGCTGGAGTAGTGGACGATGAGGCAGACAGACTGGCTAAAGAAGGTGCAAGGTTACCACAACCAGAATCTAGTGGGACCTACGAAGAGTTCAAAAGGTTTATTAGGGCCAGATACATGGCCAAATGGGAAACAGAGCATACTGGCTACACAAAAAAATGATGCCTACTACCAGTTGAACAGAAGAGAGCAGGTCGTGGTCTTCAGACTCCGCACAGGCCACAACAGACTGAGGTACCATCTCTTCAATAAACTGAAGAAAGGTGGTACTGACGAATGCACCTGTGGTACAGGGAAAATGACCGCGGAACATCTGCTGCAAAATTGCCCGACATACGAGAACCAGAGAAAGCACATGTGGCCATCACCAGTGGCAACACTAGACAAGCTCTATGGCAGTGTCGACAGCCTCAGGATGACAGCTGCCTTCTTCGAAAAAATTCAAGTTGAAGTCTGACAGCGTACGAAGAAGAAGATTTACCTCGAATTGTTTTTAACACCTGCACAAATTAACAGTCATCTAACAATATTCATATTTCTGTTGTTCCTCCTCTCTCTCTTTCTCTCTCTCTACTTTGGTCTTCTTGGTTATCTGTACTCTCAGCAATCAATGCTGACTACCAACTAATGTGTGACAAATATGAACTGCTGTGATCATATAAGACATTCCAATGTACCCCGCCCACTACCAGTTAAAGGCCAACACAAAATACAGAAGGGATTGAAGCTCACGAGCAAAAACATGCATTTAGAACGTGCCAACAGTAGCGACAATCCGCCCAAGAAACTGTTCATTATGTCAAGGAAAGAATGTCAGAATACAAACACAGCCAACTTGCTGTTTACATTCATGGATACATCGAGTAATATAAATATACTGTAGTCGGGGATGCTGTGGTAGAAACTTCTCTATAAGAGGTTTTAGCTTTTATCAGATGGGGATAGCCAGTTCCCTTCCTCGATGTCTTGGCTTACAATATCACTGATATATAAATTTATTTTTATTACCGCCAGGGATGAGGTACTAGAATCTTCATTGTTCTGATACACATACGAATCCATGAACTGGTCAATACGACATGATACCGCACAAAGGACAACAGTCTGTGGTAGAAAAGGGCAAGTCTTCGTCACAGAATCCAGAAATTGAAACCTCTAATCAAACCAAAAACTTCAGGTTTTGTGAAAACCAATTCCTGTTCCTCTATCCTTTCTCCTAACAGTAAATCTGGTACTCGTTTACAGCTGGGTTGGCTGGAACAAGTTGCAGCCGGAAAGAAGCAGCCACTCTACCAACGTTGTATCCTAAACTCTACATGTACATATAGTGTGGTCTTATGTTTCCTCTAATAACATGTCTTAATGGGAATCACACCTTTTCTTCTGCTTATCTCACGGAATAATCATTCCTTCATGGTTGTATGCTTAAACATCTATCTAATTGTTCTATTGTAGGTCAATGGCAAATGTTTTGTTATTATTATTGTCATGATTATTATCATCATCATCCTCATCATCTTCTATCAACTTGTGTCGTTAGAAGGCGTGGAAGGGGGTGTAGTTTTATGTCGTGTGCCATCTTCGTCGCCGATCTTGTTGACATCCAGTGTTTCTTTGAACACAGCGAGGGACATAACCAAACAAATACAAAAAATATATAATTAAGAGTTATCCCATCATAAAAAATTTGCGTGAGAGGTTCTGGCTTGGGCGTCTCCCCTCTTTATCCAGGTTACAAACCTTAGAACGAGTGAGCTATGGCCCTACACCAGAACCACATGGACGTGTACATTGGCATCTGTACACTGAAGGCGATAGGTGTTAATTATCCACCCGACCAAATTTCTCACGCTTGTTGTCGTCCTCGTGCACGACATATGGGGAGGAACAGCTCGCGACCCCGGGCGCTCGTCGGCGACGATTGTGACAGCAAAGCCGTGCTTATCACAAGAGCTGAACCTTGAACCTTGACCGGCGTCGAAGTCATGGAGCGAACTAGACAAGTAACTGGCAGAAGACAACACTGGCTGCTCCTGTAGCTGTTAATAGTAAGGTTAGAGTTAGCATATATGCTGATGCCTGTTTAAGTTAGCTCTGTTGTGGTGACAGCGACTCGCATATTGTTTTTAAAATGAATTTAATAATATTCATAAAATGCAAAAAAATGTTAGAAATTTCCGAAAGGTAAATTTCGTATGGTATGCTCCATTATACGCAACCGTAAGTATTATAAGTATTTGCTTTATTTTCATGTAATTATTAAATGATTTATATTATTGTAGTGCATTTATTACATCCCTTTCTTTTGAATACATTGCCCTTATGACGAAGTAATCATTGTCCGTGTAAATACAGTTCACTACTAGGCCGTGAAACTGTTATCTAGCTAATCAAAGATCCTGTGCTGAAAGTTGTTTATGGTTAAGCGTGTGTGCTACTTTTAAATTGTTCAAGCTTGGATATGTAAAAGCAAATGTACGTAGACTTTTATGTTATAAATTTCTCTAACATACCATTTATAGATTGTTAATCTCATTGTACATATCCAAATCTTAAACTGTAAATTTTTTAGAACAGGACACCCATTACCATCATTTTAAAAACACTAGCCATATGGAATCTTGCATGTTTACTGCTGGCTGAATATATGTAAACATAATATTCATAATGTGGCATAAGAAATACGTAAACATTAAATTGAACCTTATTCCAGTGTGTGTTTGTTTCTTCTTTATTTCTTTATTTCACAAGACGCATAAGTTGCCATATTAACAAATGTAAACAAACAGATATTAAAGTACACATTACTAAAGCCCAGGTATTGATAAAATTGCTCTTTGCTGTCACTCTGTGTATTTATGAAATATTCGAATACTGACACTATTAACATACACCAAATTGAAAGCATGGTAGTAATACATATCTTATTATTGTAAACATACATTTTTGTACGAATGCACATATTTTTTTACGATTGTGTGTGCGTGTGTGTACAACTGTGTAAAACCCTACAGTATTGACAGATTTCCAAAACTACTTATTACGTACTGTTCCTACTGGCATTATAAATGCAGCTCTAGAATTGATTGCAAAACACCTTCGATTGGTTCTGTTGTTGTTGATTCATCCATTAAGCAAATACATACACAGTAGGCGTTTAGCTTGTTTGAAAATGCCAGTCTTTGCAAACCGTCGAAGGGTTTGAGAGTTGATAATGCTATTGTGGTTAACATGTGGGAAGTAAGATTATATGTACGAACGTAAATATTGCTGTGTCACTGTGTGTGTTAACATATGGATAACAAGATACTGTGTAGAAGATTAAAGCTTTGTGTCAGTCTGTTAATATGTTGATAGTGAGAAACTATGTAGGACATTAAAGCTCTGCGTTAGACTGCTATCAAGCTTGCGGTTGGTGTGCTAACATGTGAATAGTAAAATATCATGTAGAAGATTAAAGATTGGTGTCAATCTGCTAATATGTTGATAGTGAGATACTATGTAGGACATCAAAGCTCTGTGTTAGACTGCTAACAAGCTTGCGGTTGGTGTGCTAACATGTGAATAGTAAAATATCATGTTGAAGATTAAAGATTGGTGTCAATCTGCTAATATGTTGATAGTGAGATACTATGTAGGACATCAAAGCTCTGCATTAGAATGCTAACAAGCTTGCAGTTGGTGTGCTAACATGTGAATAGTAAAATATCATGTAGAAGATTAAAGCTTGGTGTCAATCTGCTAATATGTTGATAGTAAGATACTATGTAGGACATTATAGCTGAGTGTTAGTCTACTAACATGTGGATAGTAAGATATTTTCAAGACAGTAAATCTCCAAGTTGGTTTGCATCTGTTGATTTGTAAATAGTAAGACCTTATGTAAGAGATTTAAGCTCAGTATCTGACTCCTAACATGTGGATAGTAAGATAATATGTACACCATTAAATCTTATTGTCTATCTGTTAATATGTAGATAAAGAGATAATATGTAGGACATTAAAACTCAATTTTAGTCCTCTAGCGTGCAAAAATTCTTTATTCCTCTTTGCGTTCAGGATCCTTTGGTCATGTTATATCTGCAAGCCAGTAATCATGATGTAGTCCATAATCTTTACCAAGACATAGTGGCTGCACCATAGCTTTTGCCTCAGCTCTGCATTCTTTGGTATCTCATTTCACTAAAACACAGTGAAAGTAAAATGCTATGTAGAACACACATTTTGGTGTTGGTCTGTTAATTTATGGATTGTAGGTACTACGTAAGACTGTAAAATTACATGGCGATCTACATATGTTGCCATGTGGATAGTAAAGTAATATGTAAGGTATCCAATCCTAGTATTGGTCAGTTATCAAATGGATTGTAAGATATTATTTAGGGTATCAAATCTTGGTGCTGGTCTGTTAACATGTGGAGGGTAAGATAATATGTAGGGTATCAAATCTCGGTTCTGGTCTATTAACATGTGAATGGTAAGATAATATTTAGGGTATCAAATCTTGGTGCTGGTCTGTTAACATGTGGATGGTAAGATAATATGTAGGGTATCAAATCTTGGTGCTGGTCTGTCGACATGTGGATGGTAAGATAGTATGTATAACAGTAACGCTAAGTGTTCTTCTGGCATGGGGATTCAAAGATAAAATGTAGGGCTTTGAAGCACAGTGTGGATCTATTAACATGTGATTAGTAGTATAATATGTACAACATTAACGGACATGGTCAGTTAGTTGAGAGGTGGAAAGTAAGATACTATGTGGGACAGTAGAGTTTGTTGTCCGTCTACTTCTTTTGTCCTGTGAATATCAAGATAATATAAAGGACATTGAACCACGGTGTGATTCTGTTTGCACTGTGATAGTCAAATAAAATAATTAAGTCTACTGCATCTCTTTTTGGGGGGAAAGGAAGATACTTTTATTTTGGCGATAAGGCTCAATGTGGGTTTGTTAATGTATTGATAGTAAAAATTTATTTAGAACATTACAGCTCGTTGTTGGTCTATTGACATGCGGACAGCAGGATGCTGTTTAGGAAATTTATTATTGGTTTCTGTTTGTTAACAAATGGAAGGTCTCACACTTAATAGGACAGAAAAGCTCAGTGTTGGTCTGTTAATACATGTGAACTGTAAGATATTGTGTAGGACACATGTTCTCAGAGTTGGTCTGTTAATACATGTGAACTGTAAGATATTGTGTAGGACATATGTTCTCAGTGTTGGTCTGTTAATACATGTGAACTGTAAGACATTGTGTAGGACACATGTTCTCTGTGTTGGTCTGTAAACATGATGATTAGTAAGATATTATGTATGACATTACAGCTCAGTGTTGATGTTTTATCAAGGGGAAAGATAATATATACAACTTTACATCTCGGCTGTTATGCGTTGACATTTGAATATTAAGAAAATATGTAGGACATGAAAGCTCACTGTTCGTATGCTAACAAGTGGATAGTACAATACTATGAGGTAAAGTAATGCTAGCTGTCATTCTGTTAACACGCGGATAGTAAGATACTATGTAGGACATTACTGCTCCGTGTTGGTATTTTGACCTGGGGATAGTAAGATACTATAAAGGACATTACAGATCAGTGTTGGTCTGTTAACAAGCGGAGAGTAAGATACTATGTAGGACATTACTACTCAGTTTTGGTCTGTTTACCTGGGGGAAAAAATATACTATTTAGGACACCTATTCATGAGGTTGGTTTGTTTTCATGTGGATAGTGAGAAAATATATACAACATTATTTCTCAGTTGATGTATATTAACATGTGGATATTAAGAAAATAAGTAGGACATGAAAGTTCACTGTCTGTGTGTTTTGAAGTGGGTAGTTTGATGTTATGTAGAAAAGTGAAGATTGCTTTCATTCTGTTATAACGTGTGGATAGTAAAACAATAGGTAGGACATTACAGATTTGTGTCAGACTGCTATCTTTGTACAGAAATATAAAAAGTAGGTCATTTAAGCTTTGTGTTAGTATGTTAACTTCTGGACAGTAAGATTACATGTAGGACATTAACAAATGGGAATGGTTTGTAAACATGCAAACAGTTAATGCTACATAGGACAATAAAACTCAGTGTCTGTCTGCTAACAGTTGTATAGTTAGATACTATGTACGTCATCTATGCCAAAAGCTCGGTTTTCGGCTATTAACATGCAAATTAGTAATGTACTATGTAGGACATTACAGCTTGTTGTCGGCCTGCTAAGATAGGGATAGTATGATACTTTACAGGACAATTATCTTGGTGTCCATCTGTTAATATACAGACAGTAAGATACTACCTAGGACCTTAAAGCTCAGTGTTAGCCTTCATCTTTTGTCATGCTGATACTAAGATACTATGTAGGAGATTAAAAATCAGATTTGATCTGTTGAAGAGGCGTCAGTGAGATATTTTATAGGACCGTCAAGCTCAGTTTAGATCTGTTAAAGTGGGGTCAGTAAGATATTATGTAGGACACTAATACTTTTAGGTAGGTTTGTTAACATGGGGATTGTAAAATGCTATGCAGGACAGTAAAGTTAGGTGACTGTTCGTGTATGTTACTGTTGGGATACTCAGACAGTATGTTAATATGTAGACAGTAAGATCCTATGTATCACATTAAATCTAAAGAATCGGTTGGTTATATGAGGACATTAAGATAATATATAGGACACTGAAGCTTAGTGTAATTCTGTTGACATGGTGACAGTTTGTTTGTTTTTTTTTTTTTTTGAGTTCGCCTTATTTGTCTAATCGCCAAGGTGGTGTACATTGTACTGTGGTTTTTATTTTGCGCCTGTCGACCAAGTGCTACCAACTTCAACATGCATTTTATGTAAGGGTCTGCTTCCTCTTGCATTTTCTAAGAATTCGCTTCCTTGGGGTAACGGCGCTGTGATGGGGATTGAATCCAGCACCTTTGGGTTTTGAGCTGTGCCACTTAACCACTAGGCCACACCGTCCCCATGGTGACAGTAAGATAATATGTAGGATATTAGCGAATAGCATCGGTCTGTTAACATTTAGATAGTAAGATTTTATGTAGTACATTACAGCTTGCTATTAGATCTGCTAACAATTAGAAAGATAGATTTTATATTAGGACATTACAGCTTTATGTTAGTCTGTTGACATGGAGACTGTAAAATGCTATGAATGACATTAAAACATGTGGATAGTACAATATCATGTAGGATAGCAAAGCTCAGAGTCGGGCTGATGACATGGGTACAGTAAGATATCTTCTTCGAAGTACGCTGTCAGACATCAACGTGAATTTGTTGAAGAAGAAGAAGAAGTAAGATAGTGTGTAGGACATTAAATATTACTGTCGGTTTGTTAACACGTGGATAGTAAGATATTATTTTTAACAGTAAAGCATGGTGTCTGCTTGTTAACATGTGAATAGTAAGATATTATGTAGGACATTCAAGCTCTGTGTTGGCCAGTTGACTTGTGAATAGTAAGATACTCTGTAGGACATTCAAGCTCTGTGTTGGCCAGTTGACTTGTGAATAGTAAGATATTATGTACGGCATTCAAGCTCTGTGTTGGCCAGTTGACTTGTGAATAGTAAGATACTCTGTAGGACATTCAAGCTCTGTGTTGGCCAGTTGACTTGTGAATAGTAAGATATTATGTACGGCATTCAAGCTCTGTGTTTGCCAGTTGACTTGTGAATAGTAAGATACTATGTAGGACATTCAAGCTCTGTGTTGGCCAGTTGACTTGTGAATAGTAAGATACTCTGTAGGACATTCAAGCTCTGTGTTGGCCTGTTGACATGTGGATAGTAAGATACTCTGTAGGACATTCAAGCTATGTGTTTGCCTTTTGACATGTGGATAGTAAAATACTCTGTAGGACATTCAAGTTCTGTGTTGACCTGTTGACATGTAGATAGTAAGATACTCTGTAAGACATTCAAGCTATGTTGCCCAATTGACATGTGGATAGTAAAACACTATGTAGGACATTAAAGCTCTGTGTTGGCCTGTTGACATGTGGATAGTAAGATACTCTGTAGGGCATTGAAGCTATGTGTTTGCCTGTTTACATGTGGCTAGTAAAATACTCTGTAGGACATTCAAGCTCCATGTTGGCCTGTTAACATGTGGATAATAAGATACTCTGTAGGAAATTAAAGCTCTGTCTTGGCCTGTTGACATGTGGATAGTGAGATATTCTGTAGGACATTCAAGCTCTGTGTTGGCCTGTTAACATTTGGTTAGTAAGATTCTCTGTAGGACATTCAAGCTCTGTGTTTGCCTGTTTACATGTGGATAGTAAGATACTCTGTAGGACATTCAAGCTCTATGTTGGCCTGTTGACCTGTGGAAAGTAAGATACTCTGTAAGACATTTAAATTCTGTGTTGGCCTGTTAACATGGTGGCAGTAAGGAACTATGTAGGACATGAAAGTTTTGGGTAAGTCTAACATCTGGATAGTGGATACTGTGCAGTGCATTCAATCTAGAGTTGGTTTGTTAATATGTGGATTGTAAGATCATGTGTAAGACATTAAAGCTGTCTGTCAGTCTGATGCCATTGGGATTGTACAATACTTTGAAGAACAATAAAACTTGGTATTGATCTGTTAATATATAGATAGCAAATTACAATGTAGGACTGTAAAGTTTCGAGTCAGTGAACTTATGTTTAATGGGGATAGTGCGATACTTTGTAGGACAATACCGTTTATTGTCTGTATGTTAATATTCATATAGTAAGGTATTATATAAAAGACTGTTACCATGTGCTTGGGTAGATACTGTGTAGGACATCAAAATTTAATGCTGGAATGATAGTCTGTGGATAGTAAGATACTATATATATGACATTAAAACTTGATGTAGCATAGTAAGATACTAGCTAGGACTGTAATGCCTAGGGTGAGTTTGTTAAAATATGGATAGTAAGATACTAGTTAGAACTGTAATGCCTAGGGTCAGTTTGTTAACATGTGGATAGCAAGATACTATTTCCATAGTGTCGGTCTGTACATTCTATAAATTGCTGAGCGATTATAGTAGTAAAACTGGGAGAGTTCAAAACGTAGTTCCCTCATGTTCCAGTCTCTCTCTTATCGCCTGTGGAGTATAAAAAATAGATAGGAATGGTTAAAATACCGCTATGGAACAAAATCAAGAACCTAACCTACGTTAGATACAGAAATTACATACAATGAGACTAAAGCATTCATCAGGGCAACGTACAGTGCAAAATAGAGAAAAAAAACGACACCCTGGCCACATAGATTATCATTCTCCGGCTACGCACAGGTCACAACAGTCTGAGATGTCATCTGTACAACAAGTTCAATTCAAGATTGGTACTACAGACCTTCGTGCCTGCGGCACAGCCCACATGAAGGCAGAACATATTTTGCAGTCATGTCCACAGTATACCGACAAAAGAAGTAGCATTTGGCAACAGCTAGTGTCCTTCCACGAGAAGCTGTACAGAAGCGTAGAGAGCCTTGAGTCGACTGATGACTTCGTTAGAGTCATAGAAGTTGATGTCTGAAGACGCACGAAAAAGCAGAAGAAGAAATGAACCAGTCGATGCTTCCCGTTGGATCCACTACTAGGGAATTGCATGTTTACATTCTGATTCGCATTATTCGTTTATAGGTCTAGTGATATTGCGAGCTTAATATCTGAGTAGCAAAATGCCCCTTTGTCGCTATGTGCATTCACAAGCAAAAACAACTAGTATTCTCTGTATAAGCAATATATGTCCTCTAGCCCACTGTATGGACGGCGTACTACAGTAAACATCCCGAATGATTCTGGATCTTTGGGCATGGCAATGACAAAAATAGGACCAATGCCCTACATAGAGCATGTCATAAGAGGCGACTAACTGTGTGACATGACACAACACCGGCCATGCTTAGTTGGTTTGTTAAGAGCAGCATAGATGGCGCCTAACAGGCTGCGTGTCAAGTTGGTCTAGTGTTTGAGTCTTTTAAGATGGACTCGCAGATCTATTAACCAAACTTCTTGGCACTTGTCTTAACACAGCGGAGTAATAAGCTGCTCGAGCCTAACACGCTAAGCAGGAAATCCTCATCCCTCCTTTATCCAGCTCACACCACAGCTGGGACCTCCACAGGGTCATCTTCCCTTGTAGAATTACAGGTCTACTAAGACTAAGATTAATATAAACACATAATCTTACAAATACTATTTCTTTTGTTGCAGATTCTGCACTTTACACTATACGAAATACAAGACCTCACCACTAATGGAGTCTCCCGCGGAACACCTGGCTGAGACATTTCGATTCTACTCCGTCTTCCTCCACGCTGCCCGAGACTCACCAAACGTTGCCGTGGACGATCAACACGAAAGACAATGGTTGAGTATGAGGAGTACCTGACTTGACTTAAAACACAAGGCAACGACTCTAGCTGGCCATCTATCTTCTCGGCACACCCCCATGACATCAGAACACATTTTACAGCCCTGCCCATCGTTTACCGACAAGAAGTAGCATTTGGCAACAACCAGTGTCCTTCCACGAGTAGCTGTACAGAAGTGCTCGGACCCTCAAGTCAACTGCTGCCTTCGTTAGAGTAATTGAATTCGAGGTCTGAAGACGAACAAGGAAGATCTCTTTTCTTGACATTTTTTTCGCGCCAGCCGAAGCACATCAGTACAAGTACAGTCAAACTCCATCAAGATGACTTCAGCAAAAAGCTTTGCATGATCTTGCAGTAGGAGTTTATGTAACAGTTTACTTGCATGTTGAGGTTGCTATCCTCATGCACAACTCTCTTTAGTCACGCCTTTCAATACATGCATGGAGTTCAATCAATCAAATCAGAACAAAAAGGCATAGCTTCAAATTAAATAAAGAAAGGTTAAGATTGGATATTTGGAAATATTTCTTTAGTCAGAGAGGGGTGAATGCTTGGAATGCATTTCCAAGAAAGTGATGGAAGCAGAGGCAGTTGATGCATTTAAAAATACATTGGATGCGCATAGCTTATTGAGCAAGGAAATGTAAATGAAACTGGTTGCGTACATACTCTGCATAGTCTTCTAAACCAGTATAAAGACGTTAAGTTAAGTTAAATTAAGATCACTCATCTCTTTTTGTTGAAGCACAGGTCCAGCATTGTATTTGACTTACCATAACCAGCTTTTAGGAAAGACTTTTTCTAGTTATTTGCAGTAGGGTAGCGATAATTTGTACATTTTGAGATTGCCACATCCATGGACAACTCTTAGTCCTCGCGTTCAACATGCAATGAATGTTTTGGCCACTCAGGAGAAATACATACATAGCTCACCTTAAGATTGTTTGCCCTTGACCTACTGTGACAGTATTCTGTGGCGGTTATATTCTACCATTCTCAGTAAGGGACCCCGGATACACTATGAGAGGTCATGTTATTGATAGATTTGAAACAAGCAGCGATAACGATAGAAAAGATATGAATTTGGAATTGCATGTGTTAAGCTTTTATAGAAGTGTTCATACGTGGTTGCGAAGTTTCGATGGCTCACAAACAAAACATGTATGTGTTCAGATTCCTGATCTGACAGGGTCGTACACCTATTAAATTTCGTGCTGAATATGGTTTAACCAGGCTCTAAAGTGCAAAACACAGAACAATATACTGCCTCTTAGGAACCACGGTAAACGAGGCAAAAAAAAGAAATATAGCTTTTTAGTGTTTTCTCCAGTATCGCATTCTGTTTTTTTATTATATGGCTTGCTGGCTTAGGGTCGTTCGTTCTCAATCTTGCACCACCAAGCCCTGATATGGCTTAAGTAGCAGAATGTTGTCCAGAGAACGGAATGCAAATATGCTGATCGGTGTGGACTGCACAGAACACGGCCAGGCACTTGAGCATCCGTGGTCAACCACTGCACCCGAGCTCATATCTAGTCGTCCTGACTTTTTCTTGCCACTGGTTAAAGTTGGCAAAAAGTAAAGGCTCGTGATAGACGAAAAACATTGTGATTGACCCTGACGCAACGTCCTGGACAATATGGTGTGCTTGACCGGACTAGCGTTTCAGTTACCAACAGATATTATCTTAAATATCACTAACCTCTAGCTGATTGCTAGCATAACCGGCACTTCTGAAATTATGCAATGATGTTTATAAATGAAAATAGTATTTGCTAGATCTACGTCAACAATAAAGTCACATATATTTTTGTATACCATAACAAGCATTATTACAAAGCACAAAAAATCGCTCACTTTCATCATTATCATCACTATTATCATCATCATCATCATCATCTTCATCATCATCATCATCATGTTGCATGTCATTTGAAGAAAATCATTTTCACAACAACCGATCTGTAACTCGATCTCAAGCCAGAAGTATCGTCTCTATCGTTGTCATCGTCAGTGATTTCTTGTTTCCATCTTTTCATCGGTCTGCTTCAGCCCCGCTTTCCAAGGTCCAAACCCTCCTGTATCGTTCTTTCTAGGTCAGTATGGCGTTTGATGTGGTCAAACTATTATACAGCAAAGCAAGTGGTCATTTTCACAGACAACCTAGCAGTATAATGGCCCTCAAGAGCCCAGTGATTAAAAAAAAAGCAGTCCAATGGACACCAGCCCACTGAGACATTCCAGGCAACGGGGAGGCGGACAACTCGCCAGAGAGCGAGGAATGCTGCAGCAGAGTGATACAGAAATCACATACAATGAAACTAAAGCATTCATCAGGACAACGTACAGTGCAAAATGGAAAATAGAATCACATTGGCCACATAGAAAACGATGCCTACCATCAACTCTCCAGGCGAGACCAGGTGATCATTTTCCGGCTACGCACAGGTCACAACAGACTCAGATGCCATCTGTACAACAAGTTCAAGATTGGCACTACAGGGATTTGTGCCTGCGGCACAGCCCCCATGAAGGCATAATATATTTTGCAGTCATGTCCGCTGTATACCGACAAAAGAAGTAACAATTGGCAACCGCCAGTGTCCTTCCACGAGAAGCTGTACGGAAGCGTACAGAGCCTTAAATCGACTGCTGCCTTTGTTAAAATCATTGAAGCTGAGGTCTGAAGACGAACGAAGAAGCAGAAGAAACTATTTTAGCTTTCGAGACAAGATCTTGTTTACTAACCAATTTTGCTTGAAATTAAGTAGGATCTATAGTAAATATATATCTCTCTTTATCTATATCTCAAGCAGATGTGGATATATTGAGATCGGATTTAGATAAAATTCGAGAGGGGTTTGTAGGTTCGCAAATGGAGTTTAATGTAGATAAATGTACAGTCATCCACATGGGTAGATCCAATATGAAACATAATTACATAATGGGAGAGAACAATATTAGAAAGATAGATAAGGAAAGTGACTTGGAAGTTATACTAGATCATACAGGTAAGGTGAGTGAGCAAATTCAGGTAGCAATTAAAAAGGCAAATGCAATGTTATGTATGATAAACATAAATATTAAACATAGGAGCAAGGAAGTGATAGTCAAACTGTATAAAGCATTAGTTAGACCTAGATTGGAGTTATATGTACAGGCGTGGAGTCATTATCATAGAGGGGATACAAACATGCTGGAAAGAATACAAAAAAGAGCGACATAGCCGATAGTGGGATTGCAGAATTACAGTTATGAGGAAAAACCGGCCTACAGTGTCTAGAAGAGAGAAGAATTCGTGGTGACTTAATACAGGCTTATAAGGTGATCAGAGGAATGGATAAATTAGACTATAACAAGTTTTTAAAAAAACAACAGCCACCAAATAGAACAAGAGGGCATAGTTATACATTAACTAAAGAGAGGTCCAGATTCGATATTAGGAAATATTTTTTTAATTAGAGAGTGGTGAATGCTTGGAATGCATTGCCAAGGGAGGTAGGGGAAGGAAGGACAGTTAATGCATTTAATAATACATTGGATGCGCATAGCTTTTAGAGCAAGGTGATGAAATGAAACTGTATGTATACAGATTCTGCAGAGTCTTCTAAACCAGTTTAAGGACGTTAAGCTAAGTTAAGGATATCTGCATTTTTCCTTGTTGCTATCCATTGTATTTTGAGCACTTTTCTATAGTCCTTTAGTTCAAAAGATGCAATCCTTTTCTTAAGTGTTTGTGTGGGGGTCCACGTTTCACATCCGTATGTCTTCATCGGTATAATGCAAGTTCACAGAATAGTTATTTTCATTTTATTAATGTTCTGTCATCAGTTTCTCATTTTATTGAACCTCTGCATTGCCGTAGCCATTGGCGTTATAACTGAGCCGAGGTACTCAAAGCTTGTGACTTTCTCAATCTTCTGTTGTTCTAAAATAACTTTAGGTTTGGTCTTTGCCTTGCCTGTGATCGTTATCTTGGTTGTACTTTAAATTCAGGTATAGATTTTGGACTTCGTTGAGTTGTGTTTACGCTCATCAGTACTTTTACATTTTGCTAGTAGTTAGACCCACCGGGCTAGATCGCACGTGGACACAGTCCTGGTGTGAACAGACTATCTACAATGCGGTTAGTAAACTAGCCTTATCTTGTAAAGCGAGCTATGCAAGTTTTTATTCCATTTCCAACAATATATCTCTGCAAATATGGATTTTCGACATTTGTAGCAAAAACGAAAAACAAATCGAAACCGATTAGATGTCTAACATGGCAAACGTGTGGTTTGTACAACACACCAGTTGAATCCTCTTCGAGAAAGAGAAACAACAAGCCTTCACGCGGTCAGCATTTCTTGATCTTTGTGACCCGTTCTTCAGCCTTGCATATATACGCAGCACGTTTATTCAAACAATAATGAAATTAACTTTCTTCTATTTTAAATGTATTGTATTTCTATTGAAATTGTTAAGAAAGACACATATATCACATGTACGTTTGTGTTTGTTTTTTAACTATTTCTATATAACTGGTTCTTTGCTATTGTATTTTAGGTATTTAAAAACATTATTCCGAGAAGGGGTACGTGACATACACTTGACAAGGGAGACCATAGCACACAAATGGCTAACAACTTTCCCTTAGACGATTAACAAAAACCTGTCTTGACATAGTCGCCATCACGGCCTGCGATGGGCATCAGAACATGACACAACCGTTGAGATACAGGAACAATTTGTATCTACAGTTAACATCATTTGCTGAATAAGAATGATCACCAATGGGCAGCAGCGTGCGGTGAACACCTTTCATGGCTTGGTTTTGAAGTTTGCTAATTTTATCAAAGTTCGCCTTTGCTGCTGTTGCCCATGCCGCAATGCCATATTCGAGAACTGGTCTCACTCTTCCAGTGTACAGTTTCGTCTGTTCCCCAACTTGTGCTAGCAAGTTTCCTCATGATTGCCATTCTTTGTCTGGCTCTCATTCGGTTTCTCTCGATCTGACTTGTCCATGTCATGCACCGATCAAATGTGACTCCCAGGTAGTTTTGGTTGCCGTTTGTCCGCAGATATTTGCATTTAAGACTTATTTTGGTGTTCTGGGGTTTGTTTGAAAGAGAGAATATCGAACACGTTGTTTTTTCCTCATTTATTTTGACCAGCCATGAGTTCGCCCACTCCTCCAACAATGTTAGGGCCTGCTGCATCCGATTGCTTGCTATGGTGAGATTTTTTTCAGACGTCCACATAGCCAGATCGTCTGCAAACATGGAGCTGTAGACTCTTTTTGGTAGATTCTCTGTGATGTTGTTTATATACACCAGGAAAGGTGTTGGTGACAGTACTCCCCTTTGGTGTACTCCCTGCTCAAGTGTCACTTTTTTGCTCATCTGCTATTGTACTTGAACTATGGATGTTCTGTTTTCGAGGTAGTCGCTGATCCATCTGTACATTTTCCCACAAACTTCACTTCTTCGTAGCTTGACTTTAAGTCCCTTTATCCACACCTTGTCAAATGCCTTCTCTAAATCCACCCAAACCGCTACTGTGTGTTTTTTCTCCTGGTAAGCATCATCTATTAACTGGGCTATGAGAGTGATCTGGTCCTCAGTGGATCTGTGCTGTCTAAAGCCTGCTTGCTGTGGAATTAGTATGTGTTTTTCTTCCAGATGCCACATCAGTCTTGTGTTTATCACACGTTCCATCAGTTTACCTACACAGCTCAGTAGACTGATAGGCCTGTATCCATTTGGATCTGTTCTATCTTTTTCTTTCTTTGGTACTGGTATAAGTACAGCGTCTTTTCATGTCTGATGTACAATTCCCCTTTTCCAGCTTTGGTTCAGGACTGATAGTAACTTCCTCTTTGCTATTTGGCCCAACTCCATCAGCATTTCGTGTTACCCCATTTTTTCCGGGCGATTTCCGTTTCTTTAGAGTTCTCATGGCCTCTTCCTTTTCATTCATTGTTAGTATTGCCATCATGTGCTCCTCTGGTGCCATATTGATGTTGTCGTGGCTCTTTTGTTCTTCACCATTGTCTGTGTGCCTGTCTGTAGGGACATCAATGTGGTTTGCTCTGGCATAGTGTTCGTTCTATAAAGGCGTTTGCTGCTTTTTTTTTTCCAGTAAGCATGTTGTCGCCATGCTTGATGGTAATTTTTTTATTTGATGGTGTTTCGTCATTCATGGCTCTGACTAACTTCCATAGTTTGTTCTCTTCTTTATCTAAATTGAGGCTTTCTGTTTTATTTTTCCAGCTGTCTCTTATTATGTGGTTTAGTGTTCTTTTGTATTTCGCCGTGATAGCCTTGAGGGCGATATTTGCCTCCATATATTGTTCTCTCTCTGCCATGTTCCTAGCATTTCAGACTTCGTCTTCCGCTTTCTGCAATTCATCAATCCAATATGGCTTGTAGTTTTTCCTTGCCCCTCTTGGGATGGTTTCGGTGGTTGCTTGCATTATTGCTTTGCTTAGGCTTTCCACCATAGGTTTCATATTGTTATTCCATGTGTTGATGGTTTCATATAGCCGATCTGTCAGAATTGCAAATCTGTCCCAGTCGGCTCGTTTATAGTTCCAACGTGGGAGCGCTTTTATTTCCTGTGGGCCTACTTCCATATCAATTTCTAGCCTAATTGGCCTACCTGCCAATTGGTTGAGCACCTGGCCGTCTATTTTGTGGTGAATATCAACCATGGAAAAGGCCAAGTCTGGAGCAGAGGTGGTATGCCATTTTCTAGAATAGAAGATAGGACTGTCCTCCAGCCTATTGAAAAGATAGAGATTTGTGTCTATCTCCCAGTCTTCCACTTCATCACCTCTGTTGTCTGTGTCCGAATATCCCCATCTCTCCGAGTGGCTGTTGAAGTCTCCAACTACTAGGCAGCTGGAGTTCTTGATTTCCATACTCGAGAGCGACAGGTATTTGTTGGGTGGGCCATACAGGTTGAAGATGCGGATCTTCGTTTCTTGTGTCATTATGTCGAGTCCTACAATTTCTGCTTATCCAGTGTGATTGACAGCTACCGCGCTCCTCGGTATGCAGTTACGTGTTAATATCAGAACCCTTCCTTTGTCAAGACTGTAACATGCTAAAGCAACTGCGTTGTGAATACTGACCCACGGAGATGAACCCACACATACACACTTTTGTGAGAGTCTTGAAGAACTCCCCACCACAGTAGACTTTGTCCATAGAACTGGCCTTTACGTGTAGACTTAATACAATTGTCGGTGAGCTAGAAAAAGAAGGAAAAAAAGAAGAAAAAGAAGAAGAAGAAGAAGAGAAGAAGAGAAAGATAAAATAAGAAAAAGAAGACGAAGAAAAAAAAGAAGACGAAAAAGAAGAGAAAGAAGAAGAAAAATAAGAGAAAGAAAAAGAAGATAAACATGAGTAAATAGTACTACCTGATATTGCCCGAAGAAGATTTGAATGTTTAAATGAAGTATATTGTTAAAAAGCAACTAATCTGATTGGCAAACATCCGGCCAGTCTCTAAACCCTGATCTATGGGTGAGAGAGCTGGAGTGTGTACGCCAAACACGCCAGGAGGTTGAATCATTTCTACATGACACATACTCCAAATTGGCTACAATACCACATCACAAATAACCATACTCTTTTCATTACTACTACACTATTCATACACTTTTGTAGAAATTTAAAGTGAGATAGACTGGCCAAGTTTCTCGAATGTCAAGTGAAAGGTTCCAAAAGAAACTTCTGTTTAGCGAGCTTAGCGATGTAAGGCGATCACCTGGACGTCAATAAAAGCGATTCAGTGAATCCTGGCAGTAAATCGTTTAGCCTGAAAAAGGCGAGGCCAAAAAAGAGCCTTGCATGCAGTTAGCGAGGGTCGACGGGCGATCAGGTGGAAGTATAGAGTAGAAAGAAAACCAGCACCAGCTGGTGTTGGCTTAATCTGTCATGCACACATCCGCCCACAGACTTAAGGGCGCAGTATGAAACATGATGATGATGGTTATTCTCATCGACGGCGATAAGCCCATTATTATTGTCATGATCATATTTCTTCAAAATCAAGTAAATACCGGATCAAGATGGTGAGCAGCGCATGAGCTGCAGCGGTCATTGAGCCATAGCTGACTGATAGTGTAAGGGCTAGCGAACCGGAGCTGCCAAGGCCGTTCTACACGTCCGCGCAGTATTCTTGAAAACAGGCTGCAACAGAGCAGACTGGCTAAGGAGAAGGGATCGAAGAGGGAATGCTAACCCGGTTCTCAAAAATGCTTGCTGATATCGGATGTGTTGGACCGAAAGGTGCAAATATCGACATAACGCATTCCGTTCTCTGGACTGCGTTCTGCTACTTAGGCCCGTGTCAGGGTTTGGTAGCGGGAGATGGAGCACAAACGAAGCCAAGCCAAGACAAGTAAATACATTTAATATTCATCAGTTTATTGGCGTCTCAGTAACTGATCATCATGCGCCTGGCGCCCTGGCGAAGTTTGCCCAACTCTGTCTCCCGTATTTCGACACAGTCTGCTATGGCTGCAAACGCCGGTACGTGAGTGGCAGTCCCTGTCGCAGATCGTACAACGGGGCTGAGGAGGCTGACTTGCCGGGGTGTTCCCCGATCTTTTCAGTCGTGCCCATTTCTCTGGATCCAGATGGCCTCTACAAGCGTCGGCAACTACTGTGCACCTCCCAACTGACTGTCTGCAATCGACTCAATCCTGAGCTTTCGGCTTGGATGTCGCATGACGTCATATCCATCTTGAATACGTCCTTGAATCGCGGTGTGGGGTAGTCGATTCCTTTAGCTGCAGTGATCAGTTGTCCATAAAATATATCATATAACAGCCTTTACAATGTATGTAAATATACACTCGCGAGCATACGACTACTCTAAGACAGATGCACAGAAGATGAAAGATACAGACAGCCACATAAACTGGAAAGATATTGTCAGAGGTACAGACGTTGAACAAGAGGCAGAGTGTTTCAAAACACTTTTAGAACAACTAAAAGTCGAATATGTTCCATGTATGAAGGTAAACACCAATCATAAAAAGTGGATTACTAGATTTGTAGCTAAATGTACAAGAGCTTAAAATAAAGCCTGGACAATGTATATAAAGGCAACTAAATCAAAAGAAATATATTACAAATATTTGGACAAGCAAAACATAGCTCAGAAAGTAAATAAAGCAGCAAAAATAGACTTCGAAAAAAATTTACTAATAGGATCAAGACTGATGGTGAAAACTTCTTTTCTAATGTTAGAAATAAACAAAGACCTAAAGACAAGGTAGGCTTTCTTATAGACAGTACAGTGACAATAAGCAGAGAAAATATGGAGATAGCTAATCTAATAAATCAATACTTATGCACAGTCTATACAAAAGAACACTCCTCCAAGATACCAGAGCCTATACATATTTTCAAATGTCAAATGGAAATAGTGCGTTTAAAATCATTCTATATTACGGAGGAAATGGTTCTAAAAAGATTGGAAGGATTAAAAGTGGATAAATGTACAGATCAAGATGGTATCCATTCATCAATGCTATTTGAAGTATAGACTAACTAGTTACGCCATTGGCTATATTATTTTCTCAATCACTTGCAAAATGGATTGTTCCAAGAGATTGGAAAGATGCAGGAGTGATTCCCTTATTCAAAAGAGGAAAGAAATCAGATCCAGCTAATTAAGTAAGTTTAACGTGCATAGTCTGTAAATTGTTAGAGTCAATAATGAAAGAAAACATTGTAATGCATCTAGACATGTTAAATCTAATCAGAAATAGTCAGCATGGGTTTACTAGAGGGAGACCGTGCTTAACAAATCTTTTGGAGTGCATGGAGGTGATTACTAAAATCATAGATAAGGGAGAACCAGTGAATGTTATTTATCTAGATTTTGCAAAGGCTTTTGATATAGTACCTCATCAACGATTATTTAAAAAGTTAAAATCACATGGGATAGATGAGCAGGTTGCCGATTGGATTGAAAGTTGGTTAACGGGAAGAAGACAGCGATTGACATAAATAAGGAGTACTCTGAGTGGTGTGAAGTAAAAAATGGAACAAAATTACAGAATTGGCGAGAACAATACTAGAATGATATATAATGAAAGGGACATAGGGGTAATAATAGAGCATACAGGTAAGGTGAGTGAGCAAGTCCAGGTAGCAGTGAATAAGTCAAATGCAACGTTAGGTATAATTTTAAAAAAAGAAATATTTAACATAGGAGTAATGAGGTGATTGACAAACTGTATAAAGCATTAGTTAGACCTAGATCGGAGTACTGTGTACAGATGTGGAGTCCTTATCGTAGAAGATCTATAAATATGCTTGAAAGGATACAAAGAATAGCGACAAAACTGATAGTGGGATTCCAGAATTACAGTTACGAGGAAAGACTCAGAAAAACCGGCCATTAGTGTCTAGAAAAGAGAAGAATTAAACCTGACTTAATCTAAGTTGATAAGATAATCACAGGAAAAGTTAAATTAGACTATAACAAGTTTTTCAAAATACAACCATCAGCGAGAACAAGAGGGCACAGATACAAATTAAGTAACGAAAGGTCCAAATTGGACACAGGACATTTTTTAAAATTCAGACAGTGGTGAATGCTTGGAATGCTTTGCCCCAGGAAATAGTGGAGGCAGAGACAGTTAATGCATTTAAGAATAAATATGATGTACATAGTTATTAGAGCAGGGTAATGCAAATGGGACTGGTTGTCTACAGACTCTGATGAGTTTTCTAAACCAATATAAAAACGTTATGTTAAGTTAAGTTATGCCGTGTTTGTTAGCTTACTCAGTACGTTTTATGATTGTGCTAACTTTTTGTTTTACCGCTTCACATTGTTCTTTGTAGGACAATGTGCGATCCATTGTAATTCCTAGGTACTTAGGTGTATCTTTATGTTTAAGTTTATGCCCCTGCCAACTAATCTTTCAAACTCTCAAGGCTATTCTTACATCCTGTTGCAGCCCGCCACTTAACCTCTTTTACAGGACGCACAAAAAATTAATCTTACATATTACGGGCATTCTACAACAACAATAAATACAACAACAATAACAACAACATGATGATATGGCTTTTGAAGTCAGGATATCGGCTATTTCATTCTTATAAACTGTGCAGGAGGAATGATTTCAAGAAATGCTATCTCGGCATAGATAAAGTCACACACTAACTCTAACCACTTTCATAAAGCTGTAGAAACTGATTCACATTTCTAATCGTGTTTACTTACTCTCAACTCTGTCAAATGATATTCTCATTAATAACTAAACCTGTACGTCGCTAAGTATCATTGAAGGAAATGTGGCGACTACATGAGTTGGCCACCCCACCTCATAAAAAGCTGAGGCCTAGTACAGTGAAGTCTCTAACACTTCAACCTCGACATCAATGATTGCGAAAGGATTACCTTTTCCTTTTCATGTTAAAATCATTTACATCGAATACCAGTACCAAAGAAAGAAAAAGATAGAACAGATCCAAATTTGATACAGGCCTATCAGTTTACTGAGCTGTGTAGGTAAACTGATGGAGCGTATGATAAACATCAGACTGATGTGGCACCTAGAAGAAAAACACATATTAATTCCACAGAAAGCAGGATTTAGACAACACAGATCCACTGAGGATCAAATCACTTTCATAGCGCAGAAAATAGAGGATGCTTACCAGGAGAAAAAGCATACAGTAGCGGTTTTGGTGGATCTAGAGAAGGCATTTGACAAGGTGGGGAAAGAGGGACTTAAAGTCAAGCTATAAAGAAGTGAAGTATCTGGACAAATGTACAGATTGGTCAGCCACTATCTGCAAAACAGAACAGCCAGAGTTCAAGTACAAGGGAAGATGAGTAAAAATGTGACACTGGAGCAGGGAGTACCCCAAGGGGGAGTACTGTCACCCACACTTTCTGGTGTATATAAACAACATAATAGAGAATATATTAAGAAGAGTCCACAGCTCCATGTTTGCAGACGATCTGGCTTTGTGGACCACTGAAGAAAATCTCACCATAGCAAACAATCGGATGCAACAGGCCCTAACATCGCTGGAGTAGTGGACGATGAGGCAGACAGACTGGCTAAAGAAGGTGCAAGGTTACCACAACCAGAATCTAGTGTGACCTACGAAGAGTTCAAAAGGTTTATTAGGGCCAGATACATGGCCAAATGGGAAACAGAGCATACTGGCTACACAAAAAAATGATGCCTACTACCAGTTGAACAGAAGAGAGCAGGTCGTGGTCTTCAGACTCCGCACAGGCCACAACAGACTGAGGTACCATCTCTTCAATAAACTGAAGACAGGTGGTACTGACGAATGCACCTGTGGTACAGGGAAAATGACCGCGGAACATCTGCTGCAAAATTGCCCGACATACGAGAACCAGAGAAAACACATGTGGCCATCACCAGTGGCAACACTAGACAAGCTCTATGGCAGTGTCGACAGCCTCAGGATGACAGCTGCCTTCTTCGAAAAAATTCAAGTTGACGTCTGACAGCGTACGAAGAAGAAGATTTACCTCGAATTGTTTTTAACACCTGCACAAATTAACAGTCATCTAACAATATTCATATTTCTGTTGTTCCTCCTCTCTCTCTTTCTCTCTCTCTACTTTGGTCTTCTTGGTTATCTGTACTCTCAGCAATCAATGCTGACTACCAACTAATGTGTGACAAATATGAACTGCTGTGATCATATAAGACATTCCAATGTACCCCGCCCACTACCAGTTAAAGGCCAACACAAAATACAGAAGGGATTGAAGCTCACGAGCAAAAACATGCATTTAGAACGTGCCAACAGTAGCGACAATCCGCCCAAGAAACTGTTCATTATGTCAAGGAAAGAATGTCAGAATACAAACACAGCCAACTTGCTGTTTACATTCATGGATACATCGAGTAATATAAATATACTGTAGTCGGGGATGCTGTGGTAGAAACTTCTCTATAAGAGGTTTTAGCTTTTATCAGATGGGGATAGCCAGTTCCCTTCCTCGATGTCTTGGCTTACAATATCACTGATATATAAATTTATTTTTATTACCGCCAGGGATGAGGTACTAGAATCTTCATTGTTCTGATACACATACGAATCCATGAACTGGTCAATACGACATGATACCGCACAAAGGACAACAGTCTGTGGTAGAAAAGGGCAAGTCTTCGTCACAGAATCCAGAAATTGAAACCTCTAATCAAACCAAAAACTTCAGGTTTTGTGAAAACCAATTCCTGTTCCTCTATCCTTTCTCCTAACAGTAAATCTGGTACTCGTTTACGGCTGGGTTGGCTGGAACAAGTTGCAGCCGGAAAGAAGCAGCCACTCTACCAACGTTGTATCCTACGCTCTACATGTACATATAGTGTGGTCTTATGTTTCCTCTAATAACATGTCTTAATGGGAATCACACCTTTTCTTCTGCTTATCTCACGGAATAATCATTCCTTCATGGTTGTATGCTTAAACATCTATCTAATTGTTCTATTGTAGGTCAATGGCAAATGTTTTGTTATTATTATTGTCATGATTATTATCATCATCATCCTCATCATCCTCATCATCTTGTGTCGTTAGAAGGCGTGGAAGGGGATGTAGTTTTATGTCGTGTGCCATCTTCGTCGCCGATCTTGTTGACATCCAGTGTTTCTTTGAACACAGCGAGGGACATAACCAAACAAATACAAAAAATATATAATTAAGAGTTATCCCATCATAAAAAATTTGCGTGAGAGGTTCTGGCTTGGGCGTCTCCCCTCTTTATCCAGGTTACAAACCTTAGAACGAGTGAGCTATGGCCCTACACCAGAACCACATGGACGTGTACATTGGCATCTGTACACTGAAGGCGATAGGTGTTAATTATCCACCCGACCAAATTTCTCACGCTTGTTGTCGTCCTCGTGCACGACATATGGGGAGGAACAGCTCGCGACCCCGGGCGCTCGTCGGCGACGATTGTGACAGCAAAGCCGTGCTTATCACAAGAGCTGAACCTTGAACCTTGACCGGCGTCGAAGTCATGGAGCGAACTAGACAAGTAACTGGCAGAAGACAACACTGGCTGCTCCTGTAGCTGTTAATAGTAAGGTTAGAGTTAGCATATATGCTGATGCCTGTTTAAGTTAGCTCTGTTGTGGTGACAGCGACTCGCATATTGTTTTTAAAATGAATTTAATAATATTCATAAAATGCAAAAAAATGTTAGAAATTTCCGAAAGGTAAATTTCGTATGGTATGCTCCATTATACGCAACCGTAACTATTATAAGTATTTGCTTTATTTTCATGTAATTATTAAATGATTTATATTATTGTAGTGCATTTATTACATCCCTTTCTTTTGAATACATTGCCCTTATGACGAAGTAATCATTGTCCGTGTAAATACAGTTCACTACTAGGCCGTGAAACTGTTATCTAGCTAATCAAAGATCCTGTGCTGAAAGTTGTTTATGGTTAAGCGTGTGTGCTACTTTTAAATTGTTCAAGCTTGGATATGTAAAAGCAAATGTATGTAGACTTTTATGTTATAAATTTCTCTAACATACCATTTATAGATTGTTAATCTCATTGTACATATCCAAATTTTAAACTGTAAATTTTTTAGAACAGGACACCCATTACCATCATTTTAAAAACACTAGCCATATGGAATCTTGCATGTTTACTGCTGGCTGAATATATGTAAACATAATATTCATAATGTGGCATAAGAAATACGTAAACATTAAATTGAACCTTATTCCAGTGTGTGTTTGTTTCTTGTTTATTTCTTTATTTCACAAGACGCATAAGTTGCCATATTAACAAATGTAAACAAACAGATATTAAAGTACACATTACTAAAGCCCAGGTATTGATAAAATTGCTCTTTGCTGTCACTCTGTGTATTTATGAAATATTCGAATACTGACACTATTAACATACACCAAATTGAAAGCATGGTAGTAATACATATCTTATTATTGTAAACATACATTTTTGTACGAATGCACATATTTTTTTACGATTGTGTGTGCGTGTGTGTACAACTGTGTAAAACCCTACAGTATTGACAGATTTCCAAAACTACTTATTACGTACTGTTCCTACTGGCATTATAAATGCAGCTCTAGAATTGATTGCAAAACACATTCGATTGGTTCTGTTGTTGTTGATTCATCCATTAAGCAAATACATACACAGTAGGCGTTTAGCTTGTTTGAAAATGCCAGTCTTTGCAAACCGTCGAAGGGTTTGAGAGTTGATAATGCTATTGTGGTTAACATGTGGGAAGTAAGATTATATGTACGAACGTAAATATTGCTGTGTCACTGTGTGTGTTAACATATGGATAGCAAGATACTGTGTAGAAGATTAAAGCTTTGTGTCAGTCTGTTAATATGTTGATAGTGAGAAACTATGTAGGACATTAAAGCTCTGCGTTATACTGCTATCAAGCTTGCGGTTGGTGTGCTAACATGTGAATAGTAAAATATCATGTAGAAGATTAAAGATTGGTGTCAATCTGCTAATATGTTGATAGTGAGATACTATGTAGGACATCAAAGCTCTGTGTTAGACTGCTAACAAGCTTGCGGTTGGTGTGCTAACATGTGAATAGTAAAATATCATGTAGAAGATTAAAGATTGGTGTCAATCTGCTAATATGTTGATAGTGAGATACTATGTAGGACATCAAAGCTCTGCATTAGAATGCTAACAAGCTTGCAGTTGGTGTGCTAACATGTGAATAGTAAAATATCATGTAGAAGATTAAAGCTTGGTGTCAATCTGCTAATATGTTCATAGTGAGATACTATGTAGGACATTATAGCTGAGTGTTAGTCTACTAACATGTGGATAGTAAGATATTTTCAAGACAGTAAATCTCCAAGTTGGTTTGCATCTGTTGATTTGTAAATAGTAAGACCTTATGTAAGAGATTTAAGCTCAGTATCTGACTCCTAACATGTGGATAGTAAGATAATATGTACACCATTAAATCTTATTGTCTATCTGTTAATATGTAGATAAAGAGATAATATGTAGGACATTAAAACTCAATTTTAGTCCTCTAGCGTGCAAAAATTCTTTATTCCTCTTTGCGTTCAGGATCCTTTGGTCATGTTATATCTGCAAGCCAGTAATCATGATGTAGTCCATAATCTTTACCAAGACATAGTGGCTGCACCATAGCTTTTGCCTCAGCTCTGCATTCTTTGGTATCTCATTTCACTAAAACACAGTGAAAGTAAAATGCTATGTAGAACACACATTTTGGTGTTGGTCTGTTAATTTATGGATTGTAGGTACTACGTAAGACTGTAAAATTACATGGCGATCTACATATGTTGCCATGTGGTTAGTAAAGTAATATGTAAGGTATCCAATCCTAGTATTGGTCAGTTATCAAATGGATTGTAAGATATTATTTAGGGTATCAAATCTTGGTGCTGGTCTGTTAACATGTGGAGGGTAAGATAATATGTAGGGTATCAAATCTCGGTTCTGGTCTATTAACATGTGAATGGTAAGATAATATTTAGGGTATCAAATCTTGGTGCTGGTCTGTTAACATGTGGATGGTAAGATAATATGTAGGGTATCAAATCTTGGTGCTGGTCTGTCGACATGTGGATGGTAAGATAGTATGTATAACAGTAACGCTAAGTGTTCTTCTGGCATGGGGATTCAAAGATAAAATGTAGGCCTTTGAAGCACAGTGTGGATCTATTAACATGTGATTAGTAGTATAATATGTACAACATTAACGGACATGGTCAGTTAGTTTAGAGGTGGAAAGTAAGATACTATGTGGGACAGTAGAGTTTGTTGTCCGTCTACTTCTTTTGTCCTGTGAATATCAAGATAATATAAAGGACATTGAACCACGGTGTGATTCTGTTTGCACTGTGATAGTCAAATAAAATAATTAAGTCTACTGCATCTCTTTTTGGGGGGAAAGGAAGATACTTTTATTTTGGCGATAAGGCTCAGTGTGGGTTTGTTAATGTATTGATAGTAAAAATTTATTTAGAACATTACAGCTCGTTGTTGGTCTATTGACATGCGGACAGCAGGATGCTGTTTAGGAAATTTATTATTGGTTTCTGTTTGTTAACAAATGGAAGGTCTCACACTTAATAGGACAGAAAAGCTCAGTGTTGGTCTGTTAATACATGTGAACTGTAAGATATTGTGTAGGACACATGTTCTCAGTGTTGGTCTGTTAATACATGTGAACTGTAAGATATTGTGTAGGACATATGTTCTCAGTGTTGGTCTGTTAATACATGTGAACTGTAAGACATTGTGTAGGACACATGTTCTCTGTGTTGGTCTGTAAACATGATGATTAGTAAGATATTATATATGACATTACAGCTCAGTGTTGATGTTTTATCAAGGGGAAAGATAATATATACAACTTTACATCTCGGCTGTTATGCGTTGACATTTGAATATTAAGAAAATATGTAGGACATGAAAGCTCACTGTTCGTATGCTAACAAGTGGATAGTACAATACTATGAGGTAAAGTAATGCTAGCTGTCATTCTGTTAACACGCGGATAGTAAGATACTATGTAGGACATTACTGCTCCGTGTTGGTATTTTGACCTGGGGATAGTAAGATACTATAAAGGACATTACAGATCAGTGTTGGTCTGTTAACAAGCGGAGAGTAAGATACTATGTAGGACATTACTACTCAGTTTTGGTCTGTTTACCTGGGGGAAAAAATATACTATTTAGGACACCTATTCATGAGGTTGGTTTGTTTTCATGTGGATAGTGAGAAAATATATACAACATTATTTCTCAGTTGATGTATATTAACATGTGGATATTAAGAAAATAAGTAGGACATGAAAGTTCACTGTCTGTGTGTTTTGAAGTGGGTAGTTTGATGTTATGTAGAAAAGTGAAGATTGCTTTCATTCTGTTATAACGTGTGGATAGTAAAACAATAGGTAGGACATTACAGATTTGTGTCAGACTGCTATCTTTGTACAGAAATATAAAAAGTAGGTCATTTAAGCTTTTTGTTAGTATGTTAACTTCTGGACAGTAAGATTACATGTAGGACATTAACAAATGGGAATGGTTTGTAAACATGCAAACAGTTAATGCTACATAGGACAATAAAACTCAGTGTCTGTCTGCTAACAGTTGTATAGTTAGATACTATGTACGTCATCTATGCCAAAAGCTCGGTTTTCAGCTATTAACATGCAAATTAGTAATGTACTATGTAGGACATTACAGCTTGTTGTCGGCCTGCTAAGATAGGGATAGTATGATACTTTACAGGACAATTATCTTGGTGTCCATCTGTTAATATACAGACAGTAAGATACTACCTAGGACCTTAAAGCTCAGTGTTAGCCTTCATCTTTTGTCATGCTGATACTAAGATACTATGTAGGAGATTAAAAATCAGATTTGATCTGTTGAAGAGGCGTCAGTGAGATATTTTATAGGACCGTCAAGCTCAGTTTAGATCTGTTAAAGTGGGGTCAGTAAGATATTATGTAGGACACTAATACTTTTAGGTAGGTTTGTTAACATGGGGATTGTAAAATGCTATGCAGGACAGTAAGGTTAGGTGACTGTTCGTGTATGTTACTGTTGGGATACTCAGACAGTATGTTAATATGTAGACAGTAAGATCCTATGTATCACATTAAATCTAAAGAATCGGTTGGTTATATGAGGACATTAAGATAATATATAGGACACTGAAGCTTAGTGTAATTCTGTTGACATGGTGACAGTTTGTTTGTTTTTTTTTTTTTTTGAGTTCGCCTTATTTGTCTAATCGCCAAGTTGGTGTACATTGTACTGTGGTTTTTATTTTGCGCCTGTCGACCAAGTGCTACCAACTTCAACATGCATTTTATGTAAGGGTCTGCTTCCTCTTGCATTTTCTAAGAATTCGCTTCCTTGGGGTAACGGCGCTGTGATGGGGATTGAATCCAGCACCTTTGGGTTTTGAGCTGTGCCACTTAACCACTAGGCCACACCGTCCCCATGGTGACAGTAAGATAATATGTAGGATATTAGCGAATAGCATCGGTCTGTTAACATTTAGATAGTAAGATTTTATGTAGTACATTACAGCTTGCTATTAGGTCTGCTAACATTTAGAAAGATAGATTTTATATTAGGACATTACAGCTTTATGTTAGTCTGTTGACATGGAGACTGTAAAATGCTATGAATGACATTAAAACATGTGGATAGTACAATATCATGTAGGATAGCAAAGCTCAGAGTCGGGCTGATGACATGGGTACAGTAAGATATCTTCTTCGAAGTACGCTGTCAGACATCAACGTGAATTTGTTGAAGAAGAAGAAGAAGTAAGATAGTGTGTAGGACATTAAAATTTACTGTCGGTTTGTTAACACGTGGATAGTAAGATATTATTTTTAACAGTAAAGCATGGTGTCTGCTTGTTAACATGTGAATAGTAAGATATTATGTAGGACATTCAAGCTCTGTGTTGGCCAGTTGACTTGTGAATAGTAAGATATTATGTACGGCATTCAAGCTCTGTGTTGGCCAGTTGACTTGTTAATAGTAAGATACTCTGTAGGACATTCAAGCTCTGTGTTGGCCAGTTGACTTGTGAATAGTAAGATACTCTGTAGGACATTCAAGCTCTGTGTTGGCCAGTTGACTTGTGAATAGTAAGATATTATGTACGGCATTCAAGCTCTGTGTTGGCCAGTTGACTTGTGAATAGTAAGATACTCTGTAGGACATTCAAGCTCTGTGTTGGCCAGTTGACTTGTGAATAGTAAGATACTCTGTAGGACATTCAAGCTCTGTGTTGGCCTGTTGACATGTGGATAGTAAGATACTCTGTAGGACATTCAAGCTATGTGTTTGCCTTTTGACATGTGGATAGTAAAATACTCTGTAGGACATTCAAGTTCTGTGTTGACCTGTTGACATGTAGATAGTAAGATACTCTGTAAGACATTCAAGCTATGTTGCCCAATTGACATGTGGATAGTAAAACACTATGTAGGACATTAAAGCTCTGTGTTGGCCTGTTGACATGTGGATAGTAAGATACTCTGTAGGACATTCAAGCTATGTGTTTGCCTGTTTACATGTGGCTAGTAAAATACTCTGTAGGACATTCAAGCTCCATGTTGGCCTGTTAACATGTGGATAATAAGATACTCTGTAGGAAATTAAAGCTCTGTCTTGGCCTGTTGACATGTGGATAGTGAGATATTCTGTAGGACATTCAAGCTCTGTGTTGGCCTGTTAACATTTGGTTAGTAAGATTCTCTGTAGGACATTCAAGCTCTGTGTTTGCCTGTTTACATGTGGATAGTAAGATACTCTGTAGGACATGCAAGCTCTATGTTGGCCTGTTGACCTGTGGAAAGTAAGATAC